>OZ024676.1:6957284-7449413 GCA_964016965.1 Diacarnus erythraeanus
TGTCAGTGAGGTTCAGTAACATGACATAATGATGTCTCCTGGACCCATTCTGAGGGGTGCTGTCATTACATGTAGTTTGTAGTATACACACACTCTTGCATTAGATTATGTTGTAATACATTTCCTATTGTAGACATCACCTATAGTGTGTGCCATAATTCACACTTTAGAGGATGGTAGGCATTAGAGGATGGCAGGCATTAATTAGAGGATGGTAGGGATTAGAGGATGGCAGGCATTAGAGGATGGTAGGGATTAGAGGATGACAGGGATTAGAGGATGATAGGGATAGAATGGCAGGGATTAGAGGATTGTAGGGATCTTTGAACTAAATTTTTGTGTCTAATAGTGAAAAAAATTTTACATGATACCACAAAATTTAAAGAACACATTTATTATTAACAACTAATAAATAATAGAGAACCACAAAAATTAACAAAATTATTACAATTTTTATAAGGAGGAGTAGAATGGGCGTGGAGAAGGAGTAGAGTGGGTGTTGAGGAGGAAGGGCAGTGTCTATGACTTTATTAGGAGTGGTAGAACAGAGTGAGCATGGAGAATTGCTTATTTGTTGTTTGTTTCACATCCTATTGGTTACATGTTTTTGTTGTTGTTTGTTTCTTGTTTATTGTGTTTTCCTGATGTTGGTATATTTATGGCACCAAGAATGAAGCATTTAAAGTGGCCATCTATTTATAATGTTTGAAGTGGTGGGGAACAGTATTTAGCATGTCTTCAATTAATTAATGCCTTGGCAAAATAATTGAACTCTGTACTCACTAACTCTTAAATTAGGTAGGGACCCTAAACAATCAGGCTGTCATGTATTATCCTCCAGGCCATCACACTCTTTCCTCTAGGTTATCAAAAATTACCCTCTAAGCTGTTGGTATTATGATCTCTCTTCTCTTCATCTCTCTCTCTCTCTCTCTCAACTGCAGCAAAGCCAGACTTTGTATCATGTCTATGTGGTGGACACATCTCACGATAAAGATTGGGAGACATGGCAGCCTAAGTCAAGGAATGGCAGGTCTACCACAGAGCTGGACACTGTGGTTTCTTCTCTCAACCTCCAGGGACACGCCTTTCCATGCACCAATGGATATTGCTGGGTGGACATGAGTGTACTTATTCAGGAGTGCTCTCTATTGGTACGTGTGTGTGTGTGTGTGTGTGTGTGTGTGTGTGTGCTGTCATGATAGTGTTTGATGTTGTAGCCAACTTGCTATACTGTTTTTAATAATCTAGAATACACAACTGTGGCAATTGGCAGATCAATGAACACAACTGTGGTGATTGAAGTTTTATTAAACACAACTGTGGTGATTGAGGGGTTATTAAATAACTGTGGTGTTGAACGGTTATTAAACACAACTGTGGTGATTGAGGGGTTATTAAACACAACTGGTGACTGAAGGGTTATTGAACACAACTGTAGTGATGAAGGGGTTATTGAATAGGCCTACTGTAATATTGTGAAGGGTGGATGGTTCCATACTCCCTGTTAGGTCAAAGTGCATTTTATTGATATAGTGTCTTGGAATTCTTGTGTTGTGGGAGGAGGGAGAGAGGAGAATTTCCTCCCACCTTTGTTGATTATACTTTTCTCCAGCAGAACCCTCCAGAGCTGGGGAACTCTGACCTCCAGCATGGGCTTGTCCGTTGGGTACAGAACTATGGAGAACACATTCTCAAGATACTCATTGCCCGAAGCCCAAAACTTCCCCATCCAAGACGACTCTTTAGCCCAATGTCCACACCCCCATCTCAAAATGGTCATGCAGCTACTTTAGGTCCTCGTCCTCACCTGATGCATCTGGATTCGGGAAGTAAACCTCATCGGTTCAATAATAACATTCGGGGAGGGATGTTACAGCCTCCTTATCCACATGGACAATTTGTGCAAGCTAATTATCATTCATTCTATCCTGTTGGAGCCGCACCCAACCAGAGCCAGCTCTCCCCTCCTTCTGGGGGGGTGTCTGGAAGTAATACAGCTACCACACCCACTAACAGTTTGGGAGGTATCCAGGGATTCCATCCAGGTGGGCTAATGATGCATGTACCCTCAGTCGTGGCACAGACAAATCCTCAGGTTCGAGTGGGTCAGGGAGTGTTGTATGTTCCACCTGCAATGAATGTGGTACAGCCGTCTATAAGTTCGCCCAATCACCCCACCTCAACACATCCTTCTTCACCTACTCTTCCACCTCAGGGTGCTCCTGGGGGTGTGGCAGGTAATTCTGACGGAGGAGATTGTGGGCTTTATATCACACCTCAAACAAATAGTCTGATGTCTACACTGAATCCTCTGATGGCGACTTCAACTGGTCCATTGGGAGTGTCAAGTTCCCAACACCAGCTGCTTCCCGGACAGCACAGCGGAGGCCAGCTGGCTTTACCAGCTCCAGGGGGAGGAGAAGGGGGAGGAGCAGGAGGAGGGCTTACGAATCAATTCGATCAGCCTCATGCTCTATCAAATGTTGTCCCTCCGAACATAAGCTCTAGTTCTATCTTCCCGTTGGAATCTGGAGTAGTTGTCTCTGGTAACCAATTTCTTCCTTCTCCTCATCCACCTCTCAGTGTCAACACTCCCCTCCCCCCTCAGCACCACCCTCTCCACCCTGCTGTGGGCCACGCTCCTGGTCACACCCATCAGGGAGACACAGAACCACTCCTACCGAACCCACCTCCCACAGTTCCTCTGCTTCCCCTTGTGCACCCTCTACAGACAATGCCTCAGCAGCCGGTCACCTCTGGAGTAGGAAATGGAACCGTCTTTCCCTCTTCACAGCAAGGGTCTCCTCTCTCCTCAAGGAAGGAGATTTTATGTAGGCACTATTTACAGGGACACTGTCCATTTGGTGAGAAATGCTGGTTTGCTCATCCTGAGCCAATTATTGTTGGCCAGCCCCCCAGGGCTGAGGGACCCAGGCAAGCAGTTGGAATTTCAGGTTCCCCCATGCATGTGCAAGTACCCCCTAACTTTTGGCCATTAATGGATTACACTCTGGCCTCTCCCCCTCACTCTCCTATGAACCCTGCCCTGATTCCACGCCCTCCAATCATGTTTCGACCTCGAGGAGGCGTTACCTATCCTGGTCAGCAACCTTTACTCTTTCTCCGAAGTCCATTTGGAGGAGCTCCTCGAATTCCTGGTTCCAATTTTCCTTTTATCCCAACAGCTCCCATCCCCATGCCTGTAAACCCTCTCCTGGAGTTCACTCTCCTCTCTCAGGTCGTCCTGCAGAACCACAATGGGAGTGGCATTGTGACAGATGTCAGCCAACTGATGACCTATGCTGATCATTTCCACGTGAGCTATGGGAACAATATTTCCACCTACAAGATAGTATTTGGAGGGAATCGTAACTATCGGGTAAGTGGAGGGTTGTAGTGGTAACCATTGGGTAAGTGGAGGTTGTAGTGGTAACCATCGGGTAAGTGGGTGGTAACTATCCGGTAAGTGGAGGATTGTAGTGGTAACTATCGGGTAAGTGGAAGATTGTAGTGGTAACTATCGGGTAAGTGGAGGGTTGTTGTGGGACCTCTGAGTAATGAACGTGTGTCTCTTATATACGGAAGTTCTCGTGTCATCCTTTACCAGATTACTTACAGACATAACATGTAGTTTTATCTCTTACAAAACTTCATTGTTCTTCAAAACCGTTTATTTGGTGACACCTTTAAAGGACACAGCTGTGGTCTTTGATCATGGGGGTCTTATAATCCAGGGACCACTGTACCTTGGAGTTTATCTTCCTAAAATTTGTGGCAGGATAAATATTTATTCTATGACTGTTGTCCTTGTTTCAGTGTGTCCTTTGTGGGAGGTTTAGTTAGCTCATGATTCTCTCCTTGTAGCATCCATTACTATTCCACTAAATGTCCAGGAAACTGCTGTACCTACTGAGAAGAAGAGGTTAGAACAGACAGTGTCGTGTCTCCACTGTTCCCAGCAACAGCCGACGCTGCTACTGGTAGGGACGGAGGAAGGGTGTGTGTTTCTGTTGGACATGCGGAGAGGGGCAGGGCATGGAAACATAACTCCAGTTCTATCTACAGAGGTTAGTATTTTCCTAGGGTATTCTCCCTTATCTCATTAAATCTTTAATCTTGTTAACTCTCTTCAGCCATCATCTGTTGTTGAGTCAGTCTCCTCCCTCATCCACTTCACCACGTCCATTAATTCAGCGCAGGTGGTGGTGATTGGTACTGTGATGGGGGCTATCACTTGGCATATCTCTCAGCCTCCACAGAAGACCTATTCCCTTCTCTTCATGGACAGAGACACTCATGCACCTCACAAAGTGCTAGCGCTCCAGGTCTGTAGCCACAATAGATGCTTACTTTTAACTTTGCCAGTAGTTGGCTCTATTGAGAACTTTGGAAGTTGGGGTGTGGGACAAAGGGGTGTGGCACTAAGGGGAGTAGGTTGGAGGGTTATCTCAGTGATTTTTTATTATAGAGGTTCTCATTCTCTGATTTCCATTCCCATAATTACAATTCCATTCCCATGCTCACAAATCCATTCCCATAATTATCTGTTCTCTATTCCCAATCCAGATGCTAGGAGGGTTTCTTGTGTCAGGTGATGCCAGTGGTAAGGTGGTGATATGGAGCATGATGAGTCAGACACCTTTCATTCACAGTTCCTTCCAGTCTCACACGCCCACTCTCACAAACCTCCATGTTATTGATGCCAATCACTTTATCACCATTGGTTCCGATGCCAGTCCCGTTGCCGAAGATGGACTGAACAATTCCGGTTCCAAGAGTCAAATCCAGTCACAGTTCACAGTCATTCCTTCCACGACTCTGGAAAGTCTAAATCTCGAGATGTCACAGCTCACGATGCAAAGTACAGAGGATGGGCCCAACTCTACGACTATGTCCTCCTCATCTGACTCGCTTGACCAGTTCTCAGTGAAGTTGTGGGAATTTGGTCAGCCACCAAAAATGGTAAAGTGTATTGAGAATGTAGGTCATGTGATGTCTAGCTCCTCCCACTGCCACAATCCACCTGGAAATATGTTCCTGGGACTAGGCATGAAGGATGGTGTTATAAAGATCTATAACGTCCCTAATTTTACCATTTCTTCGGAACTTCATTTCACGGAGATGAAGGGGAAGGATTGTACTCACATTCGTCTCAATCTCTCTAGGGAAACTCCTGTGATTAATCCTGCTTATTACAGAAACCCATTTCGAGATTTGATATTGACTTCAGTTTGGTCAGATGGGAAAATAATGGTCTGCCAAGTAGCCAAGCAGTAGGAGAAAATGATAAACAATCTCTCTTCTCATTCTGTGTTATTGATTGTGTTCCTTTTCTTCTTTCTTTCTTTTTGGGGGGCTGGAGAATCTTTTGTATCAGCTTAGTAAGCAACTTGCATCATCAAATCAATTTTTTTTCACTTCCTAATTCAATGAACTCTTTTTCTAGATTCCTTTACCCTAACACCCCCAAATTTTCCAATCTGCTCCTTACCTAATCTCTTTCTTGTCCTTCAACACACATGGTCTTGTCACAGTGTATGGATGTGTGTCCTCTGTAAATGTGTGAGGTATTGCTTTGTGATGTCATAAGGCATTTTGTACTTGTCTGCCATCAGCACTTGTCTTGTATATTGTCAGCACGCTATATGTATTAATGTGTATTGTATTATTATGTTTCTGTATGGGGAGATTTTGCCATGCTGGTAGTATACGGCTCGGATAATTTGCGTATACTATATTCCGTATACTATGTTGTGCTTTTATTGGATATTTTTTGCTTGTTTGAGAGATGTCAGCAAAGGTTCTTCCCATTGAAGAATACCGAGATAAGCTTCTAGAGTCAGTCACAAGCTCTCAATGTGTTATTATCACTGGAGAGACAGGCTGTGGTAAAACCACCCAATTCCCACAGTATCTCTACAGAGGTGGACTGGCTAAGGATGGCTCCATTGCTGTCACCCAGCCACGCCGAGTAGCTGCAATATCAGTGGCACATAGGGTAGCCTTTGAAATGAGGGCTGAATTAGGACGTGAAGTTGGCTACCAAGTGAGGTTTGATGACTGCTCTGGACCTTCAACAAAGATTAAATACATGACTGATGGATGTCTATTGAGGGAGTTTCTTGATGACCAGGAGTTGTCTAGATATAGTGTTGTAGTACTGGATGAGGCACATGAACGAAGCTTGGCCACGGATATACTCTTTGGACTGGTAAAGACCCTTCTGAATAAGCCATCTTCTTACTTCAAGAAGAGAAAGACTACCCTCAAGGTTGTGATAATGTCTGCCACCTTAGACATTTCTAAATTCTCCAAGTTTTTTAACATGTGTCCAATATTTGAGATCCCTGGACGTGTCTTTCCTGTATCCATTCACTATAACTGTATGGACGAAAACTTTGACACGAAAAAGCTGACATACATTTCTCAGCTTAATCGAGTGGTGATGGATATTCACTTGGACCAACCAGAGGGTGACATACTAATATTTCTTACGGGACAGTCTGAGATAGAAAATGCTTGCAACCGACTATTTAAAGTTGCTGAAACCATCGATTATGATAATGATGTTTCTTGTCGTAATGTAAAAGGGATGTTAATTCTTCCTCTTTATGGAGCACTGTCTACTGAGCAGCAACAGAAGGTGTTTGATCCTGTGGAGAAGGGAATCCGTCGTGTCATAGTTGCTACTAATATTGCTGCCACCTCCCTCACCATAGATGGAGTTGTGTATGTCGTTGATTCAGGATTTGTGAAGCAGCTAGCTTTTAACCCTCGTACAGGCCTGGACAGCCTTGATATTGTACCAATAGCCAAGTCAGAAGCTATCCAGAGAACTGGAAGAGCTGGTCGCACAATGCCAGGAAAATGTTATCGACTTTACAGTAAAAAGTTCTATGACCAAATGGAAGAATCGACTGTTCCAGAAATACAGAGAACCAGTCTTACCAGCGTCATTCTCAGTCTGAAGTGTATGGGAATTGATAATGTCCTTGATTTCCAATACCTTGATCCTCCTGAGGAGAAAATGATCTTAGAAGCCCTTCGTCAGCTGTATTACTTCCAAGCTATCGACCAAGAAGGTCGTGTGACACAATTAGGAGAGCAATTGGTGGAATTTCCTCTCCAGCCAAGCCTTGCTCGGGTATTGATAAGATCAAGGCAGTTAGACTGTCATGAAGCTGTCTTGCCTATTGTGGCCATGTTATCTGTAGAGAATGTCTTTATTCGTCCATCAACCAAGCAAGAAGCAGAAACGGCTCTAGAAGTCCATAAGGAGTTATCACAGGCTGGAGGAGGAACCAGTGACTTCTCCACTCTGTTGGCCATTTACAAGCTTGCTACTGGCACCAGTGGGTTGAAGAAATGGTGTAGAGAGAACTTTATTCACTGGAGAGCCATCAAAACTGCCCAGAACATCCAACAACAACTGGAGTCCATTTTGCTACGTCAGCATCTCCAGCGTGAATCTGTGGATAGGAATGCTCTCTCTACTCCACTCAGCCTGCGAGTCAGACAGTCTCTCTGCTACGGTTTATTCTGTAATGTCGCACGAGTGTCTGCTAGTCAACGGAACTTCAGAACTATGGATGGCCACAGCATTGTAGCTTATATTCATCCCAGCTCTGCACTCTTTGGCTGTGAGAAGTCACTGAATTGGGTCGTTTACATGGAACTAGTAGAGACAGCCAAAACTTACATGAGAACCCTCTGTCCTATCAAATATCAGTGGGTCCAGGACCTGTTACCACAACTGCATGATATCGATGTTTACAAACTGAGCAGCTGTGAGGGGAGGTGTGCTGTGAAGAGGGAGAGTGTGAAGGGAGATGCAGTGGATGTTGATGACCTTCAGCCACCAGTCAAGAAGGCTAAAGTGAAAAGTGAGGAAGGGAGGAAGGAGCTAAATGAAAGAGCAGCTTCGGCTAAGGAGAGATACTTGACTAGGAAGGCTGCTGTTATGCAGCAGATTCAAAACTCTTGATAATAGCAATAATAATATTTATTATATAATAATAGTAATAATAATAATATTAATAAGCCCCGCCTCCAGATGCTCGTTTGCAGTGAGCCCCGCCCCTCAGCAACAGGGTAACAAAATACAAAGATGAAGTGGCACGTACTGACGTTTCTTCTCTGGTTCGGTAGTGCCTGTGGGCAATTCGCCTGTCCGAGGAGGTGTTTGTGCTCCGGTCCCCCCAACATGATTGCTGACTGCACCCCTCGGCCAGAGCTTACAGGAACTGACATCTTGTTCACTGCCATTCCACAAGATGGGGACAGCAGAACCAGAGTTCTGTAAGTGATCTGAATAATGGTGTGGCTCAGCATAAAATATCTGATGACAACATGCTAGAGTCAGTTACTAAACAGTACATTTCTTTTCTCTAACCTCTAGTATCATGTCTGGAAACCTGCTTTCCTCTCTGTTACCTGCGAGTTTTGCTCCTTATCCTCTTCTGGAGACACTTGTTCTCAATGACAATCTCTTTACAGAGGTGCCATCAGAAGGATTCCACAACCTTTCCATCACTAACCTGTCAGTGGAGTTCATTTTTGTGTAGTAAGGGTTATTATAACTTGTACAATATTTCAGAACTTTTGATGGCAATCCACTTACTGAACTTGGTCCAGCAGCTTTTAGCAGCCTCACATCTTTACAGCATCTGTAAGTTATGTATTCATAAGAACTAAGTCTGTCCTAGCTGTTAATAAATTCACTATTTTTAGTAGTGAACTCAAGATTTCTGATACATGATAATATCAATCTCATGCTAGCTCAAATGACTTGATCATGAAATTGCATCCTTGTTGTTGTTGTTGTTGTTGTTGTTGTTGTTGTTGTTGTTAAATAATGTTTATGGCCACTAATAATTAATTTGTGTTTATGGCCACTGCATTACTATAAAAGGTCTGTGAGGAGATCTCCAAGTTTAACCTTTATTAATGGAAGGGAAGTGTTTGAAGGACTGGATAGTCTGGCCACTCTGTGAGCTATATATTATCATGTGATTTTCATGTGATTTTCATGTGACCACATAATATTGATCCATCTACAGGAGTCTTGATGATAACCTCTTACAAGATCTTCCTGAAGATTTCCTAAATTCCACCCTCCAACTGAGAACACTGTAAGAAAAATAAGTTTGCCAGAATACTTGTTAACTCACTTCATGATATCTAGTTCTCTAAAGAACAATAGCCTACAGACACTTCCTGATGGCTTCTTCTCTTCAATAGTTTTATCACAGTTTCAAGTGTAAGTTAATGGTTAAGCAATAGCTCATTGCTAAGAGGGATAGAGTGTTTAGTTGTGTTTTAGGATCTGTGTGTGTGAGAGAGAGGAGGGAGGGGGTCTCTTCTTCTCTCTCCCCTTTGACCTCTAATTTTGAGACCTCCTGTACTTCTCTATGACTGTTCTGACATAAAATTTAATTCCAGAGATCTTTCCCTCAATCCCTGGTCATGTGATTGCTTTCTTCAATGGTTCCGTACTCTCCTAGTCACCACAAATATCCTATTGAACGACCTGGAAACACTCTGCCATTGGCCTCCACCACACAATAACCCAAGGACACAGATCAGCCAGCTCTCTCCAACCAGCTATCAATGCTGTAAGTTAGTGTCATAAACAATGATCCAGTACCTCCAGAGAGCAGACAACAGGACACATGTAGGTATATAATACCAGTAGTGTCCTGACTATAAGGGATGTCCTGATTGCAAGTGGTTGATTACAAGTGGTGTCCTGGTTACAAGTGGTGTCCTGATTACAAGTGGTGTCCTGTCTATAATAAATTAGAATTTCATTATACCAGATGAACCTAACATTATCGAACATCCAACTAACTCCACCCTCCTCTCCAATGTGTCCCTTGTCATCCCGTGTGGTGTGAACTCTGCCCCTTTCCCAGAAGTCACATGGACGAAAGATGGGGTTCCCATTAACCTGACCTCAAGGGTTCACATCAGCCGCTACAATGCTTCCCTGCAGTTTGAGAGTCAAGTTGCTGAGGATTCAGGGGAGTATCAATGCTTATTGGTAAATGAGAATGGAAGTGCAGAGAGTGACGCTGCCACCATTGTGATTCTTGGTGAGGAGTTTTGCTGTTGTACAGGGTTTCATACAGAAATACCCTCCCCTCCCTTCCCTTCCCTTCTCTCTCCTTCCCTTCCCTCCCCTCCCTTCCCTTCCCTTCCCTCCCCTCTCCTTCCCTTCCCTCCCCTCCCCTCCCCTCTCCTTCCCTCCCCTCCCCTCCCCTCCCCTCCCCTTCCCTTCCCTCTCCTCCCCTCCCCTCCCCTCCCCTCCCCTCCCCTCCCCTCCCCTCCCCTCCCCTCCCCTCCCCTCCCCTCCCCTCCCCTCCCCTCCCCTCCCCTCCACTCCCCCCTCCCCTCCCTTCCAGACTTTCCACTGTCCACTGATTAAAGGTTAATCTGACAGTCTCGGGGTAGAAAACAAACATTAGCTCCAAGTGAACCCCCAGGGTGTCTGACTTCATAATGTTCAGTTTTCTACATGTGGCTGTCACATATTAGTCTACATGCATTGATACCAAATCCTTCACAATACACATTAAAGTTGTCAAGACTAATCACAGGATGTCACAGCTTGCAACATGGAGTCAGGAGTGTCTCCATCTAGTGTTAATTAATCCCATACTTTATCAAGTTAACCCACTGTTTTCCAATACTTTATCAGGTTAACCCACTGTTTTCCAATACTTTATCAGGTTGTTTTCCAATACTTTATCAGGTTAACCCATTGTTTTCCAATACTTTATCAGGTTGTTTTCCAATACTTTATCAGGTTAACCCACTGTTTTCCAATACTTTATCAGGTTAACCCACTGTTTTCCAATACTTTATCACGTTAACCCACTGTTTTCCAATACTTTATCAGGTTAACCCACTGTTTTCCAATACTTTATCACATTAACCCACTCTTCCTCATCAGTCCCTTTATTTAGAAGCACTATTTTGATATCATAGAATCCACCTGCTTTGACAATGCCTTTACTGCTTCACACGAGACAGACCAGGACTGTGGTGGAGATTACTGCATACCCTGTAATATCACACAGGTAATTTATCCACATAGGAATCTTAGCTTTCCTTCCAGACTTGTGGGGGTGGGGGGATGTGATTGTTGCAGAACTGTCTGCTGGACAGGGACTGTGTAGGTGATCTCGTCTGTCTCTACTCTCATCCTCTTCCCTCGTTCCTCCACTACATTAGCTCCTCCCATCCGTATGCCCATACATGTGGTAACACTACATATCTAACATCACTTGTAATTGGGTTTCAAGTTCCTCTCATTACAGCTGAATCTTCAGTCCCAGAGACATTGCTGGAAGCCATTCTTCAGAGCAAGTTTTCCTCAGACATCTATTCTGTCAATGTCTCAGCTGGTGCAGACACACAGACACTTCATGCTGCCATGCATGATTTCCTGGCACTGCAACTACAGGTAACACTTAGTGTGTGGGGGTACCATAGTACCAAACAGCACCAACAGTGCCCACATAGTACCAAACAGCACCAACAGTGCCCACATAGTACCAAACAGCACCAACAGTGCCCACATAGTACCAAACAGCACCAACAGTGACCACATAGTACCATACAGCACCAACAGTGACCACATAGCACTACATTTTTAGTTATAAAAAAGCACAGCTTAAAATAATAATAATGTTTTGTGTGTAGGTGTTCAGGTCCACTATACAAAATGTTAGACTCTCCAGTGTCGAGAAAATCCTCAGACCACTTATACAGGTGAGGATTATAGTCAACCTCCTGAGTGCCAACTATAGAACTCCCTGTGATATATAGAACAACCCTCTTTTATGGTTACATTATGCATGCATAGGTATGGTTTGACCTCCCTAGAACGGCAGTGGGCGAAGAGGCCGGGGTCAAGGTTTTGGAACAGATTGACAGTGGGGATCTCAAGGTTACCCTCAGGATCAAGGAAGAAAGTAACTTTATTAATTACAGACTGAATTTATAAGTCTGTCTTCTTGATGCAGTTATTACTATCCTTGCAATGTAGCACGAGTCTCCGGTTAATAGCCCTAGTCTCCATTCATAACCCTTCCAAGCCCTAGTCTCCAGTTATTAACCCTTCCTAGCACTAGTCTCCAGTTAATAACCCTTCCAAGTCCAAAGTCCCTGTTAACCCTTCTTATCCCTTGTCTCCAGTTAACCATTCATAGCCCTAATTTTGCTGCTATAATAAAATCATTATTATAAATAATTAATAAAAACCATCAATGGCCCCCTTGATCCTGGCCCCCCTGATCCTCACCCCCCATCAGAATGTGTGGTCTGATCACCACTAGTACTTGTGCTGTTACAAGAATCCTCTGAGACTGTTGCTTCTCCTCTATCACCATCTTCTTTTTTCTTTTCTGCTGAGTCAGCACCACTGTGCTCAGAGTTAAAAGTCTTCAGCTTTAGCAGTTCTTTAGTAACGGAGTTCTTAAGTTCTTCGGTTAGTGTCCCAGTTCCAAGACCTTCTAACAGATCATTCAAATGCTTTGAGAGAGCTTCTACTTCTTTCACACCTCCTTCCATCATTTTTTCCACTACGGCCTCTTTTTCTTCTTCCTTTTTCTCTCTATCATCTCTTTTTTCCTGTTTTTCTTCTTCCTTAGTTTGGCTCTGGCTATCGTAGTCGGTCAGACTGATAATCACCTCGTTGTCTGTGAGGAGTTCACGCAAGAACAATGCATCAGCCTTCTTCATGAAGACAGAGGGAATCTCCACGTCTTCAACCCCATCTCCACTCATGGAAAAGGGGAGTGGTGTCTTGGTGAGTGTGTCTTCACTAGTCTGTTCTATGTTATCTGAAGAGAATCACACTATTATAATGATGGGACCAATTTTTGCCTCTCCTCCATTACCATCTAACATGCTTTCTGTAGTTACATTGGGTGGGGTGGGGGGAGGGTGAGCTACCCCCCTCACATTCTTTGACTCCCTTGAAACACAGATCAATCCTATTGGCCAGAATGTTCCTCTTACCCCACATTCAAGGGGAATCATTTGACCATTTATTATAACACACTTCTTAATACCTCCCTAAATGTTTGAATATTCCCCACCCCCTCCCCCCCATCTCCTTCAATAAGCACTCACCAGCTATGATGGCACCAACAGCTCCAACTTTCTGAGCATTTCGAACCTAATGAATAATAATACAGACATCCCATGACTAGAGGGAAACCACAGAATAAGGTATCTTAGACAACAGAGGGAAACCACAGAATAAGGTATCTTAGACAACAGAGGGAAACCACAGAATAAGGTATCTTAGACAACAGAGGGAAACCACAGAATAAGGTATCTTAGACAACAGAGGGAAACCACAGAATAAGGTATCTTAGACAACAGAGGGAAACCACAGAATAAGGTATCTTAGACAACAGAGGGAAACCACAGAATAAGGTATCTTAGACAACAGAGGGAAACCACAGAATAAGGTATCTTAGACAACAGAGGGAAACCACAGAATAAGGTATCTTAGACAACAGAGGGAAACCACAGAATAAGGTATCTTAGACAACAGAGGGAAACCACAGAATAAGGTATCTTAGACAACAGAGGGAAACCACAGAATACTGTATCTGACACAACAGAGGGAAACCACAGAATAAGGTATCTTAGACAACAGAGGGAAACCACAGAATACTCTAATATCTGAGACAACAGAGGGAAACCACAGAATACTCTAATATCTGGTACAACAGAGGGAAACCACAGAATACTGTATCTGACACAACAGAGGGAAACCACAGAATAAGGTATCTTAGACAACAGAGGGAAACCACAGAATACTCTAATATCTGAGACAACAGAGGGAAACCACAGAATACTGTATCTGACACAACAGAGGGAAACCACAGAATACTGTATCTGGTACAACAGAGGGAATACTCTGAGTCAGGCAGCCATGTCTGTACAGACCTGTACATTGGTGTACCTTACTAACTGATGTCACTCTATCACTCCTTGAACCTCACACTGTACACCTCCACCACCAACACAACCTACGCACCTTATTTACGAAGAGGCATCCGCCCCTGGCCATCATCACTATCTTATCATGACTCTGTCCTGCATTTTCCTCTGAAAACATCTGACACCCATCTCCCATGTTCCCACTTCCCTCCACCCCCGGCAGCACGTACAGCTCTCCAGAGAGGCCTGCGATATCGGTTCCTAGGTTAGGACCAAACAGAGCGGGTCCAACCTCAAACTCCTCCTCTATCTTAGGGTCTAAAATACATACGAGTTTGGTAGATCGCTTTACCTTTTCTGAAGAAAAAAACATAATAATGAACATCATGGCCACATCCTAAATACACCAGGACACTCTATTAGCTATCAGGACACTTTGGTGGTTCATCAGGACACTTTATTAGCTATCAGGACACTTTAGTGGTTCATCAGGACATTTTATTAGCTATCAGGACACTACTAGCTATCAGGACACTTTATTGGTATTGTATTCCCCATACACTCTCCTGGAATGAAGCCACTCCTCTAATCAGGACACCTTACAGTGTTGTCTTGACGACAGAGGGTTCCTTCTCTGAGTAGAGCACTAACCTTGCATATTCTTCTGTTGGGTCATGAGTTTCATGATGTCCTGCATGAGGAACCACCCTTCCTCTGCATCTTCAGGGCTCTTGGCCTTCTGCATGAGGTGAGAGACCTGGATCCTTCCATCCCCCAGCGGTTCTACTATGATGCCCAGCTCCTCTAGAATGGTAACGTGTTCCCGGTTGCTAAAATCAATGCTGTTTGCACTCAGACGAGGAGGTGTGGTCCGTTTAGAGGGAGTTCTGAATAGAGATCAGAGCAATAAATGGAAGGGGTACATACAGAGTACAAAGGTCACTTTGAGGTTGTACTTTACTGACCTTGGTGGTCTGATTCTGAACCTGGATGAAGTGCATTGCTTCAAGACTAGTTTCATGAATTCATCGTGTAAGACAAAAGCTCTGTGCTCATTGGGACATTGAAGGTGCTTGATTGTGAGGGAGGGGCTTTCAGATAGGGGCGTGGTCTTTGAAACATCTTGCTTCTGATTACTAGTATTAATAGGAGTGGGACCTGTGATGGGTGTGGCTGTGGGTGGGGTTATATTAGATGCATCTTGAGTCATGTGACGTCTGTTATTTGAAGTGGGAGGAGATTGTTTGGTGACGCTAGAAGAGGTCAGAGGTTGGAAGGGGTTGGAACGCATTACTATACGCTGGAATACAAAAAAATGTAATCCTTCTTGTTTCCATGGTTACTACTATAACACAGATGTTCTGTGAAAGCTATACTCCTTTTGTTGCTGACTACAGCCTTGTACTCATGTCCCATGGTGGTGACACTTACAAATACTCCCTGTTTTAACCATAAGCCAAAGAGTTATTATTGCTTACAGCATCCCTGACAACTCGATTGAGAGTAGAATTGAGTGATGCCAGAGAGAGAGGGAAGAGGTGTGCCTCTGTGGAAAACACAAAGTCATCTAAATCCAATGGAATATCTTCTTCATCAGCAAACAGAAGAAAGAGGTATTTGAATGTCTCAGCTAGGACAAATGAATCCATTCTGGAGGGAAGAGATAGGAGAGAAGTGAGGAGAGGTGAAGGAGAAAAGAGTAAGGAGAGGTGAGAGAAATGATAGACGAGAGAGGAAGGTGGAAGGAGAGAACAGCTCACCTGTCCTCATGCTCATTATTCCTAAGGTCTTTGATAGCAGCAAAACCACAAGACACACGAGCATATGCATTGAGGTTATCAATAATAGTCTTCCCCACGTCCAGATAATACGGATCTCCTGTGGCCTAGCAGGAGGAGGGAACAAGGGAATTTTATAATTATCGTTGTCGTTGTTGTTGTTGTCGTTGTTGTCGTTGTTGTTGTTGTTGTTGTTGTTGTTGTTGTTAACTTACCCTATACAGAAAGTATGTACTTTCCACAAACTCTGGCCTGAGAGGGTGGTTTCCCCAGTGTACCCTGAAGTCAAGTGTAAATGCCTCGGGGAGGAAGTTGTGTCGTTCCGTGACGTAGTAGAGCATATCATGTGTGTGAATGGCGGCATCCACATCTCCCCAAAGGACCTGGAGTCCCGGCCAGAAGGCCAGGAGAGAGTCCATGTAGGAACGTGTCATCCGTGTGGGTGAATTCATGTTGACGTCCACTAGGAGGGGACCATTGGATATGTACTTCATGATGGCTCCATAGTGCTGCATGGGGGAGGGGGAAGTAAGGGGAAGGAGAGCATAGGGGGAGGGGCAAGGGAGAGGAGGAGAGAGGGGAAAAAGAGGAAGAGAGGTGAACACAAAAGGGAGAGATAATTTTTTGAATTTAAACATGTTTGTTGAGGAAAACAGAACAGAAATGAAGTGATGTATATAAAGGGTTATAGAGATTTTTCCACTCACGCCCACTCACTCACTAGGTGAAATCTCTTGAGATATTCGTCATCACCAAGTAAAACATACGACTTAAGGCAATACTCATAATAGGAATCGGTGCCTGCCCCCACACCACTATCTCTCCTCATCCACTCCCCATTGTGGACGTTAATGACTGCACCCATCAGGTTATGACTCTGATGACGACTCTGCCAGAGAGCCTGCATGATCAGGTCAATTAAGTAGATATGTAGTAATAACAGCAGATAATTAAGTTTAGCTTTACCTCCATTGCCTTGTGGGCTCTGACCTCAAATTCTGGGTTACCTGTGAGTCTGCTGAGGGCAGCAAACTCCAAGAGGAGAGTTCCCGCACACGCTGTGCAGGTGGTCTTCTCTGTGTTCTCATAACTCATTCCATAACGGAGATTGACCTGGAGGAAAACAACAGAATGAACCAAAACAACAACAAACAAGCAAAACACACTAGTGAAGAAAACACTAGGGTCAAAGAAAATATACAATAAACAAATAAACCAGCAAACAAGCAAATAAACCAGCAAATAAAGAAACAAACAAATAAACCAGAAACAAACAAACAAACCAGCAAACAAAAACATCCTAAGTAGAGATTGCCATCATCCCACGTGTTCACACCTTTGGATAAGGGAGTCCTGTCGTGGTATTGAATGCTGGGAGGAGTCTCTGTCCTACCTCCTTGGCTTTCTGGAGGAGGTGGCCATTGTACCAGGCTAGTTGGTGGTATCCTTTCTCCTTCAGACTTTCTGCGGCAAAATGGGCACCAAGAAGACCGCTGGAGGAGAGAAAGATTAGACTATGAATCTTTGACTCACTGGCTTACCCCAATACACGAATGTTGGTCTCAAACACAGACACTACCACATCTCTGTCAAAGGACACATCCCGCACGACTGTCTTTATGGCACTGTTAAACTCATCTACTTGACCTAGTACCTGTTGGAGGGGTAGGGGGGTGGAATTGGAGGGGTAGGGGGTGGAATTGGGGGGTTGAGGTGGTGGTAGAGGTGGAGAGGTTGAGGGAGGAAGTGAGGAGGTTGAGGGAGGAAGTGAGGAGGTTGAGGGAGGAAGTGGGGTGGGTATGCAACGTAACATGAGATGTTAGATTTATCCCCCTTAGATTAGTTTAGCTTCCTGTTTCACACACACACACACAGAGCCAAGAACTGCAGTTTATTTTGAAGTACAAATTATCTTCTCTCTACCCTCCACCTAGGTGAAACCCTTTTCCCTCTCCACCCAATTGAAACCCTTTTTTCCCCATCCTCCATCTGGGCAACTCCACCCAGAACTCTTCCACCCACCACGCCTGGTTAAATCTTGGCATACATATACTATACTTGAGGTATGTATATTATAGAACTCACAGCCAGAGTATCCAGTGTGTCCACTAAAGTTAAGGAGAACCTGAAATCAAAATGACATCATTAGGAAACTGAATAGCAGACATACGTGTACCTCACACATCTCACCACATGTACCCCACACATGTACCTCACACATCCCACCACATGTACCTCACAAATCCCATCACATGGACCCCACACATCCCACCACATGTACCTCACAAATCCCACCACATGTACCTTACTATACATAGCATTGACGAACACACACCTTTACCCACTTACATTCCCAGTGCATCATCAATGTCCCCACGGTTCTTATCCTGACCTCTCACCCGTCCCTTGCATGTCAGTGGCATCAACTCATCAGCTGGATAGGCATGGTCCTGGATCACATGATGGAGTCAAGTGGGAGTGACATACGTACTAGTTCAAAGACTCACCATGTAAGAATGGTAGGCATGAAAAAACATATCCAACACCTTGTTCCTAGAGAAATACATAATCAAAGTCTCTCTCTCTTCCCCCACCCTCCCTCTCTCTCTCTCCCTTCCTCCCATAGTCCAAGTTTGAAGGTACCTCCTCCATCTTATAATTTTGAAGGCCCTCCTTCCTACCAACCAGTTGCCAATGAATACACAGCTACCAAATGCTACACACACATGGCAGCCAACCAACCATCTTCTCTGCCCTGCCAAGTATAGTAGTTAGCTTACTTGTAAAGAGTCTTTTCATATGAGCTGATTGCCTGGGATTCACTGTTGATGAGTAAAAAGAACAAGACTAACTGAACACAATTCCCCATCATTTGCCTGATCTGACAGACGACAGGACACATGGATAGCTAGCTAGCTAGCTAGCTGGTCCCTTCCCAGTCTCGCTAAGTTTCCTCTCTCTTCACGATCCGACCCACTCTACAAAGGGACGGCAATAGCATAGATTCTGTGAAGTCGAACGCTACTATCCGCAGACGCACAACGTTGGTTGATACTTATATAGAGGTTCAAAGGTTCAAAGGTTAAAAGGTTGAGAGGCCAGGGGCATGGCACACTGCAAGTACTGTATGTATATTGCATGCATGAATTATTATTATAATAAATTATACAGGTTAGCGTCCTCGCGCGCGCAGGTACACATGGACTATCAACAGTAGTAGAGATGAAACCTAACCCTTTTTGTTTCTCGCTGTACTCACAGTCTCAGGTGGGGATACTCCCATTCTTAGCACCAATATGGGTGGCTTGGATCCTGGCAGGCATAGTGCTGCATCTAGGTGTCCAGTGGAAGAGGTATCTCCCTTATCTAATCACCGACATCATGGAGTACGGAAAGTGCAGAGAGAGGTTGGAAAGGAAAAAAATAACTGTATCAAGTCTCCCTAAAAGGTACTACATAATTACTTTGGCTGGGATGCTAGCCAGCCCTATTACAAATTTCTATGGACAATACATGTATGTGCAGTGAATGGTAACCCACTGCACCAGTTGCAGTTTAGGCCTGTGAAAATGGTGTGCACAATGTAAAATAAGAAAGTTTGCATAATCCTTCATCATTCTAGTTAATTTAAGGCTGTTTCTAATAGAATATGCTATTGATGCATGACTGTGGTTCATTCTGTTGTACAATTAGACAGTTTACGTGTTTGGGATTCATTCAACAGGTGGTTCACTCATTTCTATGTTTGGGGTTTATTCTGGATCATCAGCATCACCATAGTTTATTTCTTCCACTGTGTCTACCTTCATTGCGTAAGAGTTCCGATACTGGATAATATCATCCACTTGGTGACTGGAAATTTCCTCCACATGAAGTGTTTGTTGACATTTTCACAACGCCACATGGATGTTATTGTAGTTCTGAGCATGCTCATTGTGCAGGTTATCAGGCGACTGTATGAGTGTCTGTATGTGACTGTGTTTTCGGATGCTCGTATCCACCTTGTCCACTACATTTTAGGTCTCTGTTTCTATCCTGCTGCTGCTCTTACAGCTCTGCTCCATCTTAATGTTCCAAGTGATAAAGGTATAGTTGAAATCCCTTTCTCCTCTCTCTCAGGCCCTTAGATCCCTTTCTCTTCTCACTCTCAGGCCCTTGGGTCATGATATAACCCTTTCTCAGGTCCTTGGGTTTTATGCTTGGGTAATGGAATACTTGTGTAACCCTCACTGGGATCACAATAACCCTTTACCCCACCCTCTTTACTAGCTGGGGCTACATGGAATAGTTATATAACCCTTTGCCTCATTGGAATTACCTTTATCTCAGGAATATATCCTCCTTACTGAGCTCATGAATTACATTGAATAACTTCTTGTATTCCATGTTTTGTCTAGCTGTCTCTCCCTCGACGGGGTTATTTCACTGCTTGCAATGGTACCATGGCATAGCAATCTGTCTATTTATTTGGGGAAGTTATCACCAGCACATCTGCCACAAGATCTTGGCCAAGCTCAGACTAAGAGAGAAAGAACTGAGAAGTCAAAAGAAGATAGTCTTGTTTTACGGCCAGCCAAATGGAGATTGGTTTAAGCTAGTTTCAAGCCCTCATTTTTTGGCAGAGATCATAATATACTCTGCCATGCTGCTGTGTTTTGTCGTAACCAACTATTTCACCTGTTGGTGGCTAGTGATGATCTACTTGGTTTCTACATTGTCTCTCAGTGCCAGACAGACTCACTCATGGTACAAAAGCAACTTTAGATCTTATCCAGCTCGTCGCTATGCCCTAATTCCCCAGCTGTTTTGAGAACATACATCTGTAGTGGACATTAATATACACTCTAGGGGAGCACTTGAGATGATGAAATGAAATCCAGAGTAGAACCTACCCTCTGAAATAAAGGACCCTCTGAGATAAGGGCATCTGTACAGAACTTATTAGCCTCTAAAATGCTAGACCTGGTCCCAATGTGTCCTTTAGGTTTCACTGTACTACAAGGGACAGTAGACCTGATCTCAATGTGTCCTTTATTCAGAGGTTCCACTGTATTGTATATAGGGCATATGACCACAGTATTAAGGTTGGATTTAAGTGGTCATGGGCATGTCATCATTGTAAATGAAGTGATTATTCTCCTGGACAACTCAAATCAGTGATCTGGTAAATTGTCTCTACAGATTGTCTGTTCTGTGGGTGTGGTTACATGTTTTCTGGTTTTTGTGTCATTTTCCTCTTGAAGAGTGATCTCGTCTCATCTACTTTCCCCTTGTGGATTTGGAAGGAGGGGTTGACCCACTGTCCACACGAACATTGATGCCCCACCCAGCTAAAGGAACCCAGTCTTGATTCACACTTTGGACATAGCACCTGCACAAAACATAAATAATCCATATCTTCCAACGGAGCCCATTTTCATGCTGTACTCTCCCTTAAAACATGCTGTAGAAGAGCTAGAGGTCAGTTAACTGACTCTTCTCCCTCCTACCATCATTTCCCTTCCTTCCATTTTGGCCAGCTAGTTAGGACCAGGTGGTTTGCAAGACAATACCTTTCCTTCAATGTTCCCCAGCAGAAGTTGTTCCATCCATGCCACGGGTTCAATAAAATAGGAACTGCATGTTTTGTTGTTGCTGTTGGTTACAACCGAGGTAACTTGAACAGGTGAAGAGTGTAAGTTAAACTGCTCTGATACTGTAGTGGGTGTGGTCTCCATGTCATGTGATGTCATAGCAGGAGGTGATGAGACCAACATTGCTGAAGGGACAGAGCGCTTGTGCCACTTAAATGATGTTTGCCCCACTCCCTCCTCATGTTGCAGCACTGACTCCTCCGTAAACAGCAGCCGTCTAGAGATGGAAAATAATACTATTGTGGTATAGCATTGAAATGATGATGATGCCTTACCGACATTTTCTACAAAGGTAGTATGCGGTAGATTCCAAAGCTTGTAAACTAGGATCCACTGACATGGTATCCCTTACCACCTCTTTGCAACTCACATCTGAATTAAAAACTTGTTAATAGAGTGTCCTTACTCCTCCCACAAGCTCACTCTGCAAGTCCAAGTTGACGGCCATGTGCTTGAGTCTGTACATCTTGTAGTGTTTGTTTGTGACATCTATATGACACTTCATAGCACCCCACAACTGCAGCTGCTTCATGAATCCTTCATTCGGCCTACAGATATTTATTTTCTGATGGAAGAGGAAGTGTATCAAAAGTGCTTGATGTATGTACGAACATGTGAATGCATATATGTGTGTGTTCGTGTTAATTGGGGACAAATAAGGCCTAAAGGAAAAGTGAATTCAAATAATCTTGGGAGGGACCTGGAGGTGACTCAAAAGGGTGGGTCTGTTGGAGGTGCAAGGTTTGTGACTGGAGGAACTCCTGGATTATCCAAGCAACTCTTCAACATCTAACCCACCTAACCTTATATCTGGTTTCTTGGTTAGGACCTCTTTGAAGATAGTATGTAAAGGCCTCCCTTCTTTCCACATCAAATATGCCAACACGACTGTTGCACTTCGAGATATCCCGTACACACTGTAGAGATGAATACACTGTAATACCATCTGGTAGTCATATGATGGTAATTATAGTCATGTGACCTACCAATGAACTAGGACAGCTCCCATGTCTACACCCTGTTTAATGAACTGACAACACTTGGGGAAGTGGTGCAGGAGATCTGTTTGGGGAAGATCAGCTGCTTCCAGAAACATAGTGGTAAAGTTAGGTCTCTTAGGAGCCTCAACTTTCTTGTCCACACTCGCTACATCACTTCCATCACCATCTATAGGGTCTTCATGTTGTGATTGGTCAGGACTGAGCCAATCAGGTGGTTCATTTGTGATAGACAGGATGTGAGTGACTGTATGGCGTTTTACAAAGCTCTTCTGTCTGCTAACCACTGCCTCTGCATCTCCCTCTCCTCCTAGTAACAAGCCTTCGCTCACTTCAACCATCAGCAAGATACGAAACTGGTAAAGATCGTCAACACACGAAAGCTATAGGGCTGGTAAAGGTCGACAACGCATTACGTTGGTAAAGGATCGTTGGACAGTCACACACACTAGTCACACACACACACCACACACACACACACACACAACTCAATTATAATATGATAATTTTCAGTTCACTATTATTTTGATTTCGTCCGTATTCGTTTCCTGAATGTTTAGATAATATACTATTACTGGAGCCAGTGGAGCATATATAGGTACCTGGTTTCCACACGAGCTGATGTGTATTCAAACCAAAGGTAGTTTGGAATATTTGAGACATCTTTCAACAACAAAACTTCAGATATTCTCCTAAAGAGAGGTATGCAATTGAGTGAGGCAGAGAGAGAGGAGGGAAGAAGTTGAAGGAGGGACTTACCCGGAGGTGAGGGGAGGAGCTGAGGGAGGGACTTACCATGAAAATATTATAGGGAAGGATGGGGAGATTAAATGGTGCACAATGAGAAACCAAACCACACCCAACACTGATCCGGTAGCTGCACCACAGATGACCTGTGCCATGGAGTGATAACCCAAATAGATCCTATGCAGGGTGGAGAGAGGGTGGAGAATGAAGGGTGGAGAGAGGGTGGAGAATGAAAGGTGGAGTATGAAGAGCGGAAAGAGGGTAGAGAATGAAGGGCAGAGAGAGGGTGGAGGGTGGAGAATGGTAGGGTGGAGAATGGTAGGGTGGAGGAGAAAAAAGAAAAGGAGGAAGTGAAGAGGCAAAGATGGATGATTGAATCTTTACCTGCCAGCAGATGAACCAACTGCAGCCATTATTGCTAAAGAAGAGGTTAACACTTTCCAAATATAATCAAAAATACCAGCTGACAACATCACCCTACCACAAACAAACAAAAAAAACAACACTTCAACACAAGAGTGCAAAGGTTGTCTCTACAAACCTTACAAATACAAACAGAGTGAAATAAATGGCAAAGAAGGCCATAAACTGGGAGTGGCTAGATGGCATACCATACTCCATAAACAAAGAGTCCTTCTGAAGAAGATCTAATTACACAAGATATAGTAGGAGGTGTCATTTGACAACAGCCACACCCACCTAGATCAGGTCTTGGATCCTTGATTATGTGCTTTAGAAGATAGTTGAATCCTTCGTTGAATAAAACCCCCCAAAAGAAGAATATCTGCAGAAACACAAGAGAGAAAGTAAAGAGATGTACATTAATAACTCTTGACAGTCAATCTCATGAGGAGGTATTAGATACTCTGATAAGGTTAATCTCATGAGGAAGGGGGTATAGATGCTCTGTCTGGCAAGGCTGATCTCATGAGAGAACTGCAGTAACACTGATGAGTCTCATTACCGTGTGCAAGTCCCTTCGGAATGCAATGAGTGTGACAAATCCCACCAATATGAAGATTGGCAGGAGACTCATCCAAGCAAGCAACATTCCAATCATATCTCCTGCAGAGAAGCAAGAAGGGGGTGTGGGCATGGGGGCGTGGCATTGAGTGACAATCCCTTCAATCTTAAATGGAGGGTTTAGTACCAACCTTGGTTATAGAGGACATAGGTAAGAGTGATAGGTACCCGAACAGCGTCAGGACAGTCTACTCCACGACAAAGTCCATCCTTCACACCTTCGGCTACCATTTTCTTGTTGAACTTTGCACTCCAGCAGCCACGTGGGCTTTTTGCGCATGCCTGAATACACGGGGGCGGGGCATAGAATTGAGAAGAGATTAATCATAGTATCGATGTCTTATCCTCCGAGATGGTTGCAAAGGAGCAGTTTTTGGATATTATAGCTAGTAGTTCTCTCTAATCTTTCGCTAATCTCTGTGTTGCTGTCATCTGCCACAGACCTCAGCCCCTCCCCTGCAAGCGCCTACATGGAAGGTGTGAGAATTTGCATCTATCATTATGAAGTGTGCCATAAGTGATAAAGACTGTCTATGCACTGTAGTATCAGTTTGTAGAATAGCTGAATGATGATGACTATGATATGTATTCTACTTACATATAATCCCCATCAGTTCTCAAATTCTTCTGCAACAGATTTCATAATCTTGTATTTATGCCACACTCAGGCCAACAAATTACCATTCCTCTGCATCATCAGCACCTCCCAACAGCTTCCATCAGATCAGTTCCTTCCAATGGTTCTTCACATCAGCACGCCACAGTGACAGGGAGGAGCATACCGCCTAAGACGGCCTCGACAAGAAAGCATGGTCCATCGGGAATGTCCAACCGAATGGCCATTCATCCACCAGTGAGATAGATCATGCATGTATTCCATATAGGTGCAGAACTGAGGGGGAGGGGCATTGTTCATGAACTGAAATCTCCTACCCTAGAGCCGATCCCTTCTCTATCTGTATGTTAAAGCCTTGGTAGGCATCATCCTTTACTCCTCTTTCAAGTTTGACCCCACCCATTATCCCTCCTTCGTGTTTGACCCCACCCTTTACCCCTCCTTCATGACATTCTATTAGTGATGACTATTGTAGGTTTGTGGAGCACAACCAGGTCGTATCCTCAGTCTTCGAACTTCCCAGGGACTTACAAGAGTTAAGACACACATGCACATTGCCAGGCAGCAGAGAAAAGAGAAGCAGGTGAGGGACTCATTGTCCCAGTCCACTGTTACTGCTAGGGGGAGATTGAAGCGTGCCAGGTACATCAAATATCATTATTACTTGTAACGAATGGATAATTCTGTTTCTTATAGATTACAACCTCTTGGAGTTGTCTGTGGCCACATGTTACTACCACTAGGAATAGTTCCTGGTAAGATTAACCTGATAGATCTAGGTAAACTCCTCCCCTAGATCCACCCCCCCCCCCCCCCAATTGGTGGATAAGGAGAGACTCCTCCCCCTATGATCCTAGATCCATCCTGTCAATCATAATCATTTCTATATTTCTTTAGTGACTACATTGGAAAGTGACAGAACTCAAAGACCAAAATCCTCCACATATCCCGTAGCTCTTGTGGAATCCTTCAGTGGAGACCACACCCACCAGCATATCCAAGTCAGCTGTAAAACCAAAGTCAGAAAACACAGTCAGTCGGCTGGTTTACCTCAAAACTTCTCTGATGAAACTATGAGGAGACTTCTTTCGTTATCTCAACACACTGCTCTCGTGTCTCACTCATGCAGTGACAGGGAAGAGTCCAAACATGACCACACCCACACTAAATACTATCTTCACAAAAAGGAACTTCCAACGATGGTTACCCATGGAGAACTTGGCATGAAGATAGAGGTTAAAGGGATAAGGGAGTACTCTCCTAAAGAAAATGGAAGTCCAAGACATGAGAAAGAGGATGATAAGACTATTCCCAGTTCTCTCAATGTTGACAAGTTTCCTCCCATTACCAACACTGATCCAGGAGAAACCGCCGAGGTCACATCAGAGGTCATGGATGTAAAAATGATACCCAGACAGAGTCAGTGCAGATCTGAGAGACCAAATGGAGAATTGAAACCAACAGATTCCAACCACAAAAACAACAATCACAGCGTCAAGAGCTCATTACAGTCCAGTCCACGACTTTCCTCCTCTGGAAACCATCCAAAAATGGCCATTGTCTCCATAGGGAAATTGAGAGGGACAGAGAGGGTGGGAGGTTACCACGGAACTAAACGCCACTCCAGTGGTGGGAAGGGTCGATTGAGTCTAGGTTGGTCTCCCCCTCAACCCATTGAGCCATTGAGGGGAAGCCCTCTGCACACCCCCAATAGGACAGTCGGCAAAACCAATAGGGAGGAGGAGGAGGAGGGGAAGAGGGAGGCAGTGCCGTCACCCACACCAAGCATGGGCATCAATATAAATGTGAATGAACTGTTACAAACTGAAAATGAACCATCATAAACTTCATTTCTTCCCAATGTTGTAACAAACTCACAATAATAATTTATTTTTCACTATTAATTGGTTTAATTTGAATGAGAGAAGTTAAAAACAGAATGTGTTCTTTAAACATGGTAAGTGGAGAGTGATGAGGTTTGCTTTGCTACCACACTGTACCCAGAAAGCCTTAAGAAGGTACTGACAAGTGTTGCCTGCCATTTCCTATATTACTACCTCACTGTCTTCAGAAAAGGCTTTCTTGGCCTTGTCAATCTGTTCCTTCATCATCAACAGGTCCTTCACACGAGAATATTTCTTTCGGTCTTTTCTGATTATAAAGATGACGTCATTGACATGAACACGCCCACTCTTCCCCACTTCCATTGCCTTCATGGTCATTTCGGTTATGAATTGTATTACCAGCTCCTCCACTAGATCCACTGTCTCTGAGTAAGGGTTGGCATCATCACCAAACCCATGCATCATGTACTTCAGTTCTCGATGAAACAATCTGAGGAATCATTATGATATGGTTGGTATACAGTAAACAGTACACACAACACACTCACACACACACACAATGCACATCCACACATACAACACACTCACTCACACGACGTGCGCACACACACACATCGCACACACACACACATCGCACACACACACACATCGTACACACACACACACATCGCACACACACACACAACACACTCACTCACACACACAACCATCACACACATAGCACATACACACACACTACCTTCACACACACACATAATACACTACCTTCTTCTCTTAGTAGGTGGGGTATCTAACGATTGAGGACTACTAGTGTTGGTGTGCTGTGAAGAGCTCCCCATGGCAGGAGAAGGACTCCTCCCGACCCCTGGAATTCCAATTAGAGCTGGTGACTGGCTGTGGTTGAATGAAGTGGTCAGTTGACTGAGATGTGGACTGTCTGAAGGTGTCCTATGAAGTATGCTAATTGAAGGGGAAGGACTTCTACTTGCTCCTCCCGATAGCTGAGATATCTTTACTCTTGGTGGACTGGGAGTGAACTGAGACATCTTGTTCAGTCTCACCAAACACTATTTCACTCCATTTAAAGCACACCTGGTAGTGCTGACGTACGAGCGAGGCGGGCAAAAAAAGGTCTCAAGAGGATCATATTTGTGTCATCTTGTTCATCTGTTCGCCGGGTGTGGAGTCTCTAGACAATTGATTTTGACAGAAATGACTTCCATCTCCGAAGACCAGACCCTTCCGTTAGACTTGGATGGAACGTGAGTAGCTGTCTATGGGTAAAACTAGCTAGTTTGATGGTTAAGTGGAGTTCAGTATTAGTTGTCTCCCTGGAGTGGTGTGTTATAGATAATAGTGTAGCTAGGCAACAAGAGTTGAAGTTCATGTTTCAGTACTATATTACATGCATGTAATTCCCATGCATTCCATAATAATGTTACTCTGCAGATCCAATGCTCTCAGCAGTGGCTCTCATGAAGGACACTCTGAGTCTCATAATGACCTCACATCTCTATCCAGTGACCTGGAACAGCCAGGTAAAAACATGGAATGGAGCTTACTAAGTGTTACCTGGGAAATGTAATATATCCGTAACAGAGGGTTACCTAGGAAATGTAAAATACATGAAATGCACAGTATAGCACTTTACTTTGGAGGAGCTCAACTTTTGTGTATTTCACGAATTAGGAAAGATGTGAAAAACTTTTGTTTGAAACTAACCTTTTCCACTTCTCTTTAACCTTGTGAAAGTTGTTTCGTGAAAGCTGTTTCGTGAAAGCTGTTTCGTGAAAGGATGACCTGTTAGCGAAAGTTGAGCTCCCCCCACTATAATGGTATTCACTTGACACCAAAATGGAGCATGTTCTTTCTGGTAAACAAAAGCTTGGGGAATTTGAGCAATTAGGCCAAGGGGAACGTTTATTGAAACAAAGAATCCATTCACTGGCGTGGAGAGAAGGTGAAATATTTAGCCGGAGGCTACTATGTTGCACTCCTTTGTAATCTGATTATCAGTTGTTTAACAGTTCATTTACAAGTACTCTTTCAGACCTCTCAATGTATACAGTATGTTTATTTTTATTCTTGGGCCACATGTGCACTGTATGTCTGGTAATTAATGTACCACTGCATACACATATCTACCACTTTCCTGTATCTTAATCCAGGAACCTTTGCTAACCTTACCAGTCAGGGCAGAATGTCTCCTCACAGGACACGTACCATGAAGGACCAGGAAATAGTAATTGCCTTCTTCCCACCTCCTATCTTCCTTTACTCTTTAACTCTTTAACATTGTCTTATTTGACCTTTCCTAACCTTGTCCTTAACCCTTTGTTTCCTTCACTAAAGAATTTAATCTCTGCCTACATAGAGGCTTCCACTAACAGAGAAACTAGAGCATTGTCACAGTGAATACTGCATGTTGTTCATTGCAGCAACTTGGTGAGATGAAGAAAGAGAATTTCGGGCTAAAACTTCGAATCTACCATTTAGAGGAAGCCCTCCGAAAGAAACATGGAGACAAGGATAGTGACTGGCAGCTGGTAAGTTCCCATGGTTACTCATGGAGTCATGGAATCAGTCTTAGAGGATACACACTGCATGTTTTACTATAGAAATAAATCATGGAGTCATGGAATCAGTCTTAGAGGATACATACTGCATGTTTTCCTATAGAACAGTAAACCAGTTTTACTAGCTAACTCGGTAAACCTCAGTTTTACTAGGTAACCCACAAGCCAGAGTGTCTGTTGATGTAGCCATTAGTTTGGTATTTTATGTTGGCAACAAACACGGTATTTTCATGCCTTTTGGGGCTTGTCAAACACAATTCCATATCCCATACCATCATGTATTCTAGCAATACAATGACCATTACTGCTAGAGTAGTCATGTGTACTGCTGGTTAATGTAGTCTCAGTTCATGTTGGTAATGCACATACATGCAGTTCATATACATGTATTCATCCACTTGTGTGATCATTGTGATGTGTGTGTGATGGGTATTCAGTATGCATGTGTGTGTTATGCGTTAGTGTGTGTGTGTGTGATGTGTCTATTCTGTCCACAGAATATTGAACTGCAAGTGCAAATGGAGAAGTTGAAGAAGGAGGTGGCAGACAAAGACAGACTCCTAATGCAGGCCAAGTAAGCCAACAGAATAATTGTCATATGTAGAGGTTAAAGTTCAATTTCTACCCACTTTTATTGAGGTCACATGATCCCTGTATGTTGTCCCGATCCCATGTGTATAGTGTCATGTGATGTCCATGTGTGTATAGACAACATTAATCTTTATGTCACAGAACAGCCATAAATTCCATGAATGCTCAGAAGAAGCCTACAGGTCCCAGTCAAGCAGAGGTAAACGAGCTGGAGAGGAAGTTGACTGAAAAGGAGGAGGAGTTTAGAGCAATGAAGAAGGAGTTAGGTGATGCTCAAAGAGAAGCAGAAGACGCTAACAACAGAGTGGTGAGTGTAAATAATCACTGGGAGAGTGGGTTAAAGAATACTCTCTAGAATAACAGAGTTGACATGCCCTCTTGTGACTTCCTCCTTGTGACTCCCCATACCTTGAGAGGACCCTCTTGTGACTTCCTCTTTGTGATCCTCCCCATACCTGGCTCTCATAAGAGAGAACCCTCTTGTGACTTCTCCTTTTCTCCCACCAGGATGAGATGGAAGCCCTCAATACTCAACTTTCCAATGCCTTGCAAGACAATGAGGACCAGTTACAGCAAATGGCTGAGGAGGTCTCCAAGCTCCAACAGACATTGGCTCAGAGGGCAGTACCCACAGCCACACCCCCTCTCCATTCTAGAGCTACCCAGACAGCTGATGACCCTTATGCTAAAGTATGTTGGAATTTTAATTACAAGATAGACCCCTTACCAGATCATTCAATCATAGCTACGTTTAATAGTAAAGTAAAAGATAACCCCTTTACCAGATCATCAAAATAGTAAACCACAAGATAGAAGACCCCTTACCAGATCATCAAACCACAAGAGAGACCCCTTACCAGATAGCCAGTTGTGACTAGTTATGTGATTATTTTAGCTTGCTAAGTCAGCAGCTGAGTTGGAGTCGGTTCAGGCACGTCTGGCAGAAAGGGAGAGGGAACTCGGCGAGATGCAAGATATCCTAGGAGACAGGAATCAACGTATCAAAGAGGTGGAGCTTAAACTACTTTCTATCACCCAAGAAATGGCCGCCAACGCTGGAGACCACACCCAACAGATGAGGGAAAAGGAGGAAGAACTTGAGCAATGCAAGGTAAATAATTGTACCTGGACCCCTCCTATAGACACACCTTTTTGTGTGGGTGGGGTTAGGCCTCCCTCATCTCTCTCCCTTCACACTTACTGATGTAATGTTATCTCAATCCAGTCCAGGCTACGGGAGACTGAGGAGAAGTTACGTGACAAGGAGGCGGAGCTTGGTGACTGTGCACAGGAGAGGGATGCTGAGAGACAGAAGGCAAAGGAAATGGAATCACAAATCAGGCGTCTTCAACCTCTCATCCAGGACAGGGAGAGAGAGATACAGGTGTGCAGGGGGGGGGAGAGAGAGAGAGAGAGAGAGAGAGAGAGAGAGAGAGAGAGAGAGAGATGTGTGTGTACGGTAAGAGGGACTAAGGAACCATGCATGTTGCACTATAGGATTTACTGAACCGTCTAGCAGAGGCAGAGCGGCAGCTAGAAGATGAGGAACATGATCGTGACAAGGACCTCAGTGACCTTCGAAAGAAACTGAGCGAAGCACGAGCTAAGGCCAGAGAGGTGGAGCCAGAGCTGGCAGCCAAACAGAGAGAGATAAAGGTATGAATGAAGACTATTGTCTGGTGATATAATTTTAGCTCTCCATGGTATTCACTTACACTCACTACCTTATGGAGGTTGAGGGGGTTGGGAGGAAAGATTTTCAATACCCCCACTCCCATCCTCTGTCTGGTTGGCCTATAGTGGTCCATGTGACTGTAGTTGGATTGCTAGTAGTGTGGTGGTCGCTGTCTTTTAATGGGGATATGATGTGTTGTTTTATACAGCGTTTATCTGAGGCCCTCGATGACAAAGAAGACGAATTACATAGGATGAGGTCAAAGGTCAGGGAATTGGAGGAGGCTCTGTCACAAAGCAAGATATTGGCTCGCACTACTGATATGGAAAGGGATGAGGTCAGAAAGTGCATGTTGTGTTACACTGTGTTACATAGGATTACTGATCACACTGTGTTGATGATATTTATTTGTTTGTTTGTTTGTTTATGTATTTATTTATTTTTATCCAGCAAGCTGAAATCCTGGATAGATTACAGAAAGAATTGGAGGCCCTCAGGAACCAGCTCCGGCAGCAACAAACTGGACTACAGGTATAGGACCTGCTGTTTCTTCTAATCATATGTTTGTTGGGCAGCTCTTTATTCTAATAATAAAAGACCCTAAGTGTACAAAATAGAAGCATAATTGTCCAAGAATAGAACATGTATGTTTCCTCCAGCTACTTTATGTTGTTCACGGTCCCAAGGAAACAGAGGCATGTATCTTAATGTGCATTCACACGGCATTACATGCACCACTGCAGCATGATTTAGAGGGGACAGTGGCTGCCAAGGAAGCCATCATTGACCAGCTCAGGAGGGAACTGAATGACCTCCATTCCCAGCTCAATGAGGCTGATAGGAAGTACAACCACCTGAACACCACCACTGCAGCGGAAATAGTGAGCAAAGGGTGTGGTTAGGGGTGTGGTCTGTACATTTTGAGGTGAAAGTTTACCAGTTGTTCTTTTGAAGGGTTTTTTGTGTGATTTTCAACATTCTTCTCTAATTATGTGAACATTGGCTATAATCTGTGTAGGCAGTCTTGAAGGCCTCTATAGATGACCTCACATGCCAACTGGAGCAGCTGCAAAGTAAGTCCTTGGCTTCACCCCCACTTCTTAATTTAGTTCTCTTTAACAAACAGGGGCACTGAAGGCCAGAGAGAAGGATTGGGGGGAGCTTATCGGAGAGAAGGTGGGACTGGAGAGAGAGTTGGATAGACTACGACATGAGAATCAGGCCCTACGTGACCAGGTTACTGTCCTACAGGATGAATTAGCCAACCAAGCAGCTGGCATGGAACAGGCAGAGTGAGTCATATGACAGCAGCATGGAAGGAAGTCATGTACTATATTACACCCCCTTATCGAACACTTTCCTCCCTATGTACCCATCAGACACTCCTCCTATACCCCTGTGTACCCATCAGACACTCCCCCTCATCAAGCAGATGTGCACAGAGATCATAGAAAGGGGGAACTACTTTCCCCACCACCACTCCTCCTCTTCTGAATTAACCCCTGAATGAGCCTTTAATTTAACCCCTGAATGAGCCGTTAAATTAACCCTTGACTGAGCTTCTAGGAATCTCTATCCACAAAGCCCATTAACCAGATATCTTCTGGTTTTGTGTATTCTGTGCTGTCTGTAAAGAGCACTGTGGACTGTTCCTTCTGGAGTGGTATGACCTAGTGAACTCCTGACAGCTACACCATAATTCCACCCACCCATTTCTTGTGGGGGGTTACTGCTAATTGATGTGTCCCCTCAATTTAGCAGGGGGTTGGAAACAGTAGTTGACTAATATTTAATCATGTTATGTGTGCTTAGAGAATTACGTAATCCCTGTGACCTTACAGGGAAGCCATAAGTGAGCTCCGAAAACTTCTGGACAAGTTACAGGATCGGCAAGGGGATATCAGCACTGCCGAACTTGTGAGTCGTATGGCTTCCTTGTAATACATCAAATCCCACGTCCTTTCCTTCCCACAGGCCACATTACGTGGGCAACTGGCAGCCCTGGAGCTGGCCCTGAAGGGAAAGGAGGCGGAGCTAGAAAGCCTTATGCAGACCCTTGGCTTGAAAGACCGGACAATCCAGGAGCTGCAGCAAGAGTTGAAGAGAGTGAGGGGAGAGAGAGCCACAGCCGAAGAGAGGGTTAGAGAACTGGAGAACGAGAATTCCAGGCTCGAGAATACAATTCTGGAACTGGAGTCCCAGGATCGGATCCACCAGTTATCCATTGCTGATCTGCAGGAACGATTGACTCAGGCCTATGCCGAGAAGGAAGAGATGGCCAGGAAACTCAAGTTAGCAGAGAATACATTGCAGGAGAAGGTCAGTAAGACGAGAACACTGAGACTCAACCTGGGTGTGGTCAGTAAGACAGAGGTTTTAAGACCACACCCATGTGTATGTTCCTTAACTTAGTCCTAGACTTCTATGGAAGAAGAAACATTACTATTACATGTTGAAGGCTACCACACCCCTGCCACACCCACCCCAGAATATTATATTTCAATGCACCAGTGACACTGCTGACGTCACTTGTAAATTCATGTTCTAAATCAGGCCACCCACCCCTTCATATGGAAAGTTCTGCTTTAAGACTTGTGCCCAGCCTTAGAGGCATAATCAATATTCACTGACCTGTAGGACGCAGCTTATCGGGACATTGAAGCTATGTACAAGCAGCTGAGTGAGGAACTGTCTCGTCTACAGCAGCAGCTGCAAGACCTACAGGACAGCCCACATCGTGTGAATGTCACACACCATGTGAGGACCACAACTGACCCACCAGAGGACAAGGTGAATGGAGAAAAGGTAAGGTATGAGAGGGGGAAAGGGGGAGGAGGGAACTCTATTAAAATTTTTCATTCATTGAGTGGACTATTTATTGAAATGAGGGGGCCATGCCTTTAATTTTGGGGATATCATTATTTATTTATTTATTTATTTATTTATTTATTATTATTATTATTATTATTATTATTATTATTATTATTATTATTATTATTATTATTATTATATTGCATTGTCCAGTCACTACAGATATATGGGGGTTAATTTTTGAGCATTAAAATTGCTCCATTTAAAATGGTAATAGAACTTCACCCTAAAATGAGGACATCCCTTTAATTAAGACACTCCTTAAGGTGTCTGGAATAGAGAGATTTTCACCATGACTAACAGATTTCATCTTGTGGTGGTTTCTTGTAGGAGGCATCCAGTAGGAGTACGACTATGATCTTCGGAAACATGTCCGAAAACCTCTTCCTCACTATTCTCCAGCGACTCCAGGAACTTTACAACGAAATTACAGCTGGACGGGCCGACTCTAACATGGCCACCAGCTCTCTCTCTGCCAGACTAGAACACCTGATGGCTCTCCAACGACAACTGGAGGAGAGTCTGAGAGACCATGATAGTCCAGAAAGGTCCAACAACACCAGTTACACCACCTATTACTATTTAGACAGGGGGAAAGGTTCTGACCAGGAGGAGGAGGAGGTGGTGGATGGGATCCGGGGGAACAGTACCCCCAAGGTCACCCCCAAGACAAAAACCAGTCCACAAGACCCTGAAGTAGAGAACAGAACACTTCGTGCCAACCTGGAGGAGATGAAACGGTGGAATGAGGCACTTCAGGTTCGTTTGGATGAGAACCAAAGAACAAGACATGTTGGAGTTGGTAGGGAAAAAGATGGGACATCGCCTCAGGCAAAGACCGAGAGTGACAAGGGGTTCGTACCACCTGAAAAATACCTTGAGCTAACGAGGGAGGTCGATAGGTTATTGGAGGAACTAGATACAGAGAAGGAAAAGTCAGAGGCCGAGCGAGCTCAACAGCAGAGAGAAATCGATGCCATCCAGCAGACACTGAGGGACACAGAAGCAAAAGTGATGGATTTGGAGGAGAGTTTGAAGGCAGCCATGTTGAGGGACGTGAGTACCTCTACTGACCACCTGGTGGAGATGGACAGAGTGGCCAGAGAAGCTGAAGAATCTCGTTCTGCCATTGCAAGACTGAGAGGACAGTTTGAAGGAGCTCAGAGGAATATTTCCCAGTTGAAGGAGGAACTAGATTCCTCTCAGAGGGCTGCTGCAAGATTGAAAGAACAATTGGATACTTCTCAGGGGAATGTGGCCAGGCTGAGTGAACAGCTAGACACTTCTCAGGGGGTCGTCGCTGGATTGAGGGGACAGTTGGACTTTGAAGGCCAAGAGAACAAGAAATTGAGAGATGAACTTGCTGACATGTTATTAATGAAGAAGTCGCCTCATAAAGAAGAGGAAGGGCTTGAAGCCACATCCTCCACCTCCATGCCTGATCTCCATGGGGGAGTGGCCAGGAGCAAGTCTGATAGTTGGACTAGTCCGAAGACCCCACTGTCGGAACGACCTGACGTCAAAGCTCTTAAAGCTAAGAATGAAGACATCACCAGGCTGAACATGGAACTGCAGAAGAAGTGTCATGAACAGCTGCTGAAAACTCCCTCCCATTCACGTCCCAGTAGTGCCGGCAGTATGCACTGGCAGTCTCAGCTGAGAGAAAAGGAAGAGATACTTCGTTCGGAGATGGCAGAAAAAGAGAGGGCGTTGCTAGCACAAGTGCGGAATGCCGAAGCTCGTCTGCTTGAGAAGGAGCTGGAATGGCAGGCCAAATTGGCAGGGTTACGACAGGAAGGGGTGGAGCTTGAGACACAGTTGGCAGAGGCTATGAAGAGCAAGCACACTCTGAGGGCAAAGCTGATGGAAGATACAGAGAGCAGTCAAGCCAAGGATGAAGAGATCGTGAAGTAAGGAACTACTGACAATTCCCTGCCATGTGTGTTGTGACCTTGGAGGAAGAGCCCTCAGTAATAGTTAGAACCTGCAGAGAGTGGTGTGGTGTGGTGCGGACCTACAGAGAGTGGTGTGGGGTGAGAGTTGTGTGGAGTGGACCTACAGAGAGTGGTGTGGGGTGAGAGTTATGTGGAGTGGACCTGCAGAGAATGGTGTGATTTGGTTTGAATGTACAGAGAGGCTATATGTGGATGTCTCTATAACACACAATACTCCATTCATTTCTGTGTAGTCTTACTCGTGCATTGTCCCAGTCGGGAGAGAAGATTGGTATTCTTGAAGAAAGAATCGACCAACTTCTTACTGAGAAGAATGCTGTAATCCACGAGCTGGAACAGAAGATACATCAACTAGAACGGGAGTTAAAACTCTCCAGGCAGTCTGTCAGTCGGCTCAGATGTTCCCTAAGGGTAAATACGGATGACCTAGGGGTGGAGGAGACTGATGTGGGTGGTGCTGAGGCAGAAATTCTGTCACTTCATGAGACATTGGATCAGCTGAATCAGCAGTTTGCAGCTTCCCTAGAGGAACTGCAGAACTTGAAACAAAGGTTAGTGATAGGTGAGGGGAGAAAGGTCAGTGATGAGTGAGGGGAGAAAGGTCACTAATAATTGACGCAGGAGCCACAGGGGTCAGCAAGTGTGAGGGCATGGTCCTAAAGAGGTTACTAAAGACTAGGTGTACTCCATATTTAGGCACTGTGGTGGGTATTAACACTTACTTGGAAACAGTGAGTGACCACACCCCCTTATTTCTCAACCTAGACACAATGTTCTGAGTGAGCAGAACTCTGTCCTGAGTAGACAGTTGGTCTCTTACCAAGACCAAGTCCGAACTCTTCAAAGTGAGCTCTCCATCTACCAGCAGCTGGTGGAGGACCTGAAGAAGGCTATGTCCAGGAGAGATACGGGAGTACAGACAGGCATGGGGGAAGAGGGAGGGAGAAAGGGAATGCTAGAGGAGAGAATCCTAGAGTTTCTGAAGGAGGTGGAAACGCTGAGGAATCAACTGAATGAGAGTATTCTCAACAACAACACTTTAGCAGACCAGCTTAAAGTTCAGCTAGACCACACCTCCACTGCCTACAATACCTTTACTGACAAGTCCACTGGTACCAAGGGAACACGAACGAAAGGGAAGGGGAGTGGCACCATCACCCGGGACCATGCCCACAAGAGATCTGTTCATACTCAACACACCACTACCTTTGTGCACCACAAACCTTCCTCTGGTACCCCGCCCTCCAAACCTAGAGGTGAGCATCATATAGAATGGCGGGATTTTTGATTGGTATTGGAAGAACATGTAAGACATAGATGTAGTCATGAGGAATTGAAAAATAGCCTCTCCTGTTTTAATTAGAAGCACTATAAATAGAGGTTGTTTTAATTAGAAACACTATAAATTGAGGTGTATAAATTAGATTTGCCAAACAGTTACAGGTCACCTTTTTTTTTTTTCTTTTCCTACAGCATCTTCAAGTCCCAAGTCCTCTCCAAGGTCTCATGACCAGTCACGGGATTTCACTGATGCAAGAACCTCCTCTCCACCTCTTCATAGTAGGTCTGATGAGTTTATCGGCAAGAGCTTTAACCTGGACTCCTCCTCCTCCTCTGGTTCCTTCTTCTCCCATGCATCCTCCAGCAGGATCGTGGATGGGGAGGGGTCTGGTGGACGTGGAAACAAGGCAGCTGCTCCTAATCAGTCCAACTTCTCGTCTTTCTCTCTGCATGGGTTTGGTGACTTTGAAACCCTGGAGACCAGGATAAAGAAGGCACTTGATTCTCCATCATTACAGGTATGGAGTGTTTTTAACATAACAGTAGATTGCAGAACAGTTGTCAAGCATCTGGAGAGATGAGAGCTAGCTATGGAACATGTCTACAGAGATTAGAGCTGGCTATGTAGCATGTCTATAGAGATAAGAGCTGGCTATGGAGCATGTCTATAGAAATGAGAGCTGGCTATGAGGAAGCATGTGTGTGTGTTGTGGATGTTTAATGCAAGTATCCCAGAACTGCTTCCCATCTCTACAGATGCATGACAAGTGTTCTGTACTAGTGTTGAACTAAAGTCTGTCATAGAGTGCCTTAGCAATCACCAAGTGCTGCTTACATTAGAGTCAGTGGTGCTTACATTAGAGTCAGTGGTGCTTATATTAGAGTCAGTGGTGTTTATATATTAGAGTTGGTGGTGGCTTAAATAGAATTATAGCAGTTATATATTCACTAGAAATGAACCTACTTTTAGGGACAAGATCGAACATTTCTTGAAGAGCTATTGGTGTATCTACGACATCAGCGTCAGCAACTGGATGAGAGCCGATATCTGTTGGAGAAGCTGGAACGGGAACACCAACGTCTGTTTGATGGAGAGGGCGGGGGAGGTATCCTCCCTTCCACACATATCCCTACCAACCTCAGCGAATCTGGTACCCTCCACCCCTTGACTGTCCACTCCCCTCGCACCACTGTACACAATGGAACCCTCCCCTCTTTTACCATACAGCCACCCTCACCCCATCCCATCACTCATGACACTTCACACACTGATGGCACCTCAAACATTACCAGTTACCTGACTCCTGCCACTACTAGCAGCCATGGAGTTCAGACTAAATCCGATACTGGTACCAAGTATAGAAGTATTAATACAGCTACTCTTAGTAGTTATGGGGTTCAAACAACTAAGTCTGGTTCTGGTACCAGTTGTAGGATTCAGACTAAGCCTGTTACTGCTGTCAATTATAGTCAGACTATGACTACTCTTGGTACCAATTATGGGACTCTGCCATCTACTACTGGGAGCAATTATGGAATTCAGACTGGTACCAATTATGGGACTCAGACTAGGACCAGTGGTGACATTAGTAATGGAATTCGAACTAAACCTGCATCTAGTTCCAGCCCTGGAGTGCGTACCAAGTTGTCTTTCAGTCCGAGTTATAGCACTCATTCCAGATCTGCAGCCTTGACAAGTCACGGAATGCAAACCAGTCATGCCTCCTCGTCAGCAAGTTCTCCTAGGGGTGTGGCAACCGTGGAGTTAATTGCAGGACGTAGTAGACCCATTGTTAATGGTTATGGTGGAAGGGGAGGGGCATCAGCTATTAATAGTGGTGGCAGTGGGAGGGACAAAGTGGACCTCTCATCTTTATATGAGCAATGTAAGTCAGTATGAATAGGTATGCACTTGTACGTAGACTGTGGATACGCTAGATGATCACCCTTTACTGAGCAATGTAATTTCCTCCATCTTGGGGGGTGGGGACACTATTCAGGATAAATTAAAGAGGGGTAGCTATATTGTGGGGGGAGGGGGGGTAGGTATTTGGGAAGAGGGGAATGAATAAACTATGCTTCTGTTCTTTACCTACCATCTCTTGTGTAGTGTTACAGACCCACTCATCACTGGTGGAAGCAAGGAGTGCCCTCAACCAGCAACAGACCTAGAACACATCAAATATAGTGCCTCTTATTTTATCAGTTTAAAAGACCTCTACATGTTTATCACTTTTTAGCATTGGTATGGGGACAGCTGTCATAATAGTTAAAATTAAGCATTACTTTATAGGTTTGGTTCTCTCAAAAGCAGGATTAAACTTCTAAGTTTATTGACGAGTCTTCCTAGTAATCTGTTTGAAGAGTTGTACAAAATGCAGTGGAACCTCTCTATTCCAACCTCTGAAATGAGGGTGCCTCTGTATACAGTGGAACCCTTTGAAATGAGGACACTTCAGTGGAATCCCTCTAGTCCGTACCCTAAAATGAAGAGACATTAATTTTCTATCCTCATGGTATTGAAAATAGTTAGAATGTGAGAATTTGTGTCTATCTTTTATTCACAATTTGGGTTCTATGCCAAATATGCTCAAAATCGTACCTGTTTATCTAAAATTCAGTAGCACACACACATGGTTAATAGTACATAACATTCCTGAAGGTTCTAGCTAGAGTACAAATCAAAGCTCATAAGTCCACACCATTTTGTACAAGTGTAATGCTAGGCTGGACACACTAGTAGTTCTCTTACCCATACCCTCAAAAAAAAAAACAAAAAAAAAAAAAACCAGTTCTATAGTTGAAGTTTTAAGCAGATTCTTCTCTCGTACTTGGGCCCCGCCCTCCTCACGAGCATTAATGCTTTGGAGGTGTGGTTTTAGAGGTGTGGCTAAGCCCTCAAATGACCTTGCTGCTTTGAATTATGTCTAACGGTGAACGCGCCAGTGAATTGTTAGGGTCTGTGCCCTCAGTACTGCTTCACTCTGGAAACATTGCTAGTTGGAGCAAACTCAGGAGAAAGGGCGTCCTTACTCCAACTGATGAGGTAGCTGGCTATTAAAACTAGTTGCTAATGGCGGCTGAATATGCTAGCTAACTATACGTGAACTGTAAAGGCTAACTATCAATCTGTTTATCTTTATAGCTGGTGTCTACCATTGAGGCCTCTTTCACAAGCTGGCTGGGAAGACAGAGTGATGTAAGTGAGGTAAAAACTGACAATCTCCATACCAACACTCGAAGTGCCACAAATTTAGTGTGTGTGTGTCAGTGAGGCATGATGAAGTATAGTACCTACCCTCCTTTCTCTTCCCTATATTCTCACAATGGAGAGAATGCTTCAAAGGAACTTCCCAGACAATTCTATAATAAAATATTTATAAATTGGAATTCTCTGGAAGTAGCTGAGTTGGGAAGGAATGCATCATTGGTATAGAGACAACTATTTACTTGAGGTGTCCATGGAGTTCTGCACATTAGTGAGATTATCATATAAACTGTGTACTTATTGTTAAGGGGAGTTTAGAGTGAGACTGTCAAAATGAGTGTAAATCTCTCCCAATAAGTGAGGCTTGACAGGTTCTGCACTATGTCTAGGACACTTCTGGACAGAATGAGGTTATTGTGAGGAACGCAGGACTCTGTCAGAGAGTGGATGAAGCAACGGCATCTAATCATATCTTCTCTCTCAAGATCTTCCTCTGTTCATGGTCTCCTCAGCTCGTCAGAGATGCTGTTCACACCAGTAAGCTGTCATGTGACTCAACCATGTAACCATGTGACTTTAATACTCACGCTTTCCCTTTGTTAATATCACCACAGCATGTAGTAGACTAACTGTATACAGACTGCACATCTGTGACTGACAAAATTCGTTATTCTTTTCCTTCAATGTCTTTGTAATAATGTTCAGGTTTTGAGGAACTTGGACTGTCCAAAGTAGATACTATTATTTTTGCCTTCCCCTCTTCTCTTCCGGACTCTGAACTCTCCTTGGATCAGGTGATCCCTATTTGGAAAGAGGTGGAACTGCTCATCCAGGAGGGTGTGGCTCGCGTGGCTGGAGTGGTAGACTTCAATAAGAACAAACTTGAGGAATTGTATAATGAGGCAGATATGAAGCCGATGGTGAACCAAGTGAACATCGCAGATTGCTGTACCATTCCAGAGGTGAGCAACTGGTACATGTTGTCAGATATTTTCATTGGTTTTGTGAAAACCATTTAAACCACACCTCTTTGGCTTAATTGCCACACCTCCTTAGTATTATTACCACGCCTCCTTGGCATCATTACAACTATCTTCATCAAACTATTTCTTTTCCATAGGATTTGTTGGCATTCTCTAAACAGCATAACATCAAACTGACCACACACAATGATGATAGGGACATCCTCCCTCAAAGCCAACTCACCTCCACTCTCTCAGCCACATTAGAGGGGCATGGAATTGAGCACACATCCTGGAGCCCCCTGTGGGTGGCACGTTATTCCTCAATCATCAAACTCCGGGGAATCATAGCTCACAAGGGCTATCTCCTCAGACTAGACACTGGAAAACCATAGTTTTGAATCTTTCATGAATATTAATAATCTTGCTAACGTTATTGTTGGTCAGCCATTTGCATGCATCCAATCTTTACACATAGTCTGAGCATTGCCACTGTCTGGAAAGTGAGTGCACACACATTGAGAATTTGTGATATATAGTTAAAACTAATACAACTATAGAAGTACAACTTATAGGCTGTCCAAAAATATACTCTCAGAGCTCATTAATAATGTAATGTACATGGCAAAAAAATGAATTAGAGTTGGATGAAGTCAGCATAAACTAGAGAAACTTGTAGCTGCAGTGATAGGTTCTAGAATATAATGTCAACAACTCCTCATATCCCATAGAGCTCCCACACAGCTCTCACACAGTTCCTCACCATCCCACACAGTGATTGATACATAGCACAGATCCTTAAAGGAACTGAGTTAAGCCCAGACACTTAGTATTTGTTCTCCACAATTGTGAGCATGGATGGTGAGACAGCCTTAGGAGGTTCCTGCACACAGTCAAGATGAAACTTATGCTCACTAGATTAGTTCTTGAACTTACTTCAAAGTATTTGTGATCCAATGCTTCTAATGCTGTTATCCTCTTCCTGGGATTGTATGTTAGCAATCTTGTCAACAGGTCAAACCCAATTTCTGTTAGCAAGGAAAAAGGAAATCTCTTCCGCAGGTTGCTGGAAGGATGTTCAGTGAAGAAGACCTAATGTTTATACAGTATGACTCCTGAAACACTATAACCCCTCAAAGACTGAAAATTACTATAACCCCCAAAACTCCTGAACTAAATTTTAACACCTTTTCCACTAGAGAGAGGTCACTGTATCCTGGCCATATTCTTTCATTAGGTGTACCTAATTCCTACAAGAGTGAGAAGAAAACTTATTATTATTATTATTATTATTATTATTATTATTATTATTATTATTATTACATATTAAATGCTCTGACACTAATGGTTATGATGGTCACCTTGAATATAAGGTTAAGCTGGTCAATAACTGATTTTCCACGAAAGAGTGGTTGTTTCAGTAAGAGCTCTGCGAATATGCAGCCCACAGACCACATATCAATAGCCGTGGAATATTCCTAAAACAACACAGGTCAGCCATAAATAATTATTATACCTATTATTAATATCACCTTTGCCCCCAGTAACAGCTCAGGTGGTCTGTACCACAGTGTCACTGCTGTTGGAGTACGATTCTCAAGAGGTAAACTGTATTCTCGTGCTGAACCAAAATCTCCAACCTGTTTGTGTAAGAATATCTAAACTTCATTGAGAATGTGAGTGTGTAGACATGGAGATGCCATGTACCTTCAAAACTCCCTTCTTGCTGAGCAGAAGATTGGAAGTATTCAAGTCTCTGTGTATAATATTGTTATGATGGAGATGACAGACTGCTCTCAACAATTGAATCATGAGGGTCTTCACTTCTTCTACAGAATAAAATACACACTCCACCATCTCACCACCCACACACTCCATCAACTACACCTCACCACCCACACACTTCACCAACTGTCTACCCTATACCTCACCACCCATACACTCCACCCACTACACCTCATCACTGACCTTGGAGGAATGGCTGTGGCATATCTTCCATCAAATCATTTATATCGTGATCAACATACTCCATGACAATGTACACCTCATTCCACTCATGACCCACTACCATCTCCTACAGACAGACAATATCACACTATCATCTCCTACAGACAGACAATATCACACTATCATCTCCTACAGACAGACAATATCACACTATCATCTCCTTCAGACAGACAATATCACACTATCATCTCCTACAGACAGACAATATCACACTACCATCTCCTACAGACAGACAATATCACACTACCATCTCCTACAGACAGACAATATTATTCAGCAGGAAGACTGTTATGGAGAGTACCTTGACTTCTACCACATTAGGATGTTTTACTTTCATCAGTAAGTTGAATTCATGCAAAGAAGCAATGGGAAATTCTCCCCTCCTTCCTATTTTGACTTCTTTGAGAGCAACGATTTCTCCTAATCAAGAAGGAAGACAGTAGCTACCCAGTGACTTTCCCCTGGGAAACAGGTGACTGACTACATACCTGTCTCCTTCTCTTTAGCTTTATAAACTATTCCAAATGACCCCTCTTCAATGACCTTTAACAATTCATAACATTCAACCTCCCTGCAATCTTTAAGATAGCAAGGCTCCTCCTCCTCCTCCTGATTGTCTTCAGTGAGAGAGCAAGGCTCCACACCCTCCTGATTGTCAGCTGGGAAAGAGTAAGGCTCCACACCCTCCTGATCATTAGCTAGGAGAGGATAAGGTTCTTCTTCCACCTGCTTGCTGGCTGAGAGATAGTAAAGCCTCTCTTCCTCCTGCTTGCTGTCTGGGGGACAGTAAGGCACCTCCCCCTCCTGCTTGTCTGGGAGATAGTTAGGCTCCTCCCCTTCCTGGTCCTCAGCTCTCTCTCCTTTATCCAACTCTTCAGCCTGCTGAATTGACAATCCTATTGAAATATTCAACACCAGAGATAAAAGTCGACTTTTTCACAGGAGACCAGTGTGTCTGTTAGTAACACACAGTGAATGTTATTAACTGTGCACTTCTTAGACTAGGACAGAGGAGAACTGTCATGATCCCTTATCTAATGCTATAGTTGATGTAGCTAGCAAGCTATTAGAACCACTACATAGCAACAATTAAAGTTTACCTTGGAGCTCTTGACAATCTTCTGAAAGAATGTTCCTAGGTCGCTTAATTGCTTCATACTCTGTGTCCTTCGCTCTTCTCTTTCTTACCAGAGCCATGACGTGTGTATCTGACCCTTCTCATCTCTCCAAAAGAGTGTAATTTTGAGACACCTGTCTGTTTCAGTTGTAGCCTGGGGGGAGGAGCTACGAGGAGGAGCTACGTACGGGGAGGAGCTAGTTGCCTTTGATCTTTAGTTGGTCAAATTGATATTCTACTCAAAATGTTGCTCATTTAAAGAGCTTTCTGATGGTATATTATTCCAACAACCTAGTCGAAGTTAGCTTGCCTGACTTCGTGCACTACTTTCAACTATACTATTACTCAACACCACATTGTCCAAAATGAATTTCTGCTCTTTCAGAAAAAATTGACAATGTGGTGTTGAGTAATAGTCAAAAGTAGTGAGGCAAGCTAACTTAGGGCTAGGGCTGCTAAGTTGTTGGAAAGTAAGAACTTAATAAACTGTACAGCTGATATGCCTTGGTTAACAAAATTGTTAATCATGACCATGAATACACCCTCAAGATTGCAAACTATTAAAAAAACAAACTGAACTGCCTGCCACCATACATAGGCAAGACTAAAATCCTACTGCTGACAATGTCATATGATCGATCAGTCACATCCTCTATCACAAAACTTCACTATTGATCAGAACTTCACGTGGTTGTCATTTTGTGGAAAACTTTTTGCAATTAGCTATTTGAATAAAATGGATGTATTGGAGGGAAGGTTTGTGTTGTGTAAGTATAACAGTTTCCTTTCACTTAGTTTCTTTACCGTGTTTACTTTGTTGACCACACCCATCACTACATTCCCTACATTCCAATTTATGTTTTTTTCTCCCACTTCTTTCTGTTCCTTTTTGCTCTCAGATGAGTTTTTATAATAACAGTGGGTGTGGCAATTGATTTTAAGTGGTGGGTGTGGTCCATGGTCTTAGAGGTGTTTAAAGAATAAGTTGTTCTTGAGCTTCAAGTGACCACATTTCAAACCACTGAGAAGGAAAAATACAGATCACTGCATTAAAATGGACTCTTAAGGGTGAACATGACACCAAAAAGAGGGACTATGAAGGGAAGTGTTAACACTTATGCAGTTTAAATTTGATGAGGACATACATTATCATAATACCTGGTGAAAATTATATGTATATCTCTGTCAGATACAATATACTCCAGAGCTGAAGAATTACATCCCTAGATTTGGAAAGTTTGGGGAAGTAATTAGCTGAATTGGCTGGCTATTGTTTGTTGTATTCATCTAGCAGGGATGGACAACAGTAATACCTATACATGTTTACATGTAGTAAGTAATTCAGGCACTAATGCTAGCTTGCACTGCTGGCCTGCTGGCAGCTAGCTGCTTGTCTATGTTTGCATGCTCTATAGTAGCAATGACTTCTGAAGATATTATTCCAGTTCAAGAGGAAGAACCTATTGTTTGCCTCCTGGATAGATTGAAATACCCAATAGAATCTGATTTAGCACATAAAAGAAAGGTTCAGACCAATCCATGTAAGGGAGTCAAGAGAAGTAGTGCCACTTCTTTTGAACCACAGAAAGTTTCTTTCTCCTCTAGAATTAAAGAATTTCCTGATCAGCCTAATTAGTCAAAAGTTTGCAAGATGTTGCTGCTTCTTACAACCTTCATCAGCAACAGCAGAGCATGTATTTTCCATACAAGACTATATATAGAAACATCTGTCGTGTTACAAATAATTAATTTTACTGAATCACTATAATTTGATGGAATAATAGCCTTTCTTGCCAGAATAATCAGAGGTTTGGGGGCAGGGTGTAGGCAAGGGGGGCTTGGGTGGATTAAGCCTCCCCCCCCCCCCCCCCCCCAGATAATAATAATAATAACACTCAGGCTCTGGGTAAACAGAGTATTTAACCATGACAGTAGTGGTTAACAGGTAAGCATGGTAACAGCTGCTTAGAGAACTCTTAGCCTAATTTCTAGTAGCTAGTATCATGTCTGTGAATCTCTAAGATAGTGGTTTAGCACTCCTGTCCTTTAAAGCCAGATGAATCATCCAATAAATTTAAGGCCAGCTATCAGCCAGAATTAGCCAGCAGTCAGCCTGAATTTTTTTTTTTATCAGTATAATATTCTAAAATAGCTTGAAAGTGATGTTGAAGATGTTTCAGTACAGAATCCACTATCTCGATGAAATAGAGCCTAGCCTATCCTTATAAAATATTAATTAGTTGAATATTACTCTATTTGCTCTCTTACACCTCTTGGATTTTTAAACAAAATTTTTGCTTCCACACTTCGTGCAGGAGAGGGCATACCCCCCTCCCGAACCCTACCCCCTCCAGCCGAATTGTAGCTCTCTTGTCTTTTACCTTATTAGCCCCCACAGTCCTAAAAGTTGTCTACACCCCTAAAGGGGTGATAATTACGAGAATAAAAGAATAGAATAAAAGGTTGGCAGGGCCTAATCCTAGTACAACAGTATTGCCGGAGTTACTTAGATAGATAGCTAAGACTATTTTTAACCAACTTCAGTGCTCATTCCATAGATTCTTGTCTCAGAGTTCTTTTTCACAGCTTCTGGGACACCATCCACAAACATACGTTCGAAACCAATGCCTATGGGAGAGATCGACTTAAACAGATTCATAGCCTCTCCATTTACTTCTGGTACTGTGATGGTGAAAAGGCTAGAATCAGTTTCAGATTGACTCAAAACAAACTCTGCTGCTTTGTTCAAGAGAGCTTTAGCAATGGTGACGTTGTTAGCATACAATGGATAGAGTATCCAACCAAACTTATCCACTGCTGCCATCTTAACGATACAATAACCAAGGATTTCTCCACTTTCATTGGATACTGTCCAACCTCCAAACTCTTGAATGGTAACCAGCTTCTGCAGAAAAGACTTTCGAGAATAGCCAAACACTGAAGTGTCGTAAGTGAAGAGAGACTCAAAATCAGCTTCTCTGTACTGTGTAAAAGTGAGGTCTGAACACTCTGGAGACAAAGGCAAGGAAAGGACCTTCTTGGCAGCGAAGGAGAATCTATAATCGATCCAAGCAGTTTCAAATCCATACTTCTTATGATATGCAGGTGCCATGCTCATCACAGAATCAATACCACGTTTACAGCTCATTGGGACTCTTGAATAGGCATGATTAGCTGTTTTGAGGCCATAACCCTTCTTTCTATGCTCAGGTTTGACTAAATAAAGTCCAATGACACAGAATTCGTTATCACCATAAATCAGAGTAGATACATGAGACACTTTCTCTTCACCTATTTCGCCGATATAAAATCCCTCAGGGTTAATGGCATAGAACAACTCCAAGTCTGGATTAGCAACGGTCCATTCCTCCTCTATAATCATCTGCCAGGCAAACTTGAGATCTTCAGGTGAAGTCGCTAGCCTGATTGTACATTCACTACCATTCATTTTTCATCTACGCTGAAATCATCTGAAATCATCTGAAATCATCTGAAATCATCTGAAATCGCTGAAATCGTGATTGTATTGTGCACTTTAAATGATTAACAACAATGTCAATAGTTATTGTAATGAGAGCGCTAATCACTGCTAAACACCCACTTAATTAACATTTTTCACAAGTAATTATATTTTTTGTTTTTGTGATGAACTGATGCTTTAGTCACCTCATGCTTATGGCTGTGCATGTCTCAGTGGCGTCTCTAGCCACTCTGGATACTGGGTGCAAGCTATAGTTTCATGCATAATACTTATTCTTATTCTCTACTATAATAATAATACTTATAATAATAATAATAACCTCAGTGAACTTTGAACCTTTGTTTGTGTGATCATAATGACTGCTGTGCTGCATGCAGCAGCCGCAAGTTCTAGTGTTTAGCCACAGTTCTATGGCCTGGAGTTAAATAATGCTTTTTAGCTGGTAGCTAGAGACTGAGCTACTCTTCAGGAATGCAAGTAAGTGTGTATGGGTGCAAGTTAAGTTGTTCTGGGTGCAAATGAACCCATTTGCACCCCTTTCACGACGCTACTGGATGTCTCGTTCATTATTAGTCACTGCTCGGATTGCTAGTTTATGCAAACAAAACTGGCTGTGGTGTTTGGATTAGCTAGAAAGGTCTCAGTAATTAGGTTTGAGGTAAACCAGAAGATGACTAGCTAAAAGCCTTTTCCATTGTAAGGGCCATAATGTGATTGTATGGCTTCACTTAAGTGTTAATCTAAAGGTGTAAAAAAAAAAAAACACCAAAGCTTCCATATTTGAACAGTTAGCAAAGGATCAATTTTGCACTGGTGTTGTGGCTGTGCTCAAACTATGGGATTTACACCGGCCATGGAAATGGTGTGGTTACTATATTATTTCATGTGAATGCCCCTTGTAATAGCCCATGAGCTATATTACATACAAATTTTGGTTATCTATATTGTTTTTTGGTGAATAAAGATCATGGTGATTTTTGAGAAGGTATGATAGTGTCACTGAATTGGTTGGTAGTTCGTGGCTTTTACGGCACATTTTATAGCCACACACCAAAACATTGAATGATGATGATAGTGTGTCATGAGGTTGGTCCACTAAGTGACGAGTGAGTGTCCTGTCTGTCCCCTGTGTTACCAGTTCTTGCTTTCTTTCTTGCCATCCTCTCTCTGATGGCTCTCACCTCCTGGTCATTGGGGTCAATCCTAAAGAACTCCTCCACCTTACGAGCTTTAAAGTCACGTAACTATGGTAATAAATGGGGGAATAGTTTAGTTATTAAGATGACACATGTAACACTATTTCAGCTCAGGAACTCTCTAGTCTATCTTTTCTCAATGTATACTTATGTAACTATAAAAGCACATGGACAGGACTTACCAATGAGAAGACATGCCTACTGTTGCCAAAGTCATGTTCAAACACCATGTAATACCCTAAACCTGGAGAAGATAAAACATTACTAAAACTGTGGATGGGAGAGGAAACATTGATTACAAGTGCCCCAAACCTGAAAGGATACCATTACCATGCTGAATGCTGCAGTACTCCCAATCTGAACATTATACCCCAAAAAGTGTGAGGAGTGTGATGGCATCCAATACAACTGTGTCAAAATGGCAAGATACACACTTGCACAAAGGGGTTGTGGCTATGTACACTTACTCACTAAAGCTAGCTAACTACAAACCTATGCAAACAACAGCAGTAAAAAATTTGAAGTGAGGTTGGTAGTTTCCAAAAATAAGTGGTTTTAGCATATCCTTGTTGAAACCTGGAGGTTGCTTCCCAACCATTGGGTTATTAGACACATCTCCTCTTTCGCTTCTCGGACAGACATTGGTGAACCTTTGACCCTATCAAGGTCAGAGTTCGAGGCCGGTACTTTGGTTCAATGGCGACTTGTAAGCTATCTGAGGCAGCCCTCTATCGCCATTGTTCTGCTCATTTCCTAACAAGGTATCACGTAGTCAACAAGCCACTTCCCTTTCCCCCTGCCTTGGGTTCCAGGCCAATTCCACCCACTAATACCTGTATCAGACCTCTCAACCTAAAATTTCCAAAATAGTGTGAACCAAGTGCCACGGTAGTGAGATTTACCCCTCCCGTAGTGTGATAAGCTTATGAAAGAAATTTGCCTTGGTATACACAGACCTCTCAACCTGAAAGTCAAGAAAGAGTGTGACTGATGCTTCTCTGGAGTGAGATTTGGCCACCTTGGAGTGGGACATGCAGATGTCACTTGTTTCACCTCGTAACTATTGCTACCCATTTATATACAAGAATATATGTTACTGAAAGTATACACTCCTCTAAAATTAATGTGTTGATTGTTATTGTATTCTACACTGAGTCACAATTCCATGTGCATGCATGTCTATATCAAAACTTTATAGGTGTAACAACATCTCTAGATGCTAGTAAAATATAGCTGCAAGTAATGGAATTGATATTGAAAATCATGCTTAACTTCAACTTGTCACTGCATTTAACTCCTACATCTTCCCTACAGTATACCTATATAATAAATTATAAGCAACTGCTATACAATAACCTTGCTGGTAGATGCTAGTGAAAGAACCCTGCACTGATAGATTTCCAAGTGGCAACCAGGAGCCACACCTACTGTGAAATTTTAATTGCAATTGAGCAGTCTAGGGGGTGGAGCTGGAAGCTCTCTGTCGTGAGAAAAGCTGGGTTGGTCGTGAGAGCGTGAGATTAGTAGCGAAATCGTGAGAGTTGAGAGGTCTGCTGTATACAGGGAGAAAGCGTTCTCTTCCAAGCAGAGGCAACCAGGTATATAGTGAATCCCGCTCGATATAAACACAGAGTCAGACTTGAGGATAAAACACTGACTTTGGATACTAAGGGGTATCATTGGATACTTGCACCTTGTACTCCTCCCCAAATTTCTCCCAATGTCTTCCAAGAATGTGAACTTCGAACTGGTCATGAGATATCATTATACTATGAACAAAGTCCAGCTATGTATTTTACTGCTGTTAGCAACATCTGGAGATCATGTGATACGGTAAAGACAGCATCCCTTAACCCTCCGCCTCATCAGTTACCAAAAGAGGACCTTCCCAGTTGTCTCTCATCCTCCTCAAGTTAAGAGAGGAGGTAAGAAACCACTACAAGGCTACTAGAGCACATTATATAGGGTAAATACAAGTCTCTTATAAATACTATTGTATCCAGTGGACCAATCTATTGATAATATCTTCAGTGACTATTTTATCCTAAGACCAAAATTATTCTTATAATAATACAACAATCAATCCAATGACCAACTCTAAAGTGTGACCTCTGGATGATTAATAGACCACTAGATAATAAATCAGAGGTCTCCCCACTAAAGAGGTGCTGTGCATTGGAAACTGATGTTTCTTGCAATCTTTTCCAGCTTCCTGCTTTCTTTAGTGGTCACCACAGCTATAGCATGTACTCCCCCAACCTTACCTTTACAAACAAGCTCCTTTCCTTTACATGGACGTTGTACAGTAGGAGGAGCTACAGATACTTCCTCACTCTCTCAAGAACCTGCGTATCTCAAAAGATGTGGATACAGGAAGGATAGAAGCACGTTGGAGACTCAGGGGGAGACCGCGTACGCCTTCAAATCAAAGAAAAGTATGTCTCTTACTCAAATTAGGAATCCTCTTAATTCAGACACCTCTAATTCTGGATTGCTTAATAAATTGGCAGGGTCTATTAGATGTAGGTGTGGTCTGTGGACATCAAAAATTCTCCTCAGTTAATAATAATTTGTTTTTATGTGACATTTGGTGTCCACTAAATTTTCTGTAATTAATTATCACTATGCATGAAACTAAGTCACTAGATGTGTAAAATTATCAAACATTTGAACCACATAAAGTTTCTTTCTCCTCTAGAATTAAATTTCCTGATCAGCCCAATTGGTCAAAGGTTTGCAAGATGGTGCTGCTTCTACAACCTTCATCAGCAACAGCAGAGCATGTATTTTCCTTTCTTTCTAATAGACAAGCATCCTCACTACAAGACTATATAGAAACATCTGTCATGTTACAAATAATTAATTTTACTGAGTCACTATAATTTGATGGAGTACTAGCCTTTCTTGCTGAATAATAACACTAATAAGCTCAGGCTCTGGGTAAACAGTGTATTTAACCATGACGGTAGTGGTTGACAGGTAAGCATGGTAACAGCGGCTTAGAGAACTCTTAGCCTAATTTCTATCATGTCTGTGAATCTCTAAGATAGTGGTTTAGCACTTCTGTCCTTTAAAGCCAGATGAATCATTCAATAAATTTAGGCCAGCTATCAGCCTGAATTAGCCAGCAGTCAGCATGAATTAGCCAGCAGTCGGCCTGAATTAGCCAGCAGTCGGCCTGAATTAGCCAGCAGTCAGCCTGAACTGGTGAGCTAATATTTAGTTTTTTTGTTGTTTTTTTGTTGTTGTTTTTTCGATCAGTATAATATTCTAAAATAGCTTGAAAGTGATGTTGAAGACAGAATCCACTATCTTCAAATGAAATAGAGCCTAGCCTAGCCTTGTAAAAATTAATATTAATATTACTCTAATTTGCTCTCTTACACCTCTTGGATTTTTATAGAAAATTTTTGCTTCCACAGAGGGCATATCCCCCTCCCAAACCCTACCCCCTCCAGCCGAATTGCAGCTCTTTTGTCTTTTACCCTATTAGCCCCCACAGTCCTAAAAAGTTGTCTACACCCCTAAAGAGGGTGATAATTACGAGAATAAACGAATAGAATAAAAGGTTGGCAGGGCCTAATCCTAGTACAACAGTATTGCCAGAGTTACTTAGATAGATAGCTAAGACTATTTTAACCAACTTCAGTGCTCATTCCATAGATTCTTGTCTCAGAGTTCTTTTTCACAGCTTCTGGGACACCATCCACAAACATACGTGTGAAACCAATGCCTATGGGAGAGATTAATTAAACAGATTCATAGCCTCTCCATTTACTTCTGGTACTGTGATGGTGAAAAGGCTAGAATCAGTTTCAGATTGACTCAAAACAAACTCTGCTGCTTTGTTCAAGAGAGCTTTAGCAATGGTGACGTTGTTAGCATACAATGGATAGAGTATCCAACCAAACTTATCCACTGCTGCCATCTTAACGACACAATAACCAAGGATTTCTCCACTTTCATTGGATACTGTCCAACCTCCAAACTCTTGAATGGTAACCAGCTTCTGCAGAAAAGACTTTCGAAAATAGCCAAACACTGAAGTGTCGTAGGTGAAGAGAGACTCAAAATCAGCTTCTCTGTACTGTGTAAAAGTGAGATTTGAACATGCTGGAGACAAAGGCAAGGAAAGGACCTTCTTGGCAGCAAATGAGAATCTATAATCGATCCAAGCAGTTTCAAATCCAAACTTCTTATGGTAGGCAGGTGCCATGCTCATCACTGAATCTATACTAAGTTTACAACTCTTTGGGATTCTTGACCAGGCATAGTTAGCTGTTTCCAGGCCATAACCCTTCTTTCTATGCTCAGGTTTGACCAAATAAAGTCCAATGACACAAAATTCCTTATCACCATAAGTCAAAGTAGATATATGAGAGACTTTCTCTTTGCCTACTTCACCAATATAAAATCCCTGAGGGTCAGTGGCATAGAATAACTCCAAGTCTAAATTAGCAACGGTCCACTCCTCCTCTACAATCATCTGCCAAGCAAATTTGAGATCTTCAGGTGAAGTCACTAGCCTGATTGTACACTCACTACTATTCATTCTTAGTTACAAATTCGCTAGCTCAAGCTCATCTACGCCGAAATCCTAATTGGAAAAAAGGAGTGCGGAAATGAAAAGAATTAATTATCGTCTATGCAAAAGACAATTAATATTCCCGCAGCCAATCCACGCCAGCTAATAGTGTACTTACAGCTAAGATATTATTATTAGGCCAGTGTTAATGACATACCTGTTTCTGGTCAGCCGCCCGCATAGGGAATTGACACTGCTCATAAGTTATCATTATTCTCATTATTGTATTTTTTAGAGTACAAATTGACATTTTGACTCTACAAGTGGCTGCATGTAGTTACAAATTAGTGCTGATAGTTTTGTGTTTAGTTTCCTTTTAGCTATACTTCAGAACCTAGATAGTTTTCTAGATCAAGATGACTTTGTTAAACTACACAGAATATTCCAGTTCATCAATAAAAATTGTATACTGCCACGGCTAAGTAGATATATCCGTTCTGCAAAAAATAACATTCACTGTGTTAGCACCCAGATGTTGTGCAGGACCAATAATAAATCATTAACACTGGCTTTAGTATTATTAACAGACTATAGAGGATAATTAATTTGAGTAATTGGCTTTTAGGAGAGGTGATCTTCTCCCACTTGCTTGTCTGAGAGATAGTAAGGCTCCTCTTCCTCCTGCTTGGACAGTAAGACACCTCACCCCCTCTTACTTGTCTAGCTGGGAGATAGTAAGACTCCTCCCCTTCCTGGTCCTCATCCATCCTAGCTATTGAAATATTCAACACAGGAGACTCATTAGAGATCAAATAAGTAAGTTGATTTTTCCATCAGAGACCAGTGTATCTTAGTAACACACAATGAATGTTACTAACTGTGCACTTCTTAGACTATAGGACAGCGGAGAACTGCCATTTACAGTTGATGTAGTTGGTTAGCTAGGCCTATACTATAGTTACGTAGAACCATGACATAGCAACTATATACGTAGCTAGCTATTACCTTAATATTACCTTGGACTCTTGGAGCTCTTGACAATCTTCTGAGAGAATGTTCCTAGGTCCTTTATAATCTGTGTCCTTCGTTTCTCTCTTTCTTCCCAGAGCCATGGCGTGTGTATCCGACCCTTCTCATCTCTCCAAAAAAGTGCAATAAATTTTGTTACTATGACTGACCCGCATGTTTGTCTTTTTAATTCATGTAGTTGGTAAGTAAATATTAGCTAAGTCATTTTCTGTTTTTTTTGATTTTTTTGTAATAATGGAAACCTGGCTGTCAGAGTAGATTTTTTACCTCATGATTACTAAAGCTTTCAGTGTCAGTGATTTACCTGGGAGGCAGGCAGCATGTAATTATTCTGGGAGATGCCTGACATGCACTTGTGGGTGATAGTAGCAGGTCGAAGAAGTTTTGTGATTTTGTTATGACTATGGTTTACACCAGTTAGTTAATGTTCCCACCCATTGTCAAGAGAGCATTCTTGATCTAGTGTTCTCTAACTACCCAGATCTTTTAGTAAATGTGTGTGTGTGGGATGAGACTTCTGTTTCTATGGACCACTTCACAGTTAGTTTTGGGATCAGTGTTAAAGCTATGGTCAGTATTGGGATAACTACTCAAAAACGAACTGTGTAATTATTTGATGGACTATAACTTTTGTGATTACCTGGTATGCTTGATTACCTGGTATGCTTGATTACCTGGTATGCTTGGACCTGGACACAACATGGCTCAAACTTTGAATACCTACAATCAGGCTAAGGTGTAACATATACTCCTGTTTGGTTTACTTCAGATAAGTTAAATCGAATCCACAGCCTTCGCCGAAGGGTGAGGTCACGTCCTACATCAATAGATTGGTTGATGCAGAGGAGGCTCTACGTGGTATGATGGTAGAGGCAAAGGTGAATTATAAAGCAGCCTTGGCGAGTAAATTGAACAGTGGTAGTAACCACAGGGAGGTCTTCCATTACATGAAGAGACTAACAAACTCTAGTGGCTTACCTCCAGTGATGTACTGTAATACATCATGTGCTTCTACTGCCAGGCATAAAGCTGATTTATTTGATTTAAATTTCCATTCTGTATTCACTGTTATTGACAGTGATCAATCTCTAACTTTCCTGCAGCCTAGAAAGTCTTAAGTGAAGTGAAGAAGAGGCTCTAGTCAAGCTGGATTGGTCTAAGGCCATGGGTTGCCCAAAGGTGTTAAAAGTGTGTGCACTTGCTCTTTATAAAGTTGTTCACAAGTTATTTGAAATGTGTCTTAAGCAGCATGGGATTCCTTCTGACCGGAAGCAGCATAAAATTGTACCATCTATAAGTCTGAAGATAGAACTCAGGTTGAAAACTATAGACCTATCTCTCTATTTTTCTGTGTCTCAAAAGTTTTTGAACACAATAAAATAGATTTCCTGTTTGAAGTGATCAACCCAATTTAGTTTTTTACCTAAGCATTCTTGTGTCCAACAACCTCTACTGATAGTCGAATCCATCCTGGACAGTTGGGAAAACAACTGTGGGACTAACATTATTATTTTATGATATACGTAAAGCTTTTGATACAGTGCCCCATGCAGAGTTACTACTAAAGTTATATATGGCTGGAATTGTAGGGGATCTTTGGTATATTTTTAAGGATTACCTCTCAGTGTGTTGCTGTAGCTAGATGATAAGCTGTCTGGCTTTTTACCAACATGTTCTGGTGTGCAACAGGGAAGTATACTTGGCCCTTTGTTGTTCCTTATCTATATTAACCACCTGAGTTTTGATGTTTGCTGATGACACAAAACTTCTACAGTCCATTGCCAACAAGGATGATTGTTTGAATATGCAGCATGAGATGCTAAATGTGTCTTCCTGGGGCAGAGATTGGAAACGAAACTTCAGTGTATCCAAATGTGTCACCCTCAGTTTTGGCTCTCAGGAAGATAACTACATGTTGAAAGAAGTCAGCCTAGTCAACAGCACAGGCTGCAAAGATCTTGGGGTCACTGTTACTACTGACTTGTCTTGGAACAGTCACCTACAGAATATTATTGGTAAGGCCTATTGAGACGTACTTTGAGATTGATGATGTGGCTGGAACTAGCTGACATAATGTTTTTCATGAACAGTTAAAAATTTCATTATTTTTACTTCTCAGTGGCAAACACTACTAGCTAGATCAGGGAATCATGGCAAGCTTGTTCAACTGAGATGTAGAGTTGCTCACTTTTACTTAATTGATTTCCGAGGCTATGGAATTGTTTACCAACCATCGACCTTGCTATATCTCCAGATCAGATTCATAGAAGAGTAACTGAACATCTCTGGTTAAAATTCAGAACTAACTTTAACTCTGACAATGCATGTTCATATCATCTTTTATGTCTGTGTTCAAGGTGTGCTGGGTGCCCCCGTTTATCTAATTTTAGCTTCTATTTGCCTGTTTGTGCTTTGTTTTATGACTTGGCTGCTTATAGGTCTTGTGAGTAGACCATCAGTGTAGGTTTTTATTGTTTCACATTCATTCTCTATCTTGCACTCATTTGTCAGCCTACCACTGTAAAATCATGTGAACTGCCTACCACCATAGGCAAGCCTAAGATCCTACTGCTGACAATGTTATAGACATGTCGTATCAATCTCATCCTCAACCACAAAACTTTACTATTGATCAGAACTTCATGTGGTTGTCATTTTTTGGAAAGATTCTTCAACTAAAATGGATGTATTGGAGGGAAGGTTTGTGTTGTGTAAGTATAACAGTTTCCTTTCACTTAGTTTCTTTTCCTCGTTTGCTTTGTTGACCACACCCATCACTACATTCCCTACATTCCCTTCAATTCAAAATGTTTTTTCTCTCACTTCTTTCCGTTTATTTTTAGTGAACTATGCTCCCAGATACAATATCAGTGGGTGTGGCATTTGATTTTAAGTGGTGGGTGGTCTTGGAGGCAAGTGTTTAAAGAATAAGTTGTTTTTTTAGCTTTGTTAGGGCTCAAGTGACAAGTGACCATTCAAACCTCTGAGAAGGAAAAATACTGATCACTACATTAGATATTTGGATTCTTAAGGAGGAACATGACGGACCACAAGTTGACTTTAAATTTGACGAGGACAGATTATCATACATTATCATAATACCTGGTGAAAATTATGAACATCTGTTTAGTATATATAGCTATATCTCTGTCAGATACTCCAGAGCTGAAGAATTACACCCCTTCAACTCATTCATATAAATATTACTACTATATCAACATTGATTAGTAGAACTTAAGACATCTTCATGCCATGCCATACCAAAACATGCTATGCTAAAACATTAAGTTATCCTAGTACAACAGTATTGCCAGACTAGCCCGGACATATATGTACTTAGAAACTATTTTTAACCAACTTCAGTGCTCATTCCATAGATTCTTGTCTTAGAGTTCTTTTTCACAGATTCTGGGACACCATCCACAAACATACGTTCGAAACCAATGCCTATGGGAGAGATCGACTTAAACAGATTCATAGCCTCTCCATTTACTTCTGGTACTGTGATGGTTAAATGGCTAGAATCAGTTTCAGATTGACTCAAAACAAATTCTGCTGCTTTGTTTAACAGAGCCTTAGCAATGGTGACGTTGTTAGCATACAATGGATAGAGTATCCAACCCAACTTCTCCACTGCTGCCATCTTAACGATACAATAACCAACGATTTCTCCACTTTCATTGGATACTGTCCAACCTCCAAACTCTTGAATGGTAACCAGCTTCTGCAGAAAAGACATTCGAGAATAGCCAAACACTGAAGTGTCATAGGTGAAGAGAGACTCAAAATTAGCTTCTCTGTACTGTGTAAAAGTGAGGTCTGAACACTCTGGAGACAAAGGAAAGGAGAGAACTTTCTTGGCAGTGAATGAGAATCTATAATCGATCCAAGCAGTTTCAAATCCATACTTTTTATGATATGCAGGTGCCATGCTCATCACTGAATCCAAACCAAGTTTACAACTCTTTGGGATTCTTGACCAGGCATAATTCCATGTTTTAAGGCCATAACCTTTCTTTCTATGCTCAGATTTGACCAAATAAAGTCCAATGAAACAGAATTCCTTATCACCATAAATCAGAGTAGATATATGAGAGACTTTCTCTTCACCTACTTCACCAATATAAAATCCCTGAGAGTCAGTGGCATAGAATAACTCCAAGTCAAGATTAGCAACGGTCCACTCCTCCTCTACAATCATCTGCCAAGCAAACTTGAGATCTTCAGGTGAAGTTGCTAGCCTGATTGTACACTCACTACTATTCATTTCATTAGCTAGCTCATCTACGCCTAAATCATAATTGAAAAAGGAATAGGGTTGTGAAATTAATAACCGTCAGAGCAAGGCCAATCAACACTCACTAATAGTGCCGCTAGACACCGTGCTTTTACTCTCCGTCTCTCGTCGTCCAGTAACTTAATTAGCTAACATTCCCCAACCACGACTAATTAAAGACTACTTACCTACACATTAAACACATTATTAGATGATTAAAGGCTTCTGTTGTTGGTGGCAGGGAACAAAGCTTTGCTGCTGCTTTCCTCACAGTTTTGCTGTCCACACTTTAATCCTTGCTTCAGTCATTGACACTGTGTCCCACATACACACCATAGCAATTGCATATATGAAAGCAGGATGACATCTTCCATGCATGCATTTACATCACCCAACAAGCTAAGGCTGTACTTCTTGGCTTTCACAATTCTCAGCATCTTGCTCTTCCCAATTTCATGGTACATTGGCACAGTATTACAACCAGTCAGTGCATGGGCAGGTAGCAATTCTGGAACAAGATCTCCTAGCTTCCTCACAGTAGCTGCTATGTCAATAAAATTTAATGTTCTACCTGTCTGTGTAGATTTCATCTTCATTGGAATGCTCAGAGATTCAACTTGGTCTATAGTCTTGGAGAGTCTTGGAGAGTCTAGCCCGAGCATGACTAAGGATTGCATACAATGAAATGTAAACTATTATTTGCATTAATAATAGATCTACTCCAGTTGCAGTATTCTTTTTCTTTTAAACAGATGAACATGTCTGTCAACCCTCTGTCAGCCATCCAGCTACTTCCCCTGCCAGTATTAAATGTGCTTCTTATCTTCAGCGTGTGTACGATAACTTTTCCATCTCCTGTGATGGTAAGTGGCCACCTACACCAAGTAGACAGTGTTGGACACTATTAGCTTATCATCATTAATATTGATTTTTGCATCATGGGTGTTTTTGCACATGCGTATAAGATTCACTCAGTTCAGAAAATTATAATAGTTTGAATTAAGAGAAAGATAGTGTGTTCTGGGATTATTGAGACTGTTGTTATATACTGGGCGAAGAAGCTCCAGGACAGGAATATAGTAAATTGGTCCTTCGAGCCGGATACATTCGGATACATTCGGATACATTCGGATACATTCTGTGGATATTCATACCTATCGAGCGTCTGACCTTGTCCTGGAATTCAGTGATATATATATATCATGAGCGTTACAGAGAACCTCGCTAAGAAGAAAAGAGTAAGAGCAGGTCATAGGGCATCTGCTAAACGATCTATGGGTCGACTGGATGCAGAGCTAGCGACTTCCTCGCCAGACCTTGTGAAAGTATTTCAATTAAAGCGCAGTCTCGAAGAAAAGATTGATACACTGAAATTACTGGATGCAGACCTTTTGGAACTCCTAGAAGATGAAGCAGCTTTGACAGAAGAAATTGAACAAGCAGATGACTTTAAGGGTGCAATTTATGCAGCCATTATAAAGGCTGAGAAATGTTCCTCCACAATACTTAGTACCGACCATACCCCAGCTGAAATGACTAAAGCTACCATTTCTCCAGGGAATCATCATGTGAAGCTTCCTAAGCTCGCTCTACATTCATTCTCCGGTGATGTCACCCAGTGGCTCACTTTCTGGGACTCCTTCAAATCAGCAATCCACGATAACGACCAGTTGGTAGAGATAGACAAGTTTAACTATCTCAAGTCTCTCCTTAATGGTGTTGCACTCGAAGCGGTTTCGGGTTTGACCCTCTCCGCCCCAAACTATGCAGAAGCCATTTCAATTTTAGAGAAAAGATTTGGGAATCGCCAACAGATCATCACTAAACACATGGACCAGTTGCTGAATGTTGATCCAGTTGCCTCACCATACAACTTGAGAGGTCTTCGTCATTTATTTGATTCTGTAGAGTCTCATGTAAGGTGTTTGAAGTCTCTTGGGGTCACTGCTGACTCATATGGCAGTTTACTGTCATCTGTATTACTCAACAAGCTACCTCCCGATATCCGTCTCCTGGTAAGCAGGAAGGTACCTGAAGATGACTGGAGCCTAGATGTTTTACTGAAGGAACTAGAAGAGGAGTTGCAGGCCAGGGAACGTGTTGTGATAGAAAAACCCTCATTGCGTGGCAGCTTGGGGAAGAATGAACGCCAGAGTCAACCCACCGCAGCCACACTAGTTGCTGGTGTAGGCCAAATGGGCCCAATCTGTTGCTATTGCCAGCAGGAACACCCCTCCAATAACTGTGGGATTGTTACTCAGATTGAAACGAGAAAGCAGATCCTCCGGAAATCAGGTCGTTGCTTCAATTGTCTCCGTCGAGGCCACCTCAGTCGAGACTGCCGCTCAAGGTCAAGGTGCAGCAAGTGCAGTAGGAAACATCATGTGTCTATATGTTCTGGAGGGAATGCTGAATCAGGGAGGTCATCAAACCTAGCGGAGCCCATCAAGAAAGAGCCAAGTACAGGTGGACAAGTTGATCAGAGTCAAGATGCCAGGTCCAATAGAACTGGGCTAAACGCAAATGCTCCCTCATTTCTTTCTCACAACACTACATCTCTGTATGTGACAGCAAACAAGACAGTACTGCTTCAGACAGCACTGACCACAGTACGTAACCCCCACCAGCCAATGAAGCACCAGAATATTCGAGTTGTTCTTGACTTGGGTAGTCAGCGGTCTTATATTACCCAGAGAACTGCAAGAGCACTGTCACTGGAGCCTGAAGGTATACAGAAAATGTCCATTTTCACGTTTGGATCAACAAGGAGAAGTCTGTGTGACTGTGAGCTTGTCAAGGTTGTAATGGAGACCCTGGATGGAGAGATAGAGATGCATCTGCTCACCACACCAATTATCTGCGAGCCGATTACCACTCAACCAATATCCCTTTGTGCTAATTCTTATAAGCATCTTTCAGAGTTAAGATTGGCAGACTCCTCGGATGGGAATTCTCTGATGGACGTTGATCTATTAGTTGGGTCTGACTACTATTGGAAGCTGACCACTGGTAGAGTGTCTCGTGGTGAAAACGGTCCTGTTGCTGTGGAGACCAGATTGGGATGGGTTCTGTCAGGCCCAATCCCATTAGTTGAGCAGTCAATGAATCTTATGACAACACACACTCTGAGGGTAGATACTCATGAAGAGTCAAAACTTGATGACACGTTACGTGCATTCTGGGAATTAGAATCTCTAGGAATCACTGGATCTGAACGATCTGTCCACCAAGAGTTTGAGGAAAGTATCTCGTTCAAGAATGGCCGATATGAAGTATCACTACCCTGGAAGCATCCTCATCCAGTCCTTCCAGACAACTACAAACTCAGCCGAAACCGACTACAGAGTGTTTTGCGGCGTCTCTGTCAGACACCAATCATCCTTCAGGAATATGACTCCATCATCCGTAAGCAGTTAGAGCTGGGCATTGTTCAGCCAATCAAGGACTCGGATCACGGAGAAGTAGGAAATGTACATTATCTGCCACACCATGCTGTGATTAGACAAGACAAAATGACCACAAAAGTCAGAGTGGTGTATGATGCATCGGCAAAAACTGCTGGACCTTCTCTCAATGAGTGCCTCTTCACTGGACCCAAATTTGAGCAGCGAATACTGGATATCCTTTTGAGATTTCGTTCTTACCCGATTGCACTCACTGCTGATATAGAAAAGGCATTTCTGATGATTTCTGTGTCAGAGAAAGACCAGAATGTGTTGAGATTTCTGTGGGTGGATGACATTATGAAGCCTGATCCTGATATTCAAGTGTTTCGTTTAACCAGAGTGGTGTTTGGTGTTTCATCAAGCCCGTTCCTTCTCAATGCCACCATTGATCATCACTTGAAGTTGTTTGCCCCTGCAAATCCAGAGCTGGTAAAAACCCTCCGTCATTCAATATATGTCGATGATGTCGTGGCCGGAGCCAGAGATGAAAGTGCTACCATGAAGTTGTATGAAGGGTCCAAGAGAATTTTACAAGAAGGTGGATTTAATCTCCGGAAGTTTATAACAAATGCACCTCAGCTCCAGAGAGCCATTGAGAGAAAAGAAAATTCACTAGTTGATTCTACCACAGTCAGTTCCAATGATCTTGATGAAACCTACGCTAAGTCCACATTGGGCTGTACCCAGACAATGAGTCCCACTGATCAGAAGGTTCTTGGTGTTAAGTGGGATGTTGAGGCCGACCATCTAATTTTCAGTGTGAGGGAGATATCTGCATTTGCAGACACTCAGGAGCCAACCAAGAGGAAGGTCACAAGCATTATTGGCAAGTTTTATGATCCACTAGGATTTCTATCTCCTGTGGTCATTAGTTTCAAGGTGTTTTTCCAGGAGCTATGTGAGGAGAGTCTGGATTGGGACCAGGTGCTCACAGGAAGTGTATTATGCAGGTGGCAGCATCTGATTGCAAGTTTGCAGGATGCCCCAACATTCTCGATTCCACGATATTTTCTGAAGGGTACTGACATTCAAGCAACTTCGTACCATTTACATGGATTCTGTGATGCATCTAAACGGGCTTATGCTGCTGTTGTTTACCTTGTGGCCCAGACAGGTTCTGAGCTATGTGTGAGATTCGTGGCTTCCAAAACACGAGTTGCCCCCCTTCGTGAGCTGTCCATACCTCGACTTGAATTGATGTCAGCACTGTTGCTGGCCAGACTCTTAGATAACATCACAAAGAGCCTCTCACTGAACCTCTCTCTAGATCAACCTACCTGCTATACAGATTCACAAGTGGCTCTGTATTGGATAATTGGATGTGCCAAGGAGTGGAAGCAATTTGTACAGAATCGAGTGTCTGAGATTCGTAGGCTGATACCTGTGAACTGCTGGCAACACTGTCCTGGTAGCAATAACCCAGCAGATCTTCCCTCCCGTGGATTGACTCCATGTGAACTCTTTGTTAGCAAGCTATGGCACTGTGGACCAGACTGGCTGTGGGAAATGACACCCAAAAACCCTCCTGAGGTAACAGAGATGCCATTCGAATGCCTTGTTGAGATGAAGGCCGAAGATAAGAAAACTCATGCCTTGCTGTCTGGTAGTGTTACCAGTATCAACAATGTTCTTAGATGTGAGGAGTACAGCTCACTCAGTCGACTCCTCTCAGTTACCGCCTATGTCCTGAGATTTGTGTAGGCTCTCAAACGAGCCATTGAGAATAACCGTCCTCCTGACTCCAGCAGTGAGGTTGATGCCCAGGAACTGTCAACAGCTGAGGCATTGTGGATTCAAGAATCACAACAAGAACTCGTGAAGGACAAGCACTTCACTACCTTGACGAGGCAGTTGGGTCTCTTCTGTGATGATAAGGGTATATGGAGATGTGCTGGCCGCTTGCATCATGCAAACATCTCTCTGTCAGCCAAACATCCGATACTCCTTCCCAGGAACCACCATCTGACATCACTCATTGTGAGGAAGGCACATGAAAGGGTGTGTCACAATGGCCCTAAGGAAACTCTTACTGAAGTTAGATCAAGATATTGGATAATCAAAGGAAGGTCCCTAGTGAGGAAACTAATACATCACTGCACTATTTGTAAGCGGTATGAAGGCTTACACTATCAAGTACCACCTCCCCCTCCTCTACCAAAATTTCGTGTAAGTGAGCAGCCTCCATTCACATATACAGGAGTTGATTTTGCTGGGCCACTGTATATCAGGTACCCAGGTAGTTCAGAGACCAGCAAAGTGTGGCTCTGTCTCTTCACCTGTTGTGTTATCAGGGCAGTGCACCTAGATGTGGTTCCAGACATGACCACTACTGCATTCCTCAGATGCTTGAAAAGATTTGTGGCAAGAAGGGGACTACCAAAAAGAATTGTCTCTGACAATGGTCAAACCTTCAAGTGTGCTGCTAAGATTCTACAAACCATGCTGAACCAACGGAAGGTTCAGCAGTATCTATCTGGCAACAATATTCAATGGACATTCAATGTGGAAAGGGCCCCGTGGTGGGGTGGAGTCTTTGAAAGAATGATTAAGTTCACCAAGAGATGCTTACGCAAGATAATTGGACAATCGAAGTTATACTATGATGAGTTGATCACTGTGCTCGATGAGATTGAGGCTGTCATCAACTCGAGACCACTCACTTACCTATCTCCAGAAGACCTTGATGAGCCTCTTACACCGTCTCATTTTTTATGTGGGAGGAGGATTTTAAGTCTGCCAGATGGCCTCTCTCAAGAGGAGTTAGATGAAGAGTTTACAGTGACACCATCAGATTTCAGCAGGCGTTTGAAGCACCTCAATGCTACCCTCAATCTGTTCTGGAAGCGTTGGAGAAGAGAGTACCTCCTTGAGCTCCGAGGCTCACCGATATCACAAGGGAAAGCCTGATGCTGTTCCACCTTCAGTTGGAGATATTGTCTTGGTGGAGGATGAAGACAAACCTCGAGGATTACAGAAACTTGCCAGGATCATCAGCCTCATCATGGGAAAGGATGGACACCCACGGGGTGCAGTTCTTCATGTACCATCCAGTGGGCGGACAGGAATGTTACAGCGGCCACTGCAACACCTGTACCCATTGGAGTGACAACTCAATCCCCACAACAAGACCCAAACACAGGAGAAGAGCAGCTTGTGGAGACTGATATTGAGTTTGAAAACACACAAGAGTCTGAGGAACCTGAACTACTTCGACCACAACGAAAAGCAGCAGCCGAAGCAAGAAACAGGTTGGCTGCATGTTCTATCATTGAGAATGACTCCTGAACTGTTCAGTATCATAATTAAACCCTGATTATAACTTATAACTGTGTGTTTCAATTATTTACTTGTCCTACCTCTTGACCATATCTGGTCAAGGGGGGAGGATGTTGGACACTATTAGCTTATCATCATTAATATTGATTTTTGCATCATGGGTGTTTTTGCACATGCGTATAAGATTCACTCAGTTCAGAAAATTATAATAGTTTGAATTAAGAGAAAGATAGTGTGTTCTGGGATTATTGAGACTGTTGTTATATACTGGGCGAAGAAGCTCCAGGACAGGAATATAGTAAAGACAGTACATCAAATTAACTACAGTCGAAAGAGGCCATCAATGCCAAGATGAAGTTGTAGGACATGTTTTACATGGCAATGTGGAGGAGATGAAGACTCACAACATGCTGGAGACAAAGGCAAGGAAAGAACCATTAGCTCTAGCATGGCTATGTTAAAAACTTTGTGCTTGCAACAGATACTTGTCAAAACACTTGCTTACCGATTCCCTCTAATATTAAAGTGGAACTAAAGGTTAAAAAAGACCAAACAATATAATAGCCAGCACATGACAAGCTGACTCAGCAGGTGATAAAAGTGCCATTAGTCTGGTAGTTATTTGGAACGATTCTGCATTGCAATCTAGGAGATCTTTTAGGCCTTCTTCAGCTTTATCTATCTCTTCTTTTAATCCTCCCTTATCTTCTAATAAATAACCGTGGAACATCCATCATCTCATCATTGCAGGAGGCATCACGATCAGTTACTTGAGGTTGGTCCTTTCGATCCAAATTTTCCTCCATTGCGGCGCCAGCTCTAGCTAGTAGTAGCTCGCTCTCTCTCTAGCTATATAGCTAGCTAGCTAATCAGTAGTCATCACGTAACTAGTCGAATGCTCGCTAACTTGACTAGTCGGTGGCAATGGGTCGGTGTCAATAGACACTGCGAAAATAAAATGCTGTGTCTAGAGTCACGGTACCGGTAACGTAAAAGTTGCTGCTGCGGTACCGGTAGCGAATTTTTATCTGACACACCCTTTGAGAACTTAGAAAATTGACAGCAGATCGATCTTTGACCTATAGTCAACCTCTGACCTCTAGTTTAACGCTGTTGGCGGTAATTTTGATCATGCTCTCTAGAAGACTGTTCTACTGAGTATTCCTAACCAGGATCCCTTCAGTGCAACCTGGCAAATCCTTGATTCTAGATCCAGTGGTGAATGCATCTCAGTGCTTCCTCACTACTGGCTTAGCAGGACTAGAGTTAATTCTTTCAGTCATTGTCCCCAGCATCTTTACCACTGGCTTCATATTTACATTGCTTTTATGTATGAAAATTGTATCCCTCACAAGGTATAGAATTCAGCATTGCATGAATCACTAACTTAATTCCAGTGTTCACATAATGACAAAATACAATGTCATAAGAAAGGTCCAAAGTTACTAAAGGTAACCAGTAACAAACAGCTATTATCATGATTCATCTGTTGATGTTATATACAGGGTGGAGGATATGAAACACCCTTATACAGCACCATGTCTCCTATATGTATGTTTCTTCCCATGGAGATGTTATATAGTGTCTGGAGTCAAAGTTGATACCATTCATCCAGGTAGTTTAACCGAAATTCCATCCTTTGACATAGTGACTCAGGCAATAAGCATGCTGTGTAAGAAAAGGGAGTGTGTAAGTAGCAATTCATTTCTGTATATAAAATTCTCATTTAGAGTCTTTGGATTGAAAGAGCTTTTAAAGTATATACCATCAGTATTTAAAAATGCTAAAAAACAAATTATTATGGCTATCAGAGTGTAAACATATTAGTGGAAATTTAATGAATACTTTGAACAGTGCAAGTCAGACCACAAACCACCACTAGCTAACCTAACTGGAAACCACTGGGTTACAGAAAGTGAAATGAGCTGATTGTTTATCATTCTGAACAGAAAATACAGTGAAGGTATGTACTCCAGATCATTATTATTAAAGACATAAAAGAGAAATCTGAAAGCTTCACTCATGGCAGAGTTGATCCTCATAGCTCTTAATGTTGGATGTGACACCATTTCAAATTCTGTACACTATCACCAATCAATAGTACAAGTGGTGCAAGCACTTCACATTTATTTAAACCTGCTCCAATATGTGTGGTGTTATAGTATTGTGCATGGCAGCAGTAATGTGTGGTGTATGGAACAATTGGCTAGGATGGAGTCAAAGTAATGCACCTATCATCCTATCAAAGCCTTCAAATTACAGCCAAAATTTACAACTCCAGATAATTTCTTGGATCTTAGAAGACAAAATTAATTTAGGGGCATAAACAATTTAGGAGAAAAATTATATACAATATATAGAAAATGAAAATAGCCGGATCACTTCTGAGCAGACTGAAAATATTAGTGAAAATGAACATACATGTAACTATTATGAAGACAGACAAGATGAAGTATACAGATGTGCATGTGCATTGCTAAGGCATACATACATAACTGCTATGCTACCAAGCAACTATAAATACGGGTTTGATGAAATTGGTAGCAGTGATATTGATGTTATAACATCAATATAATATTATATAACTGATATAACAAACAAACATAATATATAAGTGATGTTATATACAGCTGTAAGGTTATTGGAGTGTTAACATTCCAAGAGAGGCCCCAGAAAAAATTGTGAACCAAGTAGGTTTATATTTAATTCCAAGGGCAGATATCTATTTGCCATAATAGCTCAAGGAAAAGATAAGGATGGGGCTGAAACATTAATTTTTATGCCAACTTGCAGGAGAAAACTGAAGTACAAGAGGTATTAGTAAATGAAGCTAGCCCACCTAGTACACCTCCCTGTAATGAAGATAATGACTATGATAATTTAGATATTTTAGTTGGCCTTATGGAAGAGCATCATGAACGCATAGAAGAAGTAACACAACTATGCAACTCATTTATAGGAGATATAAGTGAACGGATGAAACAAGTTGACATCCAATACCTTTGATTAAAGAAATTCTTCTCTATATAATTATATGAAAACTGTTTCCACTACAGAGCCAAGGCCATTCAGAACCAGATTCTATTGTGCAAGAAAAAAAATCAACAACAACAACAAAAAACAAACAAACAAACAAAAAAACAAACTAAGTGTAAACAGAATCTAAGTTAAAAAACAAACCAATTTTTGGTGCTCACTAATAATAAAATTGCTGCTAATGACATAGACACTTGACACATGGGTCTCCCTCACCAATTATATATAATATGCACTCAGGTCTCTCTCACCAATAATAAAAATATGGGAGAGACATAAGCTAATTAATAATACCAGGGCTGAACCTAGTCAGGACCAGAATCCCAACACTAGGTAAGGTGAATTTCGACACCAACCATTTAGTTAGCTATCTTCACTCAGTAAGTACAGCATATAAGAACTCACCCTCGAGTCTCACTCCCGTTACTCATCCAGCTAGTTATTAAACGAGAGGTCAGAGGTTGACTAAAGGTCAAAGATCGATCTGCTCTCAAAGGGTGTGTCAGATAAAAATTCGCTAACCGGTACCGGCGGTACCGTGACTCTAGACACAGCGAAAATAAAATTCCATGCTTGAGGTGATTCCGATCTGCTCCGACACCGCCACGCCCCCTTTTATGATCAGCTAGGGTCAGAACCTATAGAATGAAGAACACTAACAGGTAGGGACTATAATCTTAGGTGTCATGGTTTAGCTAGTTATAAGTGGCTGAAAGCAGTATAGAGGCCAACCTCGTTATATTTTTCTTGTCGACGAGGATGGCCTGCGAGACTATCAGACTTACCAACCTCCAAGGAAGACTTCCCTGGATGTGGGTCCCATTTTCCCTGGATATTTTGTAGATATGATTCTTTGGAGGCTGTTAAGATGTTAGCTAGACATTACCACTTAAAACAGTAGGTATGTAACAAATTCCCTGGATTTTTTTTTAGCAATCCCTGGATCACACCTGAAATCCAAATCCCTGGATGGTTGGTAACACTGGACTATTCTTATACTACAGTGAAGTAAACTATAACTTCTATTAACAGGTCTTATCAGCAAGTGACAGACATTGCTAAACAAGCCACTACCAGGTATGTAATTTCTCTGACCACACAACTTCATGTTGTTACTGTATTATTTCAGGTCTGTTCAACTCTCAGACACCATTAACCAACCTCCACCTGCCAAAAGGGCAAAGCAGAACCACAGTACTCAGCTCCCTAATGTCATTAACCCAACTGTAGCACTCTACTCCTTCAGATGTCAGCGTAAACTTATGCTCAACCTTATCCATCCAACCCTGACTTCACTAGCTAACTCTCTGCTGGCCAGTTCCATTATTCCTGAAGATGTCTACCACAGAGTTTCTAATTCCAATCAAGCTGCTTTAGAGAGAAGTGTTACTTTACTGGATTGCATTGAAGCTAGGATTAGTTCTGTACCATCAGACTTTAAGAAGGTTGTCCAGATTCTCAAATCAGACAGTTTCCTGCAGACACTAGCTGATGGACTGGTCCAGAGTTATTGTGAGTGTGTTAGCTAAATCAAGAATGATGATATTTATGATGAAATTTTAAACAGATGAACATGTCCATCAACCCTCTGTCAGCCATCCAGCTACTTCCCCTGCCATTATTAAATTTGCTTCTTATCTTCAAGGTGTATATGATAAGTTTTCCATCTCCTGTGATGGTAAGTGGCCACCTCCACCAAGTAGACAGTACATCAAATTAGCTACAGTCGAAAGAGGCCACCAATGCCGAGATGAAGTTATAGGACATGTTTTGCATGGCAATGTCAAGGAAATGCTTAAGGGCAGAAGAGAGATTTCTAAGGAGGAAATATTAGAACCAGATGAAGGCCAAGATAAGATTGGGTTAGTTTTAATAGAAGGTGCCCCTGGTATCGGTAAGAGTACCTTGGCGTGGGAACTGTGTAGGAAATGGAAAAGGTTTGGATGCATGGAGAAGTATGCCTTGGTAGTTCTTCTTCGACTAAGAGAGAAGAAAGTACAGCAGATAGGCGACATACCCGGTCTATTCCAATCTTATGGAGGTGACACAAAGTCACTAGAGGCCGAGTTGCAGGAAAATAATGGCAAGGGTGTCTTGTTCATTCTGGATGGATTTGACGAGCTTCCTACAGCACTTCAAAGCGAAGGATTCCTTGTGAATCTTATCAGAGGAAACGTCCTTCCAGAGTGTTCAGTGGTGGTAACTAGCAGACCTTCTGCCACTGCTGAGCTTCTCACTAGCTGTCATCCACAGAAATGTGTAGAGATATTGGGCTTCACCCAAGAAAGTGTCAAAGATTATGTCTCTAGCACGTTTACTTCAGAGCCCAAGAGGTTAGATTTCATGAGATACATCTCGGCTTCCAGTAATCCTGCCATCAATAGTTTAATGTATGTTCCTCTGAATGCAGCTATAATAGTGGAGATATTCAGAAGTAACAGGAACAGTAGTTCTCCTCAGCCAACCACTTTGACTCAGCTCTACACTCAGCTGTGTCTGACGTATTTAAGGAGATACCTTAAGCCCAGTTATCCATCAGTCAAATTGAATGGATTTAAAGATCTTCCTGGAAATTTCTCTCAGCGTTTTATCAGATTAACAGAAATAGCATTTGAGGGAGTGAAGAAGAAAGAGGTTACTTTCCACTCTGTTCCTTCAGGTTTAGTTCACTTTGGTCTTCTTGACACCTTCACCTCTCTGTATGGAGGAGGTGAAGACTCTCACAACTTCCTTCATCTCACTGTACAGGAGTTCTTAGCAGCTTACCACATCTCTCAGCTCTCTGGTTGCGGACTAGAGATATTTGAAGAGTATGGCAGTGATAAGCATTGGTCGGTAGTTTGGAGGTTTGTAGCCGGCTTGACTAAACTCAAGTATTTTAAAAGTCATCTTCATTCAATGTTTATTTGAAGCACAAAGTGTGGACTGTGAGTCAATATTTAGAACAAAATCTCACATGAAGTTATGTAATAACCCACTATCAGAACCACTAGACGTGTATGCACTTGGTTACTGCATTGCTAACAGTAACTCTAGAATGCTCTGGAATGTTGATATAAGGCATGGTTCAGCTGATAGCTTTAAATGGGGCCTGAATACATGCATACCTTGTGGTGGTATGATTGAAGAGCTATACATTGATAACTGTATTTTAAATATTGATGACTTGCATTCTTACCCTTTACATGGTATAAAATCCCTTCGGTTACATGATTGCATGTTGAAGAACAATGACATGGTTCATCTATCTAAAATCATTCCAATCATGACCAACCTAGAGGAGCTTGATATTCATGATAATCCGTGTACAGAGGGAGGTGAAGATGGATTATTAAAGGTACTACAGCAGCTGATCTCCTATAGTAATGTGACTAAACTGAACATTAGAGATACTGGCCTCTGTGAGTTACTACATGTAACAAATTATTCTTCTGTCATGACAAAACTTATAGATCTATCATCTGGGAAACTCAAGGAGCTGTATGCTGGTGAATATTATGGTGGTAGAAATTATGATAATTATTTTGATGGTCAATTATTGATAAACTTAACATCTCCTCTCTCTTCACTGAAAACTCTTGCACTCCATTTCCCTAATCTTGACTATCTCAACTTATGTTCAGGTCTTGAGATCAACACCTGTCTAACTACACTAGAAATACATGCATTAAGTTTGTTACCTTATGATGATATTAATACACTAGAAACATATTTACCACCTTCCGAAATTGATATACCATATTCACCTGATCTATCACCTATTGTCAAGATACTGGAACAAAACAAGACACTTCAAAATCTCACAATCGCTCATTTTAAACTACCTGAGAATGACACTGAACTAAGAGATATTGTAAAGGCACTGAATAAAAACAGTACATTACAACATATTAAACTGAAGATCTGATTCCAAAAACCTGATGCTTCCAGTTTTATGAAAACCAACTACCCAGAACTCACCCTTGACACTAGAATTTCTTGGAACAGTTTTTAATATTTGTTTGTTTGTTTGTTTGTTTATTATTTGTGAGTATTATTATAGAGTTATATCTATTAACACACAGTACTAAGAACAGACTTGGAATTTGCTGGCTTTAGTGACATACTTGATACCCTTGAAGGGTTTGTACTTCTTGATAGACAGTGGGAGTGTGACAAGAGAGGGTGTGGTGATGTCACAAGCTTACCTCACAAAAGACATCGACCTTTACCTGAAATAACCAACTAGCTGATCCGTCTCTCCTTCCCTCCACCTGCAGGTTACCCTACAACCTGGGGAGATTTCAGATAGCAAACTGACCATACTGGTGAGGCTAATGTGGGAGTGGCCTTCTTTGAATCTAGTTAATCTTGCCAGAAGGGATGTCTTCATGATGTGGTTGCCATGTCACTACAGGTGGACTTCAAGATAATCATGGGATGTCCAGGGCAACACCAGTGCACTCTCCATTTAGAGACATGTACTTCCAATCTGTGTAGTCATGACAACACTGTTAACCACAAACCACACCCAGTCATCACTCACATTCCATGTGACTATCCTGTTGATAGGGTCATAGGACGGCATCTCAACTGAGAGGGGGAAGGGCACAGCTGACTAGTGTAGCTAGAGAGGGTGTGGTCACTCACATGTACATGTTGGGTTGACATTGGTAACACACTTTGGCATGGGAACAATCACTTTCACATCCTCCACCTGCATGGGAACCAGACAATCAAGAATGGAAATAGGAATGGAATAGATGTTAGGAATGGGAATAAAAGTTGAGTAGGAAGTACTCTCATATTTCTTACTGTTGAGATCCTATCTGGTATGAAACTAGTTTGAACTGTCCATTTGGAGGGATGAAGGAGAGGACTCTCTCTGCCTAAACAACAGGTATTCAAATACCCTCTAAAGCAGAGGACCTCCCACCTCTTGAAGCGGACACAGGGTAAAAAACTAATGTCTAATAACCAACTTAATTAAGGGTTCATGAAAGACAGGGTTAAATCTGGAAGAAGAGAGTGTGTGATTAGGGATATTACAATAATGACTTCTCTCTCACCTTGTATCCCACAGCCTATAGTGAGTCCACAGACAATTAATTGGAGGGATTATGACAGGACTAGCCTCAAGCCTAAGCCTCTTTTGGTAGGGATGGTATACACACTGTCTCTGCATGGAATCTTTACAGTGGAACTCTCTATTCTTGACACCTTCCTACATATCCAGAGTGTGATAGAGCATTTCAGGAGGATCTGGATGTGTTCCCATTGTATATTTTTCATGTTTTTGTAAGTGGCTACCTGCAGATCACCACACCACAAAGTTTCCAAACTAAAGTATAGAATTATTCAGTGCATGTGTACAAAACTCTTTTCTCTTTCTTCAAAAGAGGCTTGTGGGTTTGAGGCCTGGATCTCTGCCACTACTGTAGTAGCTACCCTCAGTGTTGCTCCACCTTCCATATCTCCTAACTAACTGAACTGGTTGAATGTTAAATGAATTCTGATGCAAGTGAAACTGTTATCTGAGGATTCAGGGAAATGTTAGTATTGCGGTATATTATGTAGCTACACACTGAATCTGACTAACAGAAGTTATCAAAGACGCTGTTGTTTAAAGTTGAATGGTTAGCTAGCTACCTACTGAGTTATTGTCATGCAGGTAGACATAGCTAGATGTCTGGTTCATAGGTCACCATATATAGGATTTATGTACTTGACTTATGGTTATTTGACTGAAACAGGTAATTAGTGAGTCGAACAGTGGACTAACTGTCACATGACACGTAATCATATCATGCAGGTGGAGAGGTGATGTCCTGAGTTTATAACTAATGGGACATGAATACACCACATGTAATTGCAATACAGTTCTTGGTTAAGGTGATGAATGGAGGGTGCAGCCACTAGCAGTTAAACTGTTTGGATGGTGTTATTGAATAAATGATGTACCCAGCAACGATATAGAAAAGAAAAGGCAGTCATTTTTGAATTAAGAGAAGTGTCGGTGACCAGGCTGCAGTGTCGGGGACCAGGCTGCTTGGCAGAAGAGCAAGTAAATGAGCAGTTCAACACGATCTTCTTCGAGAACAGTATTTTTAGGAGTAAATAAACTTTTATAAATCAAACTGTTCTGTTTATTTGTGTAGGCATCTCTCTTTTATAGATGTTGTGGTAACTAAGTCTCCTATTGGTTGGAGTGTCCAATGTGCTAAATGATCCACAAAAATAAACATGTTATGAAACCATAAGCAATGACCAATGAGATTAATGATACATAGATACCTTAAGGTGATTGATACAATAAAAAAAAGGATAGCAATACTGATAACTGACACACTAGTCTGTTCACTCACACTCTCACAAGAAGGTATACTATGCTTGACCCTAGGGAGTGCTGAGTAGTGATCTCTCACTAGTTCATGCAGTGTCTTGTGTCTTTTTTGGGGTTTAATCTGAGAAGTTACTGAATGAAGCTTGCTGGGAGACTCAGAGTAAGTCAAACTTTCAGACTAATGGCAATAGATGTAATAGCTAGTTGTATGAATGAAATTCATGTCAGTATCTATGCACAGATCACATAGGAGTAGGAAGTTGTTTTGGATTAGGGGGGCTCTGGTGCTTCACAAAGCACAGTGCTTTCTAGGGAGATCTGGGGGCATACTCCCCAGAAAAAATTTGCATGCTCTGAGATCAATTCTGGTACAATCTGGGGCAAATGGTTTAAAAATGAGTGTACTGTTATCATTGTCATGTGGCATGGAAAAGTACTTGATGTAAGCTGAAAAACTAGGGGGGCTCTAACCCCCAGATCCCCGTGTTTCCTACACCTATGGATCATTATACACAGAGAGATCACACCAATGCAACTAGCTAGCTAGCATTATATTATCACAGGGTGAGCAACATTTAAGGTATTACATGATCCAATTTCTATTCACGTGTACTAGTGTTGGTTGTAGGTATAGAGAGTGGAATCAGTGGATTTAACCATCAGCTCTTTCAAGGCTCAAGATCATGTCAGTACAACCATAAACTGGTTACTCTGGTAAGTTTTGTGTGTCTCTCACTCAACATCCTAATGTGATTGTCATAGGCTTTTCAACATAGCAAGCCAATCGGTCCTCTGTGACTGTCCTCCATCCTTGCTACCCTTTTGGATTTTTACCTTCACCTCTATTGTAGGAGACTATCTATTTTTAGTGAGGTTTTCATCATTGTTTGTCAAATGGTGAGTTTGTGGTTGACACAGAGGAACGATGAATATCAGGCTCTCAATTATTATCCTGTAGGAGGCTAGCTATCACAATTTATAATAGCTAGCCATTGTTCAATTATCACTAGCTTGCAATATTTTTAATTCAAACTTTTCAGCAGCCATCAGGCTATCATCCTCAATTAATGTCTGAATTGATACAGAAAGAAAAACTCAGCAAAGCAAAGAGAAAATGAACTTAATCTGGCAAACTAATGCTTTGGGTATGTAGCTATTTCTCTTCTCTATTTTACACCACTTTGACTAGGAATTGAATAATGGCTACTATGAATGCACCTAGCAATACAGGACTTTGCAAAAGCTGTGACAGTTAGTAGCTATATATATGCATGCATGCCAGGTCCTGCTACAGTGAGTTCAGGTCCCAAGTGGGCTGCCACAATGAGTTCAAGTCACTTGTGTGCTACTACAGTGAGCTCAAGTCCCCTGTGTGCTGCTACAGGATATAATGTAGCTAAGCCTCTTGTTTGCTGCCACAGTAAGTTGCTATTGCATGCAGGCTTGTGTAGATACCCTGTGCAGAGGAGTAGCTACCATAGAGGCAACTGAGGTACTTGCCTTATTTTTTGCATTACTAAATTCATTATGAGATGTCACTAGGTCTAAAATACCAAAATTTCCTGGCCCTCAGACCCCCCCTAGCTGGCATGCTTCACCTTCTATATGATTATGTGGTCACAAATTCCAACCCTAGATACTGCCTCAGTAAGTACTGCATGTAAAAATTCCTGGCTACTCCTCGGCTGTGTGCTGTCACAGTGAGTTGCTATTGCATGCAGACTAAAGATACTCTGCTATTGCATGCTGTCTTGCTCCAGGCACACACCAAGAACTTAGCTACATGTTTGCGAATAGTGCAGCTACAATGGACAGCAGTGAAATGTCACAGAATTACTAGAATTTATATCACTATGACTGTATTCCAAGTACACCTGTATCAGCTTATTTGTATGTCACATATCACCTGCATTGTATTGTCCATTTTTCTTTGCCTTTTGATAGTGTTTACATTACAGTAAGAATATGCAGTACTGAAATAATATTAATTCTTTTCTTTCCCCATGTTCAATGTTGCTACAGACAGTATTGTTAACATTACTGAATCAATAAAGTATTAACAGCATTGATGCTACTAAAAGTTGCTGTTTCAGCAATAAAACAAACACTCCAGTAATGAATACATGTATTTGGTTGTGTACGCTCCCTTTAGTTTTATGCTCAGCTAAGGGGAACGAAACCTGTAGAATGATGGAGAACACTAACAGGTAGGGACTGTAATCTGAAGTGTCATGATTTAGCTAGTTATAAGTGTGCACTCTATGGCGGAAAACGGCAGGCCAGCCTATTCTTCTCACTGAGCTAGGTTGGTCTATTAATTGATGAGTGAGTGTCCTGTCTGTCCCCTATGTTACCAGATCTTGCTTTCTTTCTTGCCATCTTCTCTCTGATGACTCTCACTTCCTGGTCATTGGGGTCAATCCTGAAAAACTCCTCCACCTTACGAGCTTTAAAGTCACGTAACTATGGTAATAATGGGAGAACAAGCTTTAAAGTCACATAACTATGGTAATAAATGGGGGAACAGTTTGGTTATTAAGATGACACGTGCCACACTACATCATATGGAGAAGTATGATGCTTTCTAGTTATGTTTCAGCTATCTTTTCTGAAACAAGATGAATGTATACTTTTATGTTACTATATAGCACATGGACTGGACTTACCCATGAGAAGACATGCCTATTGCTGCCAAAGTCATGCTCAAACACCATGTAATACCCTAAACCTAGGGAAGACAAAACATTACCATAATACTCTGAAGCTCTTGGTAGGAGAGGAAACATGATTAGAAGTGGGAGGATACAATTACCATGCTGATACTCCCAATCTGCCCAAAAAGTGGGAGGAGTGGGATGGCATCCTGCACAACTGTGTCAAAATGGCAGGATACACACTTGCACAAAGGGGTGTGGCTTAGTCGTGAACTAAAGCTATAGCTAGCCACAGACCTATGCAAACAACAGCAGTAAAAAATTTGAAGTGAGGTTGGTAGTTTCCAAAAATAAGTGGTTTTAGCATATCCTTGTTGAAACCTGGAGGTTGCTTCCTAACTATTGGGTTATTAGACACATCTCCTCTTTCGCTTCTCGGACCAGACATTGGTGAACCTTTGACCCTATCAAGGTCAGAGTTCGAGGCCGGTACTTTGGTTCAATGGCGAATTGCAAGCTATCAGAGGCAGCCCTCTATCGCCATTGTTCTGCTCATTTCCTAACAAGGTATCACGTAGTCAACAAGCCACTTCCCTTCCCCCCTGCCTTGGGTCCCAGGCCAATTCCATCCACCAATACCTGTATACAGGGAGAAAGTGTTCTCTTCCAAGCAGAGGCAACCAGGTATATGGTGAATCCCGCTCGATATACTCAGAAACACAGAGTCAGACTTAAGGATAAAACACTGACTAAGGGGTATCATTGGATACTTGCACCTTGTACTCCTCCCCAAATTTCTCCCAATGTCTTCCAAGAATGTGAACTTCGAACTGGTCATGAGATGTCATTATATTATGGACAAAGTCCAGCTACGTATTTTACTGCTGTTAGCAACATCTGGAGATCATGTGATGTGGTAAAGACAGCATCCCTTAACCCTCCGCCTCATCAGTTGCCAAAAGAGGACCTTCCAAGTGCTGTTCAGTTGTCTCTCATCCTCCTCAAGTTAAGAGAGGAGGTAAGAAACCACTACAAGGCTACTAGAGCACATTAAATAGAGTAAATACAGGTCTCTTATAAATACTATTGTATCCAGTGGACCAATCTATTGATAATATCTTCAGTGACAATTTTATCCTAAGACCAAAATATATACAATAATCAATCCATGACCAACTCATTTTATTTTATAGTGTGACCTCTGGATGATTAATAGACCAGCAGTTCCACTAGATAATAAATCAGAGGTCTCCCCACTAATGAGGTAGAATTGGCTTTGGTGTGTAGAAATTGATATTTCTTGCAATCTTTTCCAGCTTCCTGCTTTCTTTAGTGGTCATCACAGCTATAGCATGTACTCCCCCAACCTTACCTTTACAAACAAGCTCCTTCCCTTTACATGGACGTTGTACAGTAGGAGGAGTTACAGATACTTCCTCACTCTCTCAAGAACAGTTCTAAAGTACATCTACTCACAATTGACCTTTGACCTCCTGCGTATCTCAAAAGATATGGACACAGGAAGGATAGAAGCACGTTGGAGACTCAGGGGGAGACCACGCCTTCAAATCAAAGAAAAGTATGTCTCTTACCCACAATTAGGAATTCTCTTAATTCAGACACCTCCTCTAATTAGCCTTGGGTCTATTAGATGTAGGTGTGGCCTGTGGACTTAATTCAGACACCTCCTCTAATTAGCCTTGGGTCTATTAGATGTAGGTGTGGCCTGTGGACTTAATTCAGACACCTCCTCTAATTAGCCTTGGGTCTATTAGATGTAGGTGTGGCCTGTGGACTTAATTCAGACACCTCCTCTAATTAGCCTTGGGTCTATTAGATGTAGGTGTGGCCTGTGGACTTAATTCAGACACCTCCTCTAATTAGCCTAGGGTCTATTAGATGTAGGTGTGGCCTGTGGACTTAATTCAGACACCTCCTCTAATTAGCCTTGGGTCTATTAGATGTAGGTGTGGCCTGTGGACTTAATTCAGACACCTCCTCTAATTAGCCCAGGGTCTATTAGATGTAGGTGTGGCCGGTGGACTTAATTCAGACACCTCCTCTAATTAGCCCAGGGTCTATTAGATGTAGGTGTGGCCGGTGGACATCAAACTAATCGTCCTCAGTTAATAAATACTGCCATGTAATGGTATAACCTGTTTTCATATACATTTGGTTTCCACTACATTATAAAATCACCATGCATGAAACTAAGTCACTAGATGTGTGTGTGTGTTGTTAATTATCAAAATGTGGACTGTATGCAAGGTGTTGAAACCTGTCACTTGAAGACACAATGACCCTTTACCTATTCAGTAATTACAGTAAGAAATTTTTTTTAAAAAAGAAACTTCATATCTCTCTCTTGGGCAGGATCATTCTTGATGGTTACTCTGAGTTCAGGGTGAGTTCTGAGGGAGTAATTTCCCATCACAAAATAGACCGTGTCATGCCTGTACAGAAAGAACGAAGCAGAGTGGGAGGAGTCCTAGGACAACCTCTTGACCTGTTACACAAAGAACCCTTAACACAGAACTAAATCAAATTTCGACCTAAACACAATCCATTGACTATGAAATTAAAATTAAATGAATTTAATGATGAATATTATTACTCTCAGTGTCTAAAATAGTATTTTGTGTCCTCTTTTATCACTTGTATAGTCTTATTTTTGAGTATCTCACCATTTTCCACATTTTGTGTTTGGCAATGTTGAAGTATGTTCCTAGCATGGCCTTACCTATAGAGGGAGGGGAGGTTTTATGAAGGATTGGGAAACATGTATTTAACACTAGAATAGTGATGAGGGGGGTATAACTGTTAAACCCACAGTAGGGAGTTGAATGAGAAATTTCTGTTATATCTATAGGGGTACATGGTCTCTCTCTTGTCTGACTTTCAAACCTGCTTACCCTCACAATGCTATACATTCTTTCTAGTATTCCTATAAAGAAAGAGGAAGGGATGGAGCTAGGACATTCTGCTCACTTACCACTAGCAGAAATCTCCAGAGGTGATTGGATTTTTATCTGATGTGCAAACATGGCATATTCCATGTCTCTCAGTAGCTGCACAATGAGATATACATGTATTTAATCCAACATCCATCTACTCTTATTCCAACCAACTAACCCTAGCCCTAACATCCATCTACTCTTATTCCAACCAACTAACCCTAGCCCTAACATCCATCTACTCTTATTCCAACCAACTAACCCTAGCCCTAACATCCATCTACTCTTATTCCAACCAACTAACCCTAGCCCTAACATCCATCTACTCTTATTCCAACCAACTAACCCTAGCCCTAACATCCATCTACTCTTATTCCAACCAACTAACCCTAGCCCTAACATCCATCTACTCTTATTCCAACCAACTAACCCTAGCCCTAACATCCATCTACTCTTATTCCAACCAACTAACCCTAGCCCTAACATCCATCTACTCTTATTCCAACCAACTAACCCTAGCCCTAACATCCATCTACTCTTATTCCAACCAACTAACCCTAGCCCTAACATCCATCTACTCTTATTCCAACCAACTAACCCTAGCCCTAACATCCATCTACTCTTATTCCAACCAACTAACCCTAGCTCTTAATTCTAGTAGGGACATGATGATTATTACAATGGAATAGTTTCATACCTGTTCTCCTTGTCTGTTACCTGCAACGTTGGATTCCATCAAGTGAATGATGGACTGGCCGGGTACCAGCTTGCTCATGAAATTCCCCAAACTCTGCCAGAAACTAAACAATGATATTTGCATAAGATTCCATCCTCTTAGTGTTGGCATGCAGTTTCCTTAATGCTAATCATACAGATATTCACTAGCTAGCCCATCCTAATAGACTGCTCTAATAAACTGCATTTCCCAACAGACTGCAACTCTAACAGACTGCATTTCCTCACTCTAATAGACTGCATTTCCTCACCCTAACAGACTGTATTTCCTTACCCTAAAAGACTGGTATTTGCTCCTAGCTAGCTCACTCTTGTTATTCCTAACTAGGAAACTACAAAGAACTTAAACAGCTCCAACAACGCTATTTAACTTACTCTAACAGTTCCCTGTTGTTCCTAATCTTTGCTGGAGTGACAGGTGTGCTCTTCAGCAGATAAAAATAGCCAGGTCCACCCTGTACAGACATAAGACATGACATGAGCCATCATCACTGAGCGAGAAACTGGGTCGCTCGCTATACTGTACCTTACAGACTATTCCTAGATACTTTATTTTTATTCCTGGCTTGTAGTTATCCAGCATTTCCTTGATGCTCTGTAGGAGATCTTGTGGCGTATTGTTACTGAAGTCCTGAAAGAAGTATAGAATGTGAGAGTATTGATTCATCCAATCATGCAACATGCAAAGAGAATTGTTATTATCTCAATGTAACCCTGTTAACTTGCACCAGGTAATGCAGTTAAAATGTACACAGTGTATATAACCCATCACAGGTAATGTGGTTAATGTAACCCTGTTAACTTGCACCAGGTAATGCAGTTAAAATGTACACGGTGTATATAACCCATCACAGGTAATGTGGTTAATGTAAACCATCACACCAGGTAATGTTAACTTACATGATGTGAACCAGTTAATGCATGCTGTACTATTGTACCAAGTAACTCAAACCATTGTACCAACTCACATATATGTGAACCATAACACCAGGTAATGCGGCTGACTTCAAAATTTCACACTTGGGGACAGTGGATGAGATTAGCTGAAGGAATAATTGCATAATTTAATTATATTTTCCCTTTTCCTCTCCTTCCTCTCCTCACCAGCATTATCTGTGGTGTACAGTCCTGCAGTCCAGCTTCTAGCTGCCGTGCAGCATAGTACGCTGTCTGATCATAATCACTCATAAATTTGTAATAGTCAAGTTTCATGGCAGAGGTGAGGTTTTGCAGCTTCCTCATTAACCCTCCTACAGTTTGTGTACATAACATTCCTTAACTAGGACAGCTAGGGGTTCTTAACCATGGGGTTCGTGGACCCCTAAGGGGGTTTCAGGGGGTCTGTGGGAAGTTAACATTTATATTCACTATATAGCCCTCCCCCTTGTCCCAATCAAAAAGGTTTTCCATTGAAAGAAATGGAAGAAAGTGCATCCTTCCACTGGAAAACACATCCTACCATTGCTGACAGTTGTGTTTATATTTTCCATAGCTTTCATTGGATTCTTTAAGGGATTTGTGACTCAAGAAAAGGCTAAGAACCACTGGACTAGAAGTTCTGCATGTGAAGTAATAACTGGTTACAGGAGAGCCACGGTCTTACTGAATTATCATCATTGATTTCAGTGCTATAATATATACATGTACTTAGAATATAGCACATTTACCTGGCTACACTGTTCAGTAGCTGATACCATTATGGCTCCTTCTCCATGTAACAGAATTATTCAGATTATATCATATTGTCAATTGTTATGGGCTAGGGGTAGGGCTAGGGGTAGGGCTAGGGGTAGTGGCTAGGGGTAGGGGTAGGGCTAGGGGTAGGGCTAGAGTTAGATACAGTACAATAGTACACAATTGACAATGATGTAACCTGAATGATGCGGAGAAAGAGCTGCTATTATGATACATCAATTATTGTAGCGTGGCTATCAGTTATTATTGGCTACGTCCAAAATTGTAATAAAAATAGTTATTTATATTCAACATACCTCGGAATTCTCCAGTCTTCATTAGAGTTTCATCATCAGGGGGTGCTATTAATATTGAATTTTCCCCATATTCTGGAGGGGGCAATTCCTGGCTTTTGTGAACAGTTGTGTCAAGATCTTCATTTCTTTTCTCGTCCATTTCCTCAACTATTTCATCACTGATGAGCTGGACTAAACTATCCACACTCTCGGTCACACTGTTGGGAGGAACTTTAGTTTCTTCAGATTCAGATACCAGAGGAAGTGTATCTGTGCTGTCTTCTGTGAGTTCCAAATCAGTGCTCTTGGGTAGATCTGAAGAGGAATTATCAGGTGACAACTGCTGTGCTTCATTGACTCCATGCATTTTCTGGTAATTAGTTTCTTCTCTTGTGGCCCCAATCTGTACCACACCCACACGCAAAACTGGTAGTTTGAAATTCTGCTCTTTCTTGCGGATTGGTGCAACTGGTGCAACTTGTTGATTGGGAAAAGAGGTGTGTCTGAAATTGATGCTCATGAAGTGGTTGAAATTTTGTTCAAGGGGTGCAGAGTTACCAGTATACAGATGGAAGCCTTTAAGTGAATGAGGACTTTGTTGGAACAACCCTTTGGGGATTACATTGGCTGCATTAAGAGTGCCTGGACCTTGCCTCTTGGAGATGCTTCTGGAGGGGTTGATTCCCTTGAAGACCCCTACTTTTTGGTGTGGACTCTCTGGAAGTGATTCTTTGGGGACACCTTTTAAGGGAGGGGCTCTTTTAGAGATGCTGCCTGTTCTTATGTCTGGGAGGGATCTCCTTGGGTTTCCTCCTGATGTATGGTTGGGGTGGGAACTGTATGCAAGGTGTCCTCTCATAGAATCTATAATGGGATATGGAGTGTTGTATTTTGAAAACTGTGACTGCATGTTTGTCAGCATGACTGAGCCTTCTGGATCGACAGTATACCTTGCATATTTCATCTTGGTCTTGTCTTGACTGTGTATTTTATTGTTATTCATCTGGTGTGTGGTGGTGATATCCCCATTAAAATACTTACCCCTCCTTCTTTGCTGAACTGGCACAGCCAACCTTTTCTGGTTAGCAACAACAACACTGTCTAGAGTAGGATCTTTGTGGTGACCAGGCATGTCCAATTGTTTCCTCTTCTCCTGGGAGTTATTGTTGTTGCTAATGAAATGTTCTTCATCTCTCTCCAAGTCGGTTGCTTCATTTTTGTTACCGGTATGGACAAGATCAGGAAAGTTGCTAGTCATAGTCCTTTCTTGTTCAATTCCTGTGTTTTGTTCTATGTGGGAACTTGTAAGCTCATCACTCGAATACCTTCCCCCATCACCTTCGGGGTCACTGTTTGGGGAACTCTCCCCATTGCCTTGGGCGAGGTTAGCGTTTGAGAATTCTTCATCTTGAACATGAAGGTATTTACTGTCTGAAGATCCCTCTCCCTTGCCTTGAGTATCACTACTTTGAGACACCCCCCCTACAGCATGGAAGGTAGTGAGGTAGCTGGCATGCATATTCCATGTTCCTTCAGATGAACTCAAGCTGTAAGAGGCGTCAAGAGACTCCCAGGGATCATGTGGTATGGTTTTCAATTCCTCAGCCCTTTGACCTGATATAGTACTAGTTGGTATGTAAGTATTGGCTAAACTAATTCCATTCTCTGATTCTGCATCTTGCCACCTTTTTAAAACTGGTTCCAAAATCTTTTGTACCCTTTCTCCTTTATTAAGAGGAAGAGGTACCTCTTCAGCCATGACAATATTCTTGGGAATTATGATTCTTGATGAGTTGAGGTCTCCAACTGTATATCCTCTCCTCATTGGGACCAGCTTAGGTACAGACAGGGAATTGCATTCTCCTTCGAAGGACTTCGAAGATGATAAAATTAATTCACTTCGTCTTCTTCTCCATTTCCTAAATGTCCTAGACACACAAAATTATAGACACATTCAAATCCAGTTATCAGCAGCCTAACACTGTGAAATTGCTGTAGGCTACAAAGAATTCATTTGTGTGTAGGTTGTGAGTTAGCTGTAAGCTAGAGTTAGGGTTAGGGCTCAGCTGTGAGTTGTGAGATAGATAAGACATACTTTTGAATCGTAGCAGCACTTCTTTGTTCTCTCTTTAATTGTTTTCTCTCCTGATAACCTCTTAGTACTCTATGTAATAACGATAGAGGTGATAACCCTTAGTACTCTGTGTGATAACCCTTAGTACTCTATGTAATAACGATAGAGGTGATAACCCTTAGTACTCTGTGTGATAACCCTTAGTACTCTATGTAATAACGATAGAGGTGATAACCCTTAGTACTCTGTGTGATAACCCTTAGTACTCTGTGTAATAATGATAGAGGTGATAACCTCTTAGTACTCTGTGTGATAACCCTTAGTACTCTATGTAATAACGATAGAGGTGATAACCCTTAGTACTCTGTGTGATAACCCTTAGTACTCTGTGTAATAATGATAGAGGTGATAACCTCTTAGTACTCTGTGTGATAACCCTTAGTACTCTATGTAATAATGATAGAGGTGATAACCCTTAGTACTCTGTGTGATAACCCTTAGTACTCTGTGTAATAATGATAGAGGTGATAACCTCTTAGTACTCTGTGTAATAACGATAGAGGTGATAACCCTTAGTACTCTGTGTAATAATGATATCTATATAGCTGTCTATTATTGCTTTCATTTCTATTTTGTTCCCTCAGAGTTATAAGAAACCTGTGTACTCTATAGTAATGCACCCCAAATATCTCTCTCTGTAATGATAGCTAGCTAGAGACAGATTTTTTGCTAATAGAACACACTCTGCATGCATAACAAAGTAAGACAGAATTGGAGACAGTCTACTCTAGCTATCAGGTTTACTCATGTATGCAGTAGGATGTGCATACATGTGCATGTATATGGGGAAGATTATTAGCTACCTCTGTATGTGAACAGCAGCATTGTGTAAGTCCTTTGTGGAGACATCCTTTGAATCCATCCAAGTCATCTCATGTATAGGGATCTCTTCTTCCATCTGGTAATTCTCTTCCTCTCTATACCATGGGGAAACACCTGCAGGATACCACTCAGGCTCCACCTCTGTCCTCTCCTCACCAGAAATGAACTCAAAATGTTCCTTCAATAATTCCTGCCTGCAAAATCATTTAAAACCTGCTGATCCATTTAATCCTACACCTGAGTAGCTATAGCAACGGCTGTAAAACCACCTTATCTTTGCACGAGCAGCTGTAACAGCTGAAGGATAATTCTCTTCTTCAAACAATTCCTTCCTACTGCTGCTAACAACAGTGCCCATAATAAAGACTTCTGTTTGCAAGACATCTATAATTTCACACTTATAACAAGAGACAGGAAGTGACAAGTATTGATGCAAATTGATGCAAATCAGTGGTTATTGAAGGTGATAATCATTTTAACAGCTAAGAGGAATGTGAGTGAAAAATAAAACAATAACAGAACAACAACAACAAAATAAACAGATGTGCCAATAAATTCTGCTGTTGTACATTATACTTCATGGTATAATAACATTGACCTGCTATGTAAGTATACAGAAATCAATGAAGAATTGATATGTGATGTGTGTCATCATCTTTAAGAAAATAAAGGATGTTATCGTTATATAGCATATGATTGTCATGTGACTGTATCCACTAGTCCTCCCCTTCCCCTGCTGAGTGGTATTCATCTTCTGATTCATTTGTATCAACTGCTGTGGCCTGCTCCTCTTCCATAGTTCCACCTCTTTTCCTACTACGGAAAAAGTACCTGACTATAGATCCAACTAGACCACTGTTCTGGTCATTACTGGCTGTCTTCTTTCGTTTTTGACTCTGCTTTTCTTCTTCCTGACCACTCCCACTGAGCGTGCCCTCTGGGGTTCTCTTTCGCTTTCGAACTTCACTGTCATCACATGACCTACTGTTTCCAAGTGATGGCAGTGGAGGATATAGTCTGGAATCAGAAGCTCTGGAAATTGGTTCTAGTCTAGCAGCAACATGTCTGGGTATTGATACTGACTGTGTATCACTACACTGAACTATCTCTCTGCCTGATTCAGACATTGGGGAGTTATGGATGGACGGTAAAGACACATTGTGGCTGGATGGAGAATGCCTGGTTTGTCCATTTTGCCTCCTCTGGGTGGAACGGGTTACACGGGTGACAGGAGAGTTGGTATTGTTGTGCGTCCTCCCCTGAGCAAGAGGAAATATATCCTCAGCACTTGTTTGAAATGAAGAGAGGGAAGAAGATGAATTTGAAGTCACACTCTGTTGAGAGTGACCCTGCCCTGAAACCTGTAATTGATGACCTCCACTTGCTGTTCCAGGATCACTACCATGGGAAGAAACCCTAGACACCATGGAAGAAGGCTGAGCCACAGGTATAGGTGGATGGCGAGGCTGGGCAGCAAAGGTAGGTGGAGAGATTGGAGGGTGGGGCTGGGAAGCAGAGGTAGGTGGAGAGATTGGAAGGTGGGGCTGGACAGCAGAAGTAGGCAGAGAGATGGGAGGGTGGGGCAGGACAGCAGAGGTAGGTGAATAGATTAGAGGGCGGAGCTGGGCAGCAGAGGTAAGTGGATGGACACGACTAGTACCATGTGGAACCCAAGATTGCTGAATATTAGTAGGTGAAAAGACAAGTTCACGAGGACCAGTTGATTGTCTCTGATGAGGAGGAGTAGGTGGATGGATTGATGGGTGGGGCTGAGCAACAGAGATAGGTGGAGGGTGGGAGACCAGTTCATGAGGACCAGTCGAGTGCTGTTGAGGATAAATGAATATATCCTCACCACTTCTTCTGTATGATAAGAGGTCAGATCTGGACCCTTCCATCCCATTGGAGATGGGTGATGACTGTATCCCTTGAGATGGCTGACTGTCATGTGACTGCAACTCACAAAGTGGAGGAGCAGATGGCTCAGGATCTCCATTTTGAACAAGCTGTCCAGCTGGAGAATGAGAAAATGGAGCATGAGATGAAGGAATGAACCAAGTTCTTGAACCTCCAGACTGAGGATTAAGAGAGATAGATTTTTGAAATGGAATATGGTCATGTGACCTTGTGGGAGGTGTTATTGTGATGGGAGTAGCTGGAGCTGTCCTATATTCATCACTAGATGCCGTATCTTCAAGGTGAGATGATTGAGAAGCAACCATTGAATGACCTTCTACATTAGATGCTGATACACCAGACTGAGAGATGCTTCTCCCTGGTACTTCAGAGGACTGGTGTGTGCTATATCTCATTTCTGGAAGAGAAGTCGCAAACCTTACTCCCTTGTAGTCCAATGGAGAGGGCTGAACCGGTAAGCTGCCATAAATTGGTGAAGTGTCTTGTACAGGCATTGAAAATTGCTGCTGTGATGGTATTGGTGTAGAAAATGGCTGCTGTGGTCTCGAAAGAAGTGGTTGTGGTGTGTATACAGGATAAGCCACAGGTGGAAACTGCTTCTTATACTTGTCAAGTAACTCAATTGGTTTCACCAACTTAAGCACTTCAAAAAGTTCATCAAGAAACTCTACATCATTTTCACTAATACAACCACATTGCTTCATCTCATGAAATAACTTGTAGCCTTGTCTGATGGACTCCTTCTTGGATTCAGGAATTGGTGTGAGAGCAACCATAATATCCAGGCTTTCAGAAGGTATGTAATCACTGATCCTGAGAAGAACTTTGTTGAAACATGAATTCTGTTGCTCTGACGTATTGTGATGTCCCAATCCATTTGGGAACTGCGTAGCACTCATATTAAGATCAGTATCAGCACAGTTGTTACACAATGATCTTACAATGGTGTGCAGATCAATGAAACACTCCTCTACAGCCAACATATTCTCCAGTTCTCTCACAAACTCTCTCACAGAGCCAGACTTCTGTCTCATAACATTCAAGAATTTTATGGGTGTTTGAATGGCACCCTTTACACCTACTGGGAGTATAGAAAGGACCAAGAGGCGATCCAGCTGCTCTGGTTGGACATTTAGTGCCACAGTCGCCATAAGGCGTTGAGTAGGATTTAATTTCATCTTTAGGTAAAGTTCTGGGTCTAAAGGATATGATTGTCATTTTTTTAGCTTGTCACATATTAGAAGCTTATAATAATAGCTTATTCATACCATATCAGTACCTTTTAATAGCGGGGCTTGCTTTTGCTAAGCTTGGGGAAAGAAAGGCGGCCTCTCAAGTCTGAGGGAAATTCCCAGACAAATATTAGATTATTACTTTATTGTGATGATGTAGGACTTCGTGTAATTAGACAGGTGGATTATGGCGGATTGTTTGACGTTGCTGAGGCAGTACAACACGCAGAAGAAAGAGATTGTGGAAAGGGACAGTCTTGTCATATTTGATAAAACTGCATGGCCTAAGAATACAAAGACCAACTACTTGATATACAGGTTAAAGAGGTCGATATGGTGCGCATTAATAGGACATGTCTGTATTTATTTATCCAGGCCTGGACAAGCAGGTGGAGGCAAAGAGTATTATACTTTAGAATCACTTTTGTTTCTCCTGAAAAATGTCAGTCTTTCTCATCCGATGTACGTCCAGAGAGCTGGGGTAAGATTGAAGACTCTAATTCAATTCACTGCCCACTCCCTCCCCCTCAATAGGCTCAGAATATCCCTGTTATCACATTACCAGACAGGAGGGTAAGTTCTCTTTCATGCATTTAACATCTATCAATTCCTCTAATTGGTTTAACAGGATCTACTGGCTTATTTAAATGGAGAAGTAGGTAAGGGTTCATCACATGCTGTTAAGTAGAGTAAAAGCATTTGTTATTTCTAGAAACTTCATCTAGTATTGATAAGAGCATGCACTTGGAGATGGGCATACCTGCACCAGGTATTAAAACACAACCACTGGGTCACACCCACTTTATACTCTGATGTGTTAGCTCCTAAAAGAGCCCATGAGGAGAACAACAGTGAGAACACAAAGAAGCCAAGATTGGTTATTGCTTGTTTGTTGTTTTGTTTATTTAGTTATTATCTTATTTATTTTGTAGGATGAAGATATTCAAGCAGAAAAGGTATGTTGTAAGGTTTTAAAAGTGCATAGTTGTGGCAGAATTTCCTGTTGGCCTGGCTAGCTCAGTCGGTAGAGCATCAGACTCTTAATCTGAGGGTCGTGGGTTCGAGCCCCACGTCGGGCGTTTATAACTTTTGTTAATTCAATTTTTTTTCCTTTTTTTTTTTTTCCTTTCTTTTTTCTTTCTTTTTGTGTGTGTGTGATTATTACAATGCTTTTAGAACCTTTTGTACCATCTAACCATTACACTTTCCCCTGGATGATTATGTTGTCTACAGGAGCGTCTAGTTAAGTTTCTGAAGCAAACAGGAAGGACTAAAGGAGGAGCCATCACAGACCAGATATGGTCCCTTGGAGATGCCATGTCCATTGAACAAATTGCAGCCATCAAGGCAAAACGATTGGCCAAGAAGAGAGGTACCATCAAAACAGATGATCTGGAAGGGGGAGTGGTAAGAACATTTGTTGGAAACAGACTAGAGACTCTGATGTTGCTAAAAATTAAAATGTGTATGGGTGGGGTGGGGAGGAGAAGGGGGAGGGAGGGAGGGGGGATTTGGGAGGGGAGACTTTTCCCCTTTGATCTCTTCATTGAATGTAGGATCACATGTACATGGACGACACCACTAAGGAGATAATGAGTAAAGAACGTGTCCATCGGACCAGAGTAACTGTATTACAGAGTACTGGAAAGGTATCAATATCCCTCCTGTGATTGGATGAACACTCAATATTATTCATTACATAGTCCTTCAGCAATATCTTCAGTTTGTTGCAGTCGGTAAAGGCAAGGGACGAGGGTAAGGGAGGAGAACAAGCTGTATCGCAGCCCCCAGATCCCAAACCTGTACGGAACCCTACTACCCACTCACAGGGTTATAATCGTTACGGACAAGAAGTGTACCAAGGAAAAGCTGGTGAGTTCCATGTGAAAATACAGACTCTTTGTAAGAGAGTCATGTTAATACTGTGTGCTTTATCTTATTACTATAAAGTGTCCCATGTAGCAAACATTTTAGTCACCCCTCCATGTCAGAATCCTGAATAAAGTCCAGTTAGTATACAAGGATTTACTGATTGTTTTGTATAATTTATAGACACAGGTGGTTTTAATATTGAAATGACACGCTCTTTTGTGGGGATGAACCTAAAGTCTGTAACGGTAATGTGTGTATAATAACTTACATTATCATATATGACCTCACTTTCTTTTTCCAGGAGAGTGTTTCTAAGCCACGCCCTCATCCTAACCCTCCCTCCAAACCTTTGGCTGTTACTCAGAAAATGCCAGTCCAGGCTAAACCAGAGACCAAGCCCAGTGGTTAGAGCTACATTTGGTAAAGGCTAGTCTGAGTTATAATTTTATTTGTATGGTAGATCATAGATCTCGAACTCCAGTTATCATTGTGCCAGCGTCTGCCACATCGGTTATTAATATCTTCAATGCCAAGGACTTTATGGAAGATTTCAAGTAAGTGTGAAGCGTTTTCTGGTGATTTGGCAGTTGTCAAGTGCATTCCTGATGTGATGTAACCTTTAACCAGTTCATGGTCAAGGTGGCACCACTAGATGTTCATGGTGTAATGTGTAGGCTACCCAGTTCTTGGTCAAGGTGGCACCACTAGATGTTCATGGTGTATTGTGTGTCTGGAACATCTAGTGCCCATGAACTGGCTAAAGGTTGCATGAACATCTAGTGGTGCCACCTTGACCATGAACAGGTTAGCTTGTGTTCAGAGAAGCCATGGTGTGACTACCAGTCATTCACACGTCATATTATATAAAATATTTAGAAAAATAGTTATTGTTTACAAAATTCCATGAAATTTGCAGAATGTGTCTGTAGGTAATGAAGATTTTACTTGGAAAAGTTACACACATGATTTTATTTTAGGAGGGGCTGAATTTGTGGAGCCCCCACTTTCACGTACTCAGGTTTGGTGTGTAATGAATATTGAACCCAAACCTGATTAACCCTTTTGCTACTACAATATACGTACCTATAGAATGACATAACCCTGTTTATACTGACACTACCACCATCTCATGGTTGTCTAGATATGTCTCTTTAGAGGAGAAAAAGAGAACTGGCACAAAGAGACAAAATGAGGTATTGATCAACCGAAAGAGGAAGCACCCCACCCACACAGACCAAACCATTTCTATTCCATATCGAATCACCGACAACCCCCTCAGACTGGGACCTGGAGAGTGGTATGGAATTGAAATAGTTACTACTGAAATATTATTCTTATGTCTTAGGAAGCAAGTTGTGGCAGTATTTGTAGCAGGTCCCACTTGGCAGTTCAAAGGTTGGCCAGGACTGACCAATGATGGCTCTCCTGTGGATATATTCACTAGAAGTAAGGGGGAGGAACAACAGATAATTACAGGGGGTAGTGGGGTGTTTTTTGGTTGGTTGTTTGTTGTTTTTTTTGGGAGGTGGTGGGGGGGGGGGGGGGGAGGGGTTCTTAACCTGCATGGGGAGGCTAGGGAAGAGAGGTGTGGAGGTTTGTAAGGTAGTTCCTTTCATTGTATAGTGAAGGCTTATCATCTGAAGTTTGAGGAACTGAAGTTAGATCCAAACATTCAGAAATGGGACGTACAGGTTCTGGAAATCAGTCAGAGCAAGAGACACTTGGACAAAGCCAGTATCTTACGATTCTGGGAGACATTGGACAGGTGTGTGTGCGTGTGTGTGTGTGTGTGTGTGTGTGTGTGTGTGCGTGTGCGTGTGTGTGTGTGTGTGTGTGTGCGTGTGTGTGTGTGCGTGTGTGTGTGTGTGACTATTGTGTTCTTGCAGATTTATCCTGAAGCATAAATCGGATCTGAGATATTAAACCAAACCTCCTTCTCACCGAGCCATCATCTCCTCCTCTGAACTTCCTCTCTTTTCTAATTAGTTCTTCCACGTTTCTCATTTTGATGTGCATTAATTAGAGCATGATTTTTAATGATTAACAGATGAAATATTGTAGGGGTGGATGGAATGAAACTAATTGGATGATGGCTGGTCTGGAATATGGACTGTGTGGTCTGTCAGCATTGGTCTGGTTTTTGGAAAATAATATTTATAATAATATAATTTAATTATAGCTAATCATCTTCAAATATTACTATTAATCTGCAGTCATATAAATAGAGAGACAATAATTATGAATGTACGTATAAAGACATAAATTGCAACATGACAGTGTTGGAGGTACTGTGCTAGATTAAAACAAACCAGTTCTATACCAAGTGATTCAGCGCTCCTATTTGCCTGTCCTTGATGTGGTGAATGAACACAGTTGAGCTCTGACTAGGCTCTTCTCCATAATGTCTCATGGAAGGATGTCCCTCACTAGGCCAGGGTGAGCGTAGTCCAAAAGCAGAGAAACTTCTTTCTGGTAATCGGTGCAAGGAGGAAATGTGTCCTACAGATATGGACTGAATGGGCTTAATGTTTGTCCGTTTGAAAGGTGGAGATTGGAGATGGATTTGGGAGGTGGAACGAGTCTGGTTAAGTTTTTTGTGTGCAGATGTCTCTATCACAGGTTGTGTTAAGGAAACCACACTTCTTGGAGGAACAGGAGGGGCGGGGCCTTGTAAGACTGGAGATGCATTTAATCCCATACTGCTGTTTGACTTGAGTTGGTGGAGTAGTCCGTTTTGGTGACCTTTGGAGGATGTCACAGAAGTTGTTGTAGAAGTTGTGGCAGAACATAGGCTGTTTTGTTTAGTGACTTGAGGGGTGTGTCCATTCAAGAGTTGTTTTGTTAGCGAATCATGCGGCATTGAGAACCGTTTGTCGTTTGCATTGCTAGTCTTTCCTGATTGCTGTACGGAGGCAAGAGGCTGGCTCAACTCAGCTAGTGCTATCTCAGCTTCCTTCCTTGCTTGACTGTAAACAGAGTTCCTCACATCACTAGTAGCAACCACTTGCTGGGAAGAAGAGGCAGAGGTAGAGACTGTGGTGGCCACTCTACCTGCCCCAGTACTTGTAGGTGTTCCATTTACTTTGTGTTCAAGATATTCCAGTGTCTCCAGACAGCTGTTCAGTAAATCCATCTCAGGTCGAAGTTCAATATCTATAGATGAGGAGGAGGGGCTGGGATCTTTTGGCTGCTCCTCCCCCACCAGCTGCAGATAGTTGAAGTTTTGCAAGCTTGAAGACTGCAATGATTCTTTGTGTATGCCATCATTACTGGAGTTAGGGCTACATTTGCTGCAATGACTGTGGTCACGGCTACGATGACTGTGCCTATGCCTCTGACCCCCCAGGCCATTCTCAAGTACTGACTTTGCATCTGCTAAATCCGGTAGACTCATGCGGACCTCTTCAGGTGACATTGTAGCAACAGCTGCCACTCTGTGGTCCAGGGATACAGTCTTACCAACGGATGTTTTGGACTTGCGAATGCTACGGCAACGGGGACAACGCACAGCGTTGGAAGAAGTGGAGGAGGTTGAGGAGGTGCTTGATTTACGGGAGAGCTTGTCTTTTGTTGGACTACGTGGGGGAAGAGGTGGAGGAGTTGAGGGGTCCTGTGTATCTGCCTTTGGAGTTTCTCGTGAGGTACCACCTTCTTCCTCAGGTATAGTTGATGGTGTGGCCTGCAAGTCCTTCCCACAGTTTGGAGAGGGTGGGTTATCAATCTTTAAACCCTTGCCTCCATCAAGATTCCAACTAACACCTTCAGAAGTCAGGGACATGTCCTCTTCGCTCGGTGTCATCTCTCCTTTGTCAACAGTTGACATTTCAGAGATAGTGTTGTTAGAAGCACTGGTTAGGCTGCTTGTCAGTGAGTTGTAACTGCTGGTACTGGTACTGGTGTTTCTCCAGGTACGAGGGGGAAGAGCTGGTGCAGTGCCTGCCTCAAATATGATGTAATCTAAGGTGGTGTGACCAGACCTTTGAGTGTTTGGGGGCTGGTCCGGATGTTTCAGTGGCTGTGATGGAGACTGGGACTCAATGTTTTCGGTACTTTCAAATACGGGGGGAGGCTGGGAGACTCTCGAGGGGGAGAGATGGGGCATGGGTTCTGGTTCGGATATAGATCGGATGTGGGCTGTTGGAGGACTGTTCTTTTCTGGTTCAGAGCTAGTAGACTTTATCGAACGTTTGGATGGTACAAAGTCCGTGTAATCTTGAGGATCAGCTTTTGGAAAAGTTACTCGTGGACCAAGTCTGCGTGGCCCTGTCTGTCTGATATTGGATCGGCCTAATGTTTGAGCACGACGTTTCTTCTCTTCTTGTTTCTTCACTCGGTTGTCCCTCATGATGTCCTGTTCCAATTTGTTCAAGACATCATCAACCGAACTTTGTGGTTGCAAGGAAGAGCCATTGGGAACTTTGACCTCGTCCTCTTTGATGTAGGCATAGTCTGGATCATCCTCATCAGAATCATCGTAATTCCTCATCTTGTTAGAAGGACGAGGGGGGAGAGGCGGAGGAGTTCCCTTTACTCCTGTTGTGTGTACAAAGAAAGAATCTTGTGATAAGATTCCACCATCCTCACCAGCTTCAAGAGGGAGAGGAGGAAGTCCCCCAATTCTGATCACACCACCACCACTGCCAGGTTGAGTTTTACTCCCTCCATTTCCAATATTGCCTGTCTGGTAGTTCATGACCTTTGAAAAGGAGCCAGCTCTCCTGACTGGGTCCTGATTACTTCTGACAGGAATGTGCTTGAGTGAGGAGTGTTTAGAGGATCGAAAGGACTTAGATATGCTCCCTCGACCCTTGCCCTTTCTTAGTTCACCAGGCATCACAGTGGTGTTTAGTACTGATGAGATTTCATTGAGCTTCTGTGGGTTAGAGGCAATGGATTCCAGGAGTCTAATATTCCAACTGATTAGTATTTGCATCGAGTTCTCTGGTGTTGTGGTGAACTCAAAGTCCATTACATCATAGCTACCGGATCTAACACAGAGAAAGGAAAGGTAAAATTATTGTGGAACCTTTTTATTCTACCCACCTCTCCACACCCCACCTCTCCACATCCCACCTCTCCACACCCCACCTCTCCACATCCCACCTCTCCACATCCCACCTCTCCACATCCCACCTCTCCACATCCCACCTCTCCACACCCCACCTCTCCACATCCCACCTCTCCACACCCCACCTCTCCACGTCCCACCTCTCCACATCCCACCTCTGTATACAATGGAACTCCTCCATTACACCCCACCTCTGTATACAATGGAACTCCTCCATTACACCCCACCTCAGTATACAATGGAACTCCTCCATTCCATCCCACCTCTGTATACAAAGGACTCCTCTATTACACCCCACCTTTGTATACAATGAACTCCTCCATTCCACCCTATGGTAGAACATCTCTGGAATCCCTAAACCCTCTACTCTGACCACACCCTTCTCAGCTCACCTCTTTGCTTGGAGAATAAGATGTCCCTTCTTCTTGGGATGGTGGAGAAACTGCACAACACTTCTTTTTGGCCAGTGATAAGCAATGGCTCCAGTCTTCCAGTGCAGGACAATGCCTGTGTCAGTGATGGAGAGGAGGTACGAACCCGTATGATTAATCTCCATGGCACTATGATTCTTCAGCAAGGTGACTTGGAAGTAATCTAGATAAAGAGAAAGAGGGGTTAAGGTCTGTAAATTAAAGCAAGAAGAGTTAATATAGAATAGAAGAGCAAGTTGTGATGAAATGGAGAGTTGAAAAAGAAGACTTCAACAGAATGATGAATTGAGTATACTGACCCGTGAGTATACTGACCTGTGAGTATACTGACCCGTGAATAAACTGACCTGTGAGTATACTGACCCGTGAATAAACTGACCTGTGAGTATACTGACCCATGAGTATACTGACCCATGAGTATACTGACCTGTGAGTATACTGACCTATGAATATATTTACCTGTAAGAGGCTTGCTTAGTTGCTGCTCTGTGTCACAGGGAAGTGCCAACTGGTTGAGAACTCGAAAAGACTCAGTCCATTCCTCTCTCTCCATTATTGATGGACAGGCAAACGTTAGGATCACTTCATCTCCTTTGATCAGCTGCAGGAGGTGGAGGGTAAACATTAGTTAGTCATTAGTTAGGGATAGGGGGGAATGATTAAGGGTAGAAGTACAGGGGTAAGGTTAGAGGTAGGGATGGTAATAAGGGTGGAGGTATAGGGGTAATAAGTGAATTGGAGTAGAGGTAGGGATAGTTGAGGTTGATTTGAGGTTGGGATAGAGATGGGGGATATTTGAGGTTGGGATAGAGATGGGGGATATTTGAGGCTGGGATAGAGATAGGGATATTTGAGGCTAGGATAGAGATAGGGGTGTAACATTAGGTGTGGGGGGTTAAGTCAGATGGGATAATATTACAAACATAAGGGTATTAGTACATTTTTAAGTGTAACAATTATATAGACAGTGGAGGTGAGAGTGGAGGATAATAGACAATTTGGTGATATCAGATGGTGATATTCTCTGTATGACGGTCTATCTTGTTACAGTGTGTACCAGTACATTGTAATATTAGATGTGTTTACTATAAATGTTTACAAATGATAGTGGACAGCTGAACTGGAAGATTCTCTCTAAATTGACCCAAAACTATTATTAGAACATCTATAAATATGGGACATTTAAGGACAGGACACTTGGTTGTAGAACATCTCTAATACAGGACACTTAATCATAGAACATCTCTAATACAGGATAGAACATCTCTAATACAGGACACTTAATCATAGAACATCTCTAATACAGGACACTTAATCATAGAACATCTCTAATACAGGACACTTGATTATAGGACATCTCTAAATACAGGACACAACATCTCTAAGTACAGGACATTCAGGACATTTGTTATAGAAAATTGTCTGAACTGAGACAAGACTAAATATGAACAACTTAATAACAGTATAGAACACAGACACTAAAAAAACCCCAGTCCTCCAAAGTTGTCTGGGTTCTGTCCATTACAGGGGGAACCACAGAGGATCATGTTCCAATCCATTAGCATCCATCTCACTGGCTACACATTCATCACAGTAACACACACACACACACGTGGCATTATACATAGTTCTGCTGAGCGAAGATGAGTTAAATGGTGCATGGGCTATCCCTGAATCTATAGTTTTAACTCTAGGACAGTATTTGTATCCAGGCAACAGGGATGCATGGTGTCAGAGTTTGCAGAAAGGAATCTATTCACATCTGAATGTAATTAACTGCATGTATCCTAGCTGACTTCACTGGGAAGAATGAAATAAGAACATTATTTAATAGCAGTTCACTTCCCAGCTTATTACTAGTCCATCACCACAAGAACACCCCCTTAATGAGGACACTGCCAACTCCCCCTCTCTCAGCTGACTCTATGTAAACAAGTATGCAAGGAGGAACCACATATCCTCTCAAGTCAGTTACACGTTTGTCTACGTCTAAATGTGGTTGATGAGGGAAGGAAGTGGTCTCTGTCCAGGATAAACTGGTTATAATGTGGTGTGTTTTAACAATGCCTCAGTTGTCATCTGGCTCCCTACGTAGCAACAATGGTATCTATAATAGGACCTTATTACTGTACACACCTGGCTGACTCCCCTCCACACTGTTATCACTGGATATCACAACTATGAACAAAAGATAAAATGGCTCCTACACAGTCTTGCGTCATGACCATTGGCTCTAGATTATAAAGTCAGATTCAGCTTCTTGTACCTTAAACCTGCTCAATACCTCGTTCTCTCTTAAATATTTTCCCTCCAAATTCCTCAATTATCTGTTCACTCTATTAACAATAGTCTGGAGATCACTGCAAATTCCTCCATTGTTAAGTGCTTGCCACCGGCTAGAGATAGAGGCATGCAAGGGACACATAATTTAGGCCAAAATAGAGACCCATCAGGCCAACAGCAAGGCATCATTACTGTCTCCTCTTGCAACCTAATAACTTCAGTAAAATGATCACGCACATAACCATCTCATATTCCTGTACATAGGGCTGCTTAAAAGACATGAGAACTCTCTCACTCCTCCTCACCCTCCACACACACCAGGGCTTTGTAATGAACCCCAGGGCTTTGTAATGAACCCCAGGACTTCAACCTTTATAGGCCTCCCTGTAATGTTATGACTATTAGAGAATCCCTATAACTTGAATCTCGAGTCCCCTCTAACGGCCACAGTAAGGTTTGGCAGTGAGAACCAACATAGAGTTAGTCCCTACAAGTTCCTTGACAGAATCAACAGAAGGTGTTGTTGTTCCTGTCAGCAAACCTAATATGAACTTAATAATTGTGTGTGAGAATGGCAAAGCAGTGAACTGGGTGATCCAGCACACTTAATTGGAGCAACTATAGAAATTCTACAGACTAGAGGTAGTTGAGTAGATCAATGTTGTGAAGGATGTTAATGATATTCATAGAGAAGTTGTTTGTCGGTAAAATAATGCCTGACAGATATAATTTCCTTCAGCACAACTCCTAAACACATTCACGGCACCTATCTGGACGCTATATCTTATACATGTTAGTCTTGTTTGTTTTCAACCCTCTCCCATCATTGTAAGGCTCTTGACATTAATATTCTATCCTCTACACTCCCAGTTTTACCTCAAATGTGTGTCTTCCCTTGTTTCTTGATGGTTTGTCTTGTACTGTCCACGCATTATTCAGTCTGATTACATCTCTGTTCTCTTCTAGCTCGTCCTCTCCCTCCAGGATTTCAACTGTCTTGCAACCCAATGCCAAACTGTTCCGCAGCAATACACATCGGTTCTTGTATGCCTGCAGAGGAAGGGAGTGGACACCATATTATAATAGAAATTTCACAGCAAATACAAGGATCAAATTCTCCCATAACATCAAGAGCTAGTAGGTATAGGACAGCTGTTTACCAAGTATCCCATATTACATGATCTAAAGACTTCTTCTAGGACACCCGAGGTCATCTATAGCATTATGTGTATATATGGAAATCAGGTTAAAGTGTCCCAGGGTCAGGGCTAAAGTGTCTCAGGTCAAAGCTAAAGTGTCCCAGGGTCAGGGCTAAAGTGTCCCAGGGTCAGAACTAAAGAGTCTCAGGTCAAAACTAAAGTGTCCCAGGTCAGGACTAAAGTGTCAGGGCTAAAGTGTCCCTGCAGGTCAGGACTAAAGAGTCAGGGCTAAAGGACTAAAGAATCTCAGGTCAGGACTAAAGAGTCAGGGCTAAAGTGTCCCTGCAGGTCAGGACTAAAGAGTCAGGGCTAGAGTGTATACGTAGTTATTATCTGATGGATTATATAAACATGTTCAGACACCTGTAGCAATTAGCTTTGTGTGGGTATTTCCAGATTTCTGACCCTACAGCAACCTCCATAGACTCCTAGTACAGAAGTCACAAACCTTACATAACATACTTTACCATAATTGTATCCATTGGCAACATGGACACAAAATAGTAACTCGAAGAAAGACTAATTTAGTTCTCATTTGTAGTAAAAGGTGGAGGAGTTGCTCTTCCACTATTGTAGGATGAGTAGCTGAGGAAGATAATGTTACCTAACCTGCTGTTATAATCTATAATGGTTTTCTTTATAATATCTAGTGTTCTGATCTGTAGTAATACATGTACAGTGTTATCTTCTTCAGTTTTTTTCCCTACATATTTAAGTGTCTTAGTCTGGCCTTTTCAGCAAGTACTGTCTCCCTCCCACACACATACACGCTCTAATCAGCCTGAGGGTATCTTGAACTGGTATACTTGGAATTGGAAAAGCTATTGTAATGAATTCCAGGGAATCACATAAAGTGTAGTACATACTCTATTAAGTGGGTCTGTGTATCCTGCTGCTGTATTTGCCAATTAACCCCTATATCTTCCTACAAAGCCATATTTCCCTCTAGTAATAAAAACAAATAATCATTAAATTAACCTTTCTGTAAGGGGTTAATGTACAATATTCCACTTGCATGCTTTGAGAGGGCTACCTCAAGATGCAAGTCAGGTAGTAGTTGCTATGGCTACATAAAGTGAGAAGTTAGTTGGAAAACAACAAGTAGTCAACACACTTCCAAGCAGGATATCCTTTCTCTGTCCACACTCACCACAAAAGAGTGGCAACAAACACACAGCTACACTATAACAACAGATAAAGCCTTACTGGGTCAGTATAGGTCATTTGACTAATTCTATTAACCCTTGCTTTTCAGTCAGAATGCTATAGCAAATAAGTGGGGTGACTTAGAGCCATCACTTCATGTATTATACATAACCATAATCACATTATTTATGACAAACAATCTGAAGACTGCCAGTTAATTTACACTCCAGCAAATGCATTTACAGCTGGTGAGGAAAGTTTGGATCAGGAATCACTGGCTTGTACATCACTACAATTTAACATTCTGGACCCTGTCCATATATTCAGGCATGCATGTAGCTGAAAGATGTGGAATAATAAAAATGAGTTGCAATGTATTAATACAAGCAAACTGCAATGCCTGTTTCTGTAACACCATGTGACTGAGGACCATGTGACTGAGGACACACTTGACAAGATAATGATGCAAAGGTTGCTCCAGAAAAAAAGCTATTGATGGAGTCACTTATCCTGGTCAGTAATATATACACACGACTATAATCTTCAGTAAATAATTCTCACAGTATTAGTTGCAGTTTTCATGAAAAGTATATCTTTACCCGGCAGACCAATTACAGTAATTCATTCAATAATTAATTTTTAGCTGTGAAGTCATTCTCCACATCCTTGCCAGAAGCCTCTTCGCAGAAAGGAAACTACTGAACAAATGTAACTCTCTCTGCTCAGCTACTGAATAGAGAAAGCAACTTCTGTACTCTGATTAAAGTCTTATACATGCCATTAGATTTACACCTTATCATCAATTTAATAGCTGGCACATGCTATTCCTAACAAGTATAGGAAGGGCTGCATTTGGTATCCTTAGAAGTCTGTCTCTGTGGGTACAATATTGATGAAGTTAAAGAACTTGTTTTGAAAGTGCTGAAGTCAGTCGCTCTGGTGCATACTATTCAGGCTACCCAGCCTTCAATTAGGCAGTCAAAAATCCTATGTTTTGAAAGTGATGAAGAAAGATTCAGAGAGGAGAGTCCCTTTGAGTGGCTATTAAATACCAATTACCAATGGTGAAGGTTTAGTGGTTGCCACTACAGATGTGGTGGCATAAAGTTACTTCAAACCCAATATTATTGCTCAGTCATTACACAGCACTCAAAATTCACTCAACAGCAAATACAGAAATGTTATGTAATTGAGGTGAGAGTAGATTCTAGACGCTTTCTTCGATGATGTGTATCCAGAACTGTAGATAAGACTACCTTCTAAACTATAGTGAACCAGATTGCTTAACCAGCTAAATAAATGCAATCTCTCCCGAATAAGGGCACTGTACACCACCCTGTCTAACAGGCCTTGAGATATGGACACTCCATGCCACTCTGTCTAACCAACCCTGAAATATGAACACTCCATGCCACCCTGTCTAATACATAACCATCCCCGAAACAAGGACACTGCATACCACCTTGTCTAACCACCCCTGAAATAAGGACACTGCATACCTTTCCCTTTTATAGAGACATCTCAACTATCACTGAAATATTAAAGCACTATCTGATTAATTAATGAAGATAGACGTAAAGTACAAATAATCGGTCATTTCCTAATTAATCAGAAATGAGGTGCTGCATACCTTCCCAGCTAATAATTTTATAGTAAAAATTCCTCACTGCACACTAAACTTTAATAATGACAGTCAAAGGTGGTCAGTATCATCAGCCTCTAATAGTAACAGTGAAATTTAAGTAGACTAGCCACTCAAGACATAAGCTTTTACTCTGCATACTTTGTTTCTTTGTTTGATTAGTTTTATTTTAAACTCACTGTAACCACGTAATTGAGTTACAGTTCAGTGTGGGAGTCTGTGAACTGAAGTTACAGCACTTTTCAGGTAGTTGTTAGAAAGCTATGTAAGGTAGTACCGTAACTATGGCAATAACATTAAGTGAACCACTACAAATTTACCATAACCCTAGACCTAAAATGTCATTGTAACATGCCATGGAATCCTAAATGTAAAATATTACATTTACAAATATTATAATTGAGTCATGAATGCAGGCACAGCTGGTATTACACTGTCCTTCAATGGATATATTTAATTATGGCTGATGGACGCATTATTATGCATGGGTATTTGGAGATTGCCATTTCACTGGAATATCAGTTAGACTGCTATATAAACTGCCTACAATAATGTTGTACCAGGTAAAAAATCACTTCCTCTTAGATTAGTCCAATGAACTATGAAAAGTATGTATCTTACTCCATTATATAGGTACTATAGCATTACTTAACATTATAGAATTACACTTGCTGAGAACTCAGTGTCAAAACAGAGAAATCAAATAATAGCACCAAAACCCTCTAATATGGTGGCTTAGAAGTCTTCCTTGTTCCCATACCCTCCCCTGAAAAGACACCAAGTTTTCCTATCTCAATACCACACAAAGTATACTGTTGTTACAGAAAGAACCCCCCAGTTTGTTCTGGAGTTTGCACTTTACATTACTGAAGTTCCTCTCTCACAATAAAGCAGACAGTGTTTACAACTAGCAGAGGTAGTGTATAAACTAACCCAGCACTCACAAACACTGATATGAATACTGTTAATCATGATCTTGCAGGGAAGCAGACTGAATAGACAGTATAACTATTCTGACATCAAAATCAAGTGATTTGACATTACATACAGTCACCAATCAAGGCTTAGAGAGAGCAGAACACTTGACGTGTCCCGAGTGGGCTAGTGAATGTTTATTTGTATAACCTAATAACTGCTTCCCACACATTAAGAGTTACAACTATCACTCTTACTTGTAGCAGTTCCTGTGTTACAACAGTTACAATACACTAATAAACACTTACTGAACCAAATAAATTCTTCTTCTTTACTTCCAGTCTTCCTTTCTTTATGATGTCGGACATTCTGCCTGGTGCAGCCGGGTGATTGATGAGAGAGGTTGCCTGCCGATAGATGAACCAGCAACTATCTGCTGCAGAATTACTACAGAACATACATACATACAATGAAGTGATCGGAGATAACTCTAGCTAGCTAGCTACCAGCTCAGCAGATCACCAATACTTGGCCGATAAAAATCATGCTTAAAAGTAGCACATCTGCAGTTAGCTTAGCTAGCTATAAAAACTTGCTAGCTACAATCTACACTTTCATAGCTTTATCCAGCTAGCTATCGAGTATGTGAATACCTACCTTAACTAACTCCACCGATATACAACGCCAATAGTAGCAGGTCCGAACTAACAACTTGCTTACTAATAAAAGTAAAGATATGATCTCACTCAGCGCCTTTTGAGCTTCCTGTAAACTTAAACTCCACAGCTATAATTATACAGAAAATTAAATAAAAAAAAGACTCTGTTTAGAGTAGCTCGCGCGTAAGGTGCCACACCCCCATAATGTGTTGCATGCAGCAATTGAGTGAAGTTTAGCTCATAGACTAGAAACTTTTTCTGTGGCGTCTACAAGAGCTGAATTATGTCTATATACAGTTCCAAACGAAAGGCGAGAAGGGTCTCCAAGACTCATCTAGGTAAGGAAAATGATATCAAATATTATAGCTAAACTATAGTGTTATTAATACCTGTTATCTGGAGCTAGTAGGCTGTTAGCAGTTAATGATGCAGCTCTCTCTCTGTAGTTGTACTCTGCCTCATTGTTCTAGCTATTAACTACACACGCAGTCTTTAAGATCATGTAGTTCTTGCTATGGGAGGAATATCATTAATACACTTAGAGCTAACTATACATAGCAACCATTACAGCTAGCTAAGACAGTTAATCCTGTGTGATTGCTGTTCTCTCAATCTGTCTTGTGTGTGCGTATACTACACACTGCTCTGAGTATGGAGACCAGTGAATGATAGCTGGGATCTCAGCTATCTAGTTAGCTATATAATATAGACATACACTGTGAATGCAACATTATTAATACAACACTAACATTAACATTTCCTTATTTGTCTTCTAGAACTTGTACAGATTACACTGTGAAGCTTTATAGCGATGTACAGTTTTCTCATGAACCATTAAGGATGGAGAGATTCTCAATTAACTGCAGCCTAGGCTTATTTTTTATTATTTTGAGGGTTGAGGTGGGAACACTTGTGCGTAGAGACTTTTATAACTCTTTGATCTAGAATTAGTCCTGGCAGATTATAAATAGAAGGACTTGGTCTCATAGCTGTAGACAAGTTTTAGTCAAAGTCACCTTATAATCATCTGTTAGCCATAATAGTGAAATTTCTAGAAATCAATCTGGGGTTGGTTTCCGGACACCCCTACCACCGTATGAATCTCATGATATTGTCTCTGGATGTGTCAGAGTTTAATATAAATGATTATAATGATGCAGGTCACTTGAAGTTGTCGGTGATTGAGGAATCCAGTGCACTTGTTGTTCACAGTAATTCCTATATTATAGCTAACTAGTTATCAATACACATAATCTCCAGTGTCAGAGATACTTTCCCTCTGAAGTTATAGATCCTATAACTCTCTAAAGCCATTAGGTTCAGCATAATAATAATAATAATAATAATAATAATAATAATAATAATAATAATAATAATAATAATAATAATAATAATAGTTTTATTTATTAGTGAAAGTTTTAATGAGCCCTCCCCTTTTTAGCTATTTATAAAGTCATAAGGTACATCTCCCCCTCCTTACATCTTATTCATGACCCCCCTCTCCATGTCCTGTGGCCATTCATAGCATCACTAATTACTGAACTGCATGTACAATCATTCATAGCTCTCTATGTAATGGGATACACACACACTACAAGACTCTTTAGGCGTGATTTGGATTAATTTTCTATGTTCTAATGAGAGCTGAAGTCTATAGAGATAATTGTTATATGTTCAGTGTTTTAAATTCATGGCTGACAGTCTAACTACATTTGTTGCAGTATTTGAAGCAAGAGGTTTGCAGAGAAAGGATAGCAGTTCACAGGAGACTTATGTCAAGGTTTGTTAAAAACAGTAGCTGTTACATGATGCATTCAGGAGCCTTACACTCACATTCTATGTTAAGTTTATGTTACTTTGTTTTAAAAGTACACCAAACATTAATGTAGAGAAGGTATTCTCTGGCCATACTATAATGGAGCTTCTTCAGTTGTGTCAGTAGAGGAGGTTTCAAAATAGGCAGACTGAGGCTTCCAAAATGAATTACTGAAGTTCCAAAATGAATTTCTAAATCAGAAAATATGCTTTGTAATGTGTCCATGCAAAGTACCCACAACTGATATTATAGTTCCATTGGTGAAGACTTGTGGTTTTATTCTTCCAGATCTATCTTCTTCCTGACCCTCATAAACTGACCAAAGAAAAAACAAAGATTGTCAAACAGAAAGATCCTGTCTTCAATGAAAAATTTTCCTTGTGAGTGTATTCTTATGGTGGTAAGTAAGTAGCTAGCCTATTACTCTGGAGGAGAAGTAAGAAACATGGATCAATATAGTCAGACTGTGTTCCATGGACAATATATCATCTCTATTAATCAAACTGCACATAATTAATTCTGTATAATTATACACTATGCATGAGTCAGTAAGGTCAACATTAGACTAGACCTCCTGAAATTAAGAAGAGCCACTTTGATGTAGCAAATGTTTGTTGTCTGAGGCCCATAATTATGTTTGAAGGTCTGGGTACATTCTCTTTATGGTGTTAGATGCATGGACTCACTTTTGATGTATATACACAGTGTTTATCAATAACTATAAGGACTTAGAGAAGAAAATTTTCCACTCAATATGCAAAGAAAAGCTATTAGGGAACTTATTTAAAAAGGGTACTTATCTGGTTTCAGTATATCTTCCTGTAGTGTGTACATAGCTACATACATACTAGTACCATTTAATAGCTACAGTGGGAACTCTCTATAAGGGACACATTGGGGCCTTAGAAACTGTCCTTTTTACAGAAGTTATCCTTGATTCAGTATGTAAGTTAGATGGAGACAGGACAAGTGTCCTTCGTGTCCTTATTTCAGAGTGCTCTTACAAGAGGTTCCACTGTACACACTAGCTAAGATTGTTAATACAAGAATGGCTGTATATTTTATTATGGTTTCAAAACTGAAAATATTTGTTTTCAGTATACTTAGTGAGAATGATCAAGATAAGATGCTCTTCGTATCAGTTTGGACTCATCAGATGACTTCTAGGTATGAAGTGATGCATGTTATTGATAAGTCTTTATGTATGGTTAAATGATATTTTAGAAACGAGATGCTGGGGTGCATGACCTTTATGATAGCTGACCTTCTTGGACCCAATAAGGTAGGGTGTGAGTTGATTATATGGTAAAGGGTTATCATAATTACAAGCAACAAGGGAAATGAACTGAATCATATTTCCAGCAAGCGCAACTGTCAATCCATTTATCTCTTTCATATGTTATTATTGGGAACACATTCATTCCCAACATTGTCCTCTTTTTTTCTTTTCTTTTTTTAAATTTTTTAAATTTTTTTTTCTTTTTTTCTTTTTTTGTGTTTTTTTTTTTTTTTGTTCTTTTGTTTTTTTTTGTTATTGTTTTTGTTTTGTTTTGTTGTTGTTTTTTGTTTTTGTTTTTGTTAACTAGGGTTTAAATGGATGGTACAAAGTCTTAGATGATATACAAGGGAGACTTGAGAATGTTCAAGTTCCCACATCTATTACCAAGTACGAGGCCTCTGTGTCGAAATATGGCTCTTCTGTTCTAAGTGGACAAAAAAACTTTGCTGTGAGTAACTTTGGGGAAGAGAGAGATGTCAGCATGCAATTGTGAAGATTTGTATTAACTTGATCTCTCTAATTAATAGGTGATGATCATGAAGAGTCAAAAGGGTTATGGGTTTAATGTTTATGGACATAACCCTATCTACATCACACAAGTCACTCAAGGTAGAGTAACTAGCTAGCTATAATAATTCACAGTTTGCATGATTACTGCTGTTGGTATATGTAGGACTCCCAGCTGCAAATGCAGACTTGCGAGTGGGAGATATAATCTTAGAGGTACAGGGGACAGATGTCAGGAGGGCTAGTGGTGACCAAGTGGTGGAAATGATTCAGTGAGTATTGAGAAGAATAAGGGGTTGATGGGAGATAGGAGAGAGGGCCGAGAGAGAGAGGAGGAGGGAGGAAAAGAAGGAGAGAGAGAGAAGAATGGGAGGGAGGAGAGGAGAAGAGAGAGGAGAGAGGGGAGAAGAGAGAGTGAGAAAGAGTTAGAGTAGTTGAAAAGATTCTTTTCAACTCGGTGGGAACACTTTAATGTGATTTCTGTAGTTACATTGGTATAAACATGACGTAATAAGAATTAAAATTACTTCTAATTACAGGAAATGTCCTAATACACTGCACATGATCTTGAAGCGTGATTTGACCAATCCCCAGCACCTCTACTCGTCCAGATCTTCCAAAAAAAGGCCATCAGATCAGTACAACTCGTTATCTCGGACACGCTCCAGTTCATACCTCTCTATTTCATCCCCCAATCATCATGCTTCAGAGGATACCCTCATGGCCCCTCCTTCCATGGGTCGGAGTCACCATCCCAATTATTATGGGTCACAGTCTCAGCTTTTGCCAGAATTTCACCATAACCCCTACCACTCTACTCTCCCCACCTCTCCTCCACACAGACTCAACCGGTATTCAACAATGACAGGTGGGAGGTCATATAGTACAGGGGGAGGAGGCTTCTCACAGCCAGCTTTCATGTTTGGCACTGGAACACACCCACCTGGTGCATCCTATGAGGATATGCTTAGGGAACACGGCAAAGAAGAGTTAGGGACCAATATGTATCCCAAAACAGGCCACACATTGTACGGTACAACAGCCATCCACAACACAACAGGGAGGAGGATGTTTCACAAGACTAGGAGTAGTGAGGGGTCTTTTGAGAATAACCTTGCCACTAGCACACATTTGGGAAGAAATGTTGAAAAATCTGTCATGTCACAACCTGATGAACTTCCTATGGAGCTCTATAGTAGGAAAAATAATGGGGGAGGGTCTTCACACCACCGCACCCTCTCTCAGTCCTCAGGAGGAAGTGGTGGGGGCCTCCTTAAGAGAAAGTCAATGACACAGCTGGAGGGAAGGAGGGATCTAGATGATACTCGGAAGCCTTTTACAAGGACGACCTCTCTCAATCCTCATCACCTAGCATCAGCTGGGACTTCCTATAAAAACAGAGCCATCCCATCTGATGGAAACACAAGTGATACTATGTCATCTTCTGCAGAGAGATCATCATCTGTTTCATCCCCATCAACCCTGTCTAACACCAGTGACGGTGTACCTGTGGAGTGGGAGGTATGGGGTTAAACAGTATATTATGTGTTTTTATTACATTAGTGTTTTATGGGTTAGAGTTTACCACCTCTGGAACAGAAGAGGCAAAAGGTACGTTGAAGGAGGTCAGATGTAATTATGTTGACACAGCAAATTTTAAAATTTTTTTGCAAAGCATGATATTTTAGTTGCTAAAATTTCTAAAAAGTTTGGAGCCTATTTGTTATAAACCAATGCATTTGTGTATAGCCAGCTAGAAGACAAGCTAACTGTAGTGTAACCATAATAAAGTGTTTTTCTACTACCAGCTTAATCCTCCTCCCCCCTTCCCCTCCCCTCTCTCAGCCAGGTACGTATATACCTGATATACCAGTCCTCTTCTCTGTGCTGTTGTTAAGCAGATGAATTAATAAAATCAAATTAGTTTATATGTTATCAATAAAATAGCAGTTATAACTAGCTAAACTGGATATTATATTTCCGGAATAATAAGCATCAGCTGTAGTTCATCCTGCCACATAAATATTCATCCAAATAAGATGCCATCTGGTGACAGTGTACTCCATTCAGTCTCTCAAATTTCAAGGAATTATTAGAATTATAGCTAAGCATTAATTTTGTTACTAGCACAAATTCCAATAGGTTGTGTGTCCTTATTTCAGGGAGTTGAAATAGAGGGATTCCACTGTATTGTCAACCAATGCTGACACATATCAATTTACCAAATACCCATTTTTCCTTCATGGGTAATTGTCCTGTTTTATTTTCTTTTGCATTTATATCTTTTGTTTGTGGTGACTAATTGATTTGGCAGCCAATAATCACAGTTTGGCTGCAGAGAGCTGTGAAACAAACCTCACCCAACCACCTAATGATGGAGACTCTGTTCTGCTCATACTCTTAGGCTGCATCTGTGATTGGGTACTCCCTTGTCCACCATTAGCATAACATGAGCTGTGTCTGGAGAGTCATCTTTGACTTCATGAAGAAGCTTCTTAATTACCTTACCAGAGGAATTGATGTAGTTGTACATGAAGGGCAGCATCATGTGAGATTAGTCTTCTCCCACTGCCTTATCTGAAGACAACATTTAAAAAATAGGGCAGTGAGCACTAGAGGAGCAATCTACCACACTATAGACAGAATTGTCAGTTAACTGTTGCACAAAAATTTAATGCATTTAGCTATTTTTACAAAAATATACTGCCTCAGTTACCTCTATGATAGCTACTCCTATGACACTTTGAGGAGAGCCTGCACTCTCTAGTAATTAAGGTCTATGGCTTGAGAGTTTAATATTATTATGACAACTCAGTATTGTCTTGTCAAAAAAAAAAAAAAAAAAAAAAAAAAATTGCTGTGCAAGTGTGTTTTAGAAATTTTAGGGACCAAAATATTTTGATAGATTCATTAATTAACTAAAATATTTCTTCTCACTGTGTCAACATAGCTGCATGATGCGAAGTTCTTCACTCACTGTTGTTCATTACACACTGCAGGCAATCAATAAGCTAATGGAAGCTGAGTTATCACTTTGTAGTGAGCTAGAAATGGGGGTTGAGACATACATTCGACCTCTCAAGTTCATTATCCCAGAAGACTCTCACCAGAAAATATTTCTGGGAATTCCAGAGGTAATTTAACCACTAATAGCAAGTTCTATGCTGTGGCTCTGTCCAGCTGTGGCTCTGTCCAGCTGTGGCTCTTTCCAGCTGTGTATTGGCAGAGCACTGATATTATCAATATATCTTCACCTACTCTCACAGCTCTATGTTTTCTCGGCTACTATTTCGGAGCAGCTGAAATCAAGGAGAAAACTGTATAAGAATGATGTCAGCTCAGTTTCACACTATCTCTATGCGGTAGCAGACATTTATGCTTCCAAGGTATTCCACTTTACTTGTAATGTCTCTTTACCTTATCACACCTCCTTGCTCCTCCCATCTCTCCACCCACAATGCAGTTTCAGTCCATTGTACAGAACTTGCGACTCTATGCTCAGAATTATTACATTGCACGTCAAGAAATAGCTCTTTCCTTCACAAACGAGAATTTTACAAAATTAGTTCAGGTAAAGAAAGATTTAGCAAATACCAACTGGGTTTTCCTCAGCCCTAGCCCTAGCCCTAGCCCTAGATTTAGCTATAGGGGGACAATAATACCAACTGGGTTTTCCTCGACCTGTTCTTTATAGGGATAGCCACATGACATTTAAGTTTACCATAATGGGAAATTGGGTATGGATTCTGGGTTACAGAAAATGGGTAGAAGTTGACCACAAATACCAGCAGCTCATACAGATGGTTCTATCCCTAATAGCTAAAGACTAGTTTGCCAAAGATGGATTTATTTCACATAATTAGTTGAAATTGAATGGTATGTGAATATAGTAGGAGCCATGAAAACTATATATACATGGAGTGCAATAGGAGTACATTCCTAGACAATCTAAAGGCAGGGAACTTTAATTAAATACTCTCTCTTTATGTCATAAGTACTTTTTGTGATAGCATGACATAATTCATGTTTCAACTTTTTTTTCTAGCTACTTAGCTATTTTGAATGTGATGGAATAGTATTTTTGTTCCAACCCCCAGAATAGGAATGATAGTACAGTAGAATCTGGTTAATCGGGATTGGATAATAGGGATGTCCTCTTTAATGGAACAATTCATGAATCTTTGCCATTGATTTTTAAGTGGATAAATGGGACAAGCATCCTGGACAACTCTTGTACAATATGTACACTTTAACTTAGCACTTTGCACCAGCTCAAATTAGCTAGAACATTCCAGATCTATATTATAGGTCATGCATGCAGCTGCTAATTTTGTTGTCAATGGCTTCAAGAAAGAGAGTATATTTGCCTCTAAAAGACAAAATAAAATTGATAAAGAAGACTGAACAGCATGGAATAACACAAGCATCAGTTGCTAAAGAATTTGGAGGGTCTACATTTCAAGCTTCAAGACTAGTGAAGGCAAATGAGGACATTCTGAAACAATTTGAAGCTGGGCAATCCCATAGAAAGCATATATGGATATTGGGGACATCTGGTTAATTGGGACACTTTTGCTCGTTTTTAGGTGTCCCAATTAACCAGATTCCACTGTATAATAGGAAGACATGTAGGTGCATACTGACACAGTTAGGTGGTTATTATGCTGTGAAAACGTATCTATTGTGCTATTCTGCTAGTTCTTTATGCACTATCAGTTCTGCTTATTGGCAGTTTCATAATTCCCTCAGGTGATAAAGAGCTGTGTTAATTAATAGGTTTCTCCCCAGTGGTGGAGAGATGCCCAGGGAGTAGGGCTGGTGGTGGAGGGATGCCCAGGGAGTAGGGCTGATGGTGGAGGGATGCCCAGAGAGTAGGGCTGGTGGTGGAGGGATGCCCCAGGGAGTAGGGCTGGTGGTGGAGGGATGCCCCAGGGAGTAGGGCTGGTGGTGGAGGGGTGCCCAGAGAGTAGGGCTGGTGGTGGAGGGATGCCCCAGGGAGTAGGGCTGGTGGTGGAGGGGTGCCCAGGGAGTAGGGCTGGTGGTGGAGGGATGCCCAGGGAGTAGGGCTGGTGGTGGAGGGATGCCCAGGGAGTAGGGCTGGTGGTGGAGGGATGCCCAGGGAGTAGGGCTGGTGGTGGAGGGATGCCCAGGGAGTAGGGCTTGTGGTGGAGGGATGCCCAGGGAGTAGGGCTGGTGGTTGACAGAGTGTTTTAATTTCTCAGGAGTCAGTGAGAGGGTCTGATAAGCATAGCATATATTCGTTTGTTGAGTCGGGAAAGGAATACATTCAGAAACTATGCAGATGGATGATGGCACTTCTCTATCTAACTCCTATCCACCATCCCGACCAGAAGCATCTCCACTTAATTGTTGAAGGTACTTGCAGGGGCAGACCTGTAGGGGGGGTTGTAATCACCCCACTTTTTGCCTTTAACCCCCTCAGCTCCCTGTGGTATACTGAGACAACTGAGCATGCTCACTAGTTATGTTATTATTTTGTGCACTTTAATAGTTGACCAGTTTTGAGTGCAGAGAGTGTGTCAAAATATCATTGTGTGTAGTAAAAGATTTTCTATAAAAGTTAGCATGCAGGATAGCTAGTAAGCTGCCGTTTAGTTGACAACCCTACCGCTTGGCTCTCGGGAGGCAGTTTGTCACACTCCCCTCTCCCTCCCCCTTAGGTAATGCTTATCACTTCTGCTTTATAACTCGGTGTCATTTGAAACAGCTGTACTTACTCTCTATAATAATCATAGCTAATAGGAGAAGGAATGCACATATATCTCCATCCTAGGTATTGTGGCCTTTAACCAAAGATACGACACCCCACCCTCTTTTATAAATTCCTGGATTCGTCCTTAGCTATTTGGTGGTGGCATTGACCATGTGGACGTCATCCTGCTGAACCCAGTGTACAGCCATTAAACTTTCCCCTTATAGTATTTCAGATAACCTCATTTGATTTCCCTAGAGTGAGGTTATAAGCCACAGTTCTTAAGTCCTGGTAATGAGGTTAGTTAGCTGTCCTTCAGATGATCATTTCAATAAATGAAGGTATATAATTACATAGACATTAATATCCCCTATATAGCTAATAGCATTGGCTCCTTTACTTTAGTAGGGGCCCAGGAGGGGCTCTACCTCCAATTCCTGTGCCCTACCCTAATTATACAGTGTTCCTCTGACCCTCCTCAACATTGCCCCCTTAATTATACAGTGTTCCTCTAACCCATTGCCCCCTTAATTATACAGTGTTCCTCTAACCCATTGCCCCCTTAATTATACAGTGTTCCTCTAACCCTCCTCAATTATTGCCCCCCTTAATATTATAGTGCCCCCTCCCCCCCTCCCCTCACAGCGTTACTTCCATTGACAAGTGACAAGGAACTATTGGCAAAGTGGGATAGAGACCAGGACACCATGAGAAAGAAACAGGTGTGTGTGGGATTTGGATCCAAGGTGGCCTCATTCCCTATCTTGGTTCCAGGACGGTTCCTTCTCCACGAGGGAGAGGTGAGTATGTTGGAGAAAAGGAAGAAGAAGAAGGTATGTAGCTTGTCAATATGTCATTCGCAATGACAGCTGACATTACTGTAGTTATGGCTCATGTTGTTTTCGGACATTGTTTTGCTGACTCAGCGAAACGGTCGTATCTTTACTTGCGTAGAAGATCCTGTTGTATTGGAGAACCTTACAGTTCCAGATGTCAACTGCAACGAACGTAAGATCACATGTAATCATATGTCACACCATGATCTTCCTTTTCCATCTCCATAGCAACTGACTTCCAATTAGTAGTCGTGGAAGGAGTGGTGAGTACTTAACTACCAATTAGCACAGTGAATAACTGTATGACTTCTTTTAGGTACTAAATCGGCTGTTTCGGGCCAGTAGTGTTGCAGCAAAGGAAGAATGGGTTGAAAAACTGAAAGAGAGAGCAAGTGGAAGTCTTGCTAACCGGAAAAAAACTGGAGATAAGGTATGTAGGTATGTATAAAGCAGTGCTGCCCAAAGTCTTGGATTTTATCCAAACTGCTTGGATTTTAGACCCTTCAATGTTTGCTTTGGATTTGATCAATAATAATTTGGATTTTCACTTAACCCTAGCCCTAGCACAAAAACAGTCTCATGGAATTTTTACACTTAATGCATTTTAAAGTGTTGAATTTAATGTACCTCAAAAGTGCTATGAATTAAACCAAACCAAACACTGATCTTAGCTATAAAGGTGTATTTAAAATTCATGTTCATAAGCCATTCATTCTATTCTATACATTTTTTGATAAAAATTGTGCTTGGATTTCTTTGGATTTTTTGGTACAGAAAAATTTGGATAACTTTGTTGACTACTTTGGATATTACAAAAATTTATTTTGGCAGCACTGATAATGTGGGTAGGCCAGAAGGTGTGGCATAGTTAGACAGGAAGGTGTGACGTAGCTAGGCCGGAAGGTGTGGTACATATAGCCACACGGAAACAAAAGGTGTGACATAGCAGATGTTCTAGGCTGAAAGGTGTGGCATAGCTAGGTAGGAAGGTGTGGCATAGCTAGGCAGGAAGGTGTGGCATACTAGACAGGAAGATGTACATAGGTGAATATTTGTCCAACATGTAACAGCATGCAGTATACACAGACTATGTCATTGATGATGGGATAATTCTGTTATGTATGTAATATCCAGAATTGCGGCTGTAAAATTAATATTAAATTGTTGCAGGATGCTAAATGTAGTTCAAGTATATGCACTTAAGAGCAGTCTGACTCCCAACACACTCTCCAGTAATATGATCTTACTCACTAACCAGTATTAATGAACCTTAAACTCCAGATTCCTCTCTTTCACTGGAACAATCGAGATAAATACATGTAATTCTGATTTTAAATAGGCCATAACCTTGCCATGTGTAGGGCAGGGCTAAGTCATGTCATACAGAGTAGTCACATGCTCAAAATACCATAGCATCATAATAATTAGTGCATATAGTAGGATAGCTTTTGTATAGCCACCACCCATTTTTTTATTCTATAGCTATTCACCTGTATAACTGCAGCTACTATAGTTTGTCCAGCAACACTGGACAGGCTGTGTAGCTACACTGTGTAGGTAGCGAAGAAGCTGTGGGTTTTGAATATTATTATCATATAAATCAACACCCTATTCCTACAATAACTGGCCATTATAACACTATGGCAGCTTTGCAATAATAATAATAATAATAATAATAATAATAATAATAACAATAATAATAATAATAATAGGTAGTTTGTATTCAGGTGTTTGGACTTTAATGTGAGGTCATAAATTATCTACTGATTAAAGTGCTGTCAATGAGTGTCTTTGTTATATTTTACCATTCATCATTACAACATGTAGTTACAGTCATCAAATATTTATTACAACATGGTTTCAGATATTGGGGGTTTCAGATATTGGGGTTTCAGATATTGGGGGTTTCAGATATTGGGGTTTATATTGGGGGTTTCAGATATTGGGGGTTTCAGATATTGGGGGTTTCAGATATTGGGGGTAGAAGTGTTAATAATAGTTTATTATAGTCTATAATAGAATATTGGCATGATGGCTCAGAGCAGTATTATAATCAGACTTTTACTAAGTAATGTTTAAAGTTTTCCTTCTTTCTTTTCCTTTCCTTCCTTCTCCTTCTCTCTCAGTCTGGTATTAACCCTCGTCTGCAAGAGACTTTTCATAAACAGTCTCACGTAATAGCAGCCACATTAGCTAGCAATAAGAGTGAAGTTGATGTCACTGCACATGCACCTATGACCACCATTCCCGAGTCAACAAATACTGCTGCTGCCTCTGCGAAGAACAAGTCAGATGAACAGGTAAAATCAGATGGTGAATCTACAACTCAGCCCAGTGAAAGTCCATTGAAAAGAGGCATATCAAAACGAAGAAGTCTGTAAGTAATGTTAATAGAAGTACTTTAAGCAGCAGAGATTTGAGGAGTGATGTCTTGGGAGACTTTATCTACTAGTCAGAGTATAAAAGAGTGGCTAGGATGGATGGGCATGGTAGGCCATCACGACCCTTACAAGGGAAGCAAGGCCAAGGGTTAATAGTATAGTTATTACAGAGTCTGTGATTTCATTATTACTTATCCGTGTGGAAGTGTATTGAGATTCTTGTGGTTTTTCCTGCTCAAATAACACTCCTCCACGAGACAGAGCACTTTGGCCCTAGAAGGCCTTGTGCCAACAGTAGCCTATATATAATAGCTCATAGACCCTCGTTGTGCAGTCCAAGTGCTCTACAAGTAGAGGGTAGCTAAAAACCATAGAAAGTCAAAGCAAAGGTAACAATCACACTCGTTTACAGTTTCGTGACGTAATACTAGGCTGGGAATAGCTATGATAACTATACTGAGAAAATTCTCACAGTTTGATCCTAGTAGCAGACTAGACAGCCACAGGTTGAAGTTTGATCTTAGCGACGGGATGGAGAATAGTTTGCAATCTCCTTTTCGCTCCTCACAATCTGCTCTCAGCCCTAGTCAAGGAATCGCTGCCCTCATAATGCCCGTTCCCTCACCATCCAGGTTCAGCGTTGGAAGACGAGATGAGCAGACTAACTCTACTTCCACTGGGAGGAAAAAGGACAAGAAGAAATCTACTAGCAAGTCGCCAGCCGCATCTCCCATGCGGTCAGAGCCTATGACTCTTCACGGGTGAGTTTGTAGCTTGCTAAATGCAGATAATGCAGCATCTTTGCAGTAACCTGGCTTCTGTGGCATGGTGAGAACAATGAGATCATTGGATCATTTTATTTGTTCAGGGTCAGTGTGGAAACTTTGAAGGAATGGGAGACATCCTTCAGTTCTCTGTTGAAGCACCCAGATGGGATCCAGATGTTTGAAAACTTTCTGGTGTCTGAGTACAGTGAAGAGAACATTCAATTCTGGAAGGCTTGTGAGAGGTTCAAGACAGTCCCTAGCAACAAGATAGAGGAAGAAGCTGCCATTATCTATCAAGAGTATATTTCACCTCAGGCACCCAAACTGGTAGGTCTAAATAGCTGTGGTATTGACATAGTAGCTAGCAGAAAAATATGTTGTCACTTTCGATTTTCCTTGTCAATTTCTGTCGAGGGACTTTATTAGCGTGAGAAGTGTATTATCAAGGCTGTCAATGGCTAGCTATATTATCATGGCTTTTAAATGTATGCCCTCTCTATCTTTTAAGCAAGGAATAAGCTTACTGTGTCTCCCAGATATTTTTAGTACCTTTGTGTAACTATGGTGACAACGCTTTTTCGAAACCTTACCAAATTTCGAAACCTTAACCAAGGAGCTCTAGACTCCTCCCTTTATTGCAGCATTTAACACTCTCTCGGTTGGTAAACATGGCTAGCTGGTGGTCTCTACTGTGGGGTGTTAGATGGCGCTAGGTGAAACTGAGGGATAGGCTGTTAGAGAGTATATAAGATGGTTTGAGGCACTCTGTTTAGACCTTTGTGTTGTCCTGGTGTAGTTCAGGCTTTAGTGATAGTTTTTCAGTTCATTTAGGCACTAGAATCATTAATCATGATGCTTTTAGTGCAAAAACTCATTATATAAAGCTTATCTTATGTCATCACTCAGATTACTTACTTGCTGGTACACGCATCACCTATATCATACATAGCTCTAAAAACCAACCCCACAGCTGCAACACTTGTGGTTTCTGGGTGCTTACTTACTCATGAGTCATGACATTAGCTATAGAACCCTAGCTGACCCACACAAAACTGAAGTGTCTATTTACAACCTGAAGTGCTATAGTGCTGATAAGCAGAATAGAGTGGCAACTGCTCCAAGTATGTGTGTCTGTGTTTACCTGAATGTGACTAAAAGTCAACTCTACTATAATTGCTAGTGTCACTTTCAAGTTTGTTATCTTTGTTGAGCCTTCAGACTGTGGTTGTGTTACTAAGGTAAGGGTCAGGGTAGAGGTTTGGATGGATGTTTGTGCAAATTAGCTAATGCTTGCAAAATTAATTGGCAGACCTTGTGAAGACTTGGTTGCACCTGATGTCCAAAGATAGACTTCTTGTTTGGCTTTTGTGGTTTCTGTTCTGAGCATACAGAGGAGCTGGTTAGATTCAGAATATAGTACTTATTGTTCTACAGTGTATGCAAGTTTCAGATGCTTCTTATTTTGCAGCTGTTAAGTTAGCAAGCATCTATCTCACTGTTGTGACCTGTTCAACTCACTTGTGCATACAGAGCTACATATACTATAAATTCAGTTTCTGTATTGAACTAGCTGGGGATATCAATGCATCACTGTTATTCTCCCAGGTTGAATAAACCTACACTAAAATAATCAATTCTCTACATTCAGAGTAACTGTTTTCTGTGATGTTTCTCTAGGTCAATATTGATTACCAGACCAGTAGAGAAATAGCAGGCAACATCAAATCTCCTGATAAAACCATCTTCAATCATGCCCAACAGAGCATCTACCTCCTCATGGCCAGGGACAGTTTTGTAAGATTTATCAAGTCTGACACTTTCCAATCTGCCCTCAAGAAGTGAACACTCTTCCTTGGACACAAAGGCATTAAACTCACTTACCTTCACATTCTGATAATCATTCATATATTATAACTGATACAGGTAAATAGCCTAACTGGCCCTCAGGCTATATAATATTATATATATCTCTCTCTCTTTCTTTTCTTCTTTGTTTTTTTCTTTGTTTTTTTTTTTGCTTCTTTGTTTTGTAAGTATCTAATTGTGGTGTATATTATTTTGTTTTAAACTATGAATAATTTTATTTCAAATAACTTTGTAAATTTGTTAGAGTGGAACCGCAGGCCCTAGAATTAATACTCTTAGTGCATAGCAAATTGGTTGTCAATTTGAAGTCCAGTCAGCCTGTTAACTGAAATCTGTATCAGTAGAAGGGGGAGTGGTAGGCACTACTAGTATTATAGGCTACCACAGAATCTAGCATACACCATATATGGTTCTTCATGAATAAATGTAATTCTGATGATGTCAAGGATTATCTAAACTATACTCTTTCTCATTATTGGGACATCTGAGACACTGACCTACTTTTAAGTGTTTAGATAACAGGCCACACTAATAGTGAAAGGTGTTGTAAGTTATACTAAAACAACAAATTATTCTGAATTAATGACACACCAGAATAGAGATGCATGGTGGTGAATTTCAGAGAGAAGACAGACCAAATGATGGATGATATGGCAGAGAAGGGAATAGGGAAGAATATTGAATGGAGTTCTTGATTTGAACCCAAGAAGGTGATGATATTAAAATCATGATAATGTACACACACTATTATTGCCACAGACAATTGATACTTGTCAAATGATCCACAACATAAAAAACAGGAAGAAGACACGATTTTTCACATACAACCAAAGCTCAGCTCAGTGTCTTAGTGAACTCAACAGCAGAGCTAAATTGAGCCCACCAATATGCATCCTCCCCCTGCAGTGCACTCTCGGCAAAGTTCCTTATGAATTGGCAGGTAGAGAGGGTTGCTGGGGGGTTGGATTTTATTAAGACATAGACTAATACAGGGAAGAGGTCATCAGCTCCTGGTGGATCCCCACACTTGGCATATTGGAGTAGACTGATGAGGATTCGAAGGCTCTGAACGATACAATGTAACTTACCTCGAGGAGACTGAGGGAAAAGAAAATTTTTTAAATTATGTATGTGGAGTGAAATTTGCCATTACACATAATTAAATGAAGGCTATGACCACAGTCAAATAGAATATCCCTTCTCATGACAAAGTGTGCCCCCTCCCTCTCATAGCAACGTTTTAACCCAATTGTTCAAAAAGGCAATTGACTTAAAACTAGAGTAGTGTGATAAAGTTTCCTATATACATCAAAGTTCAGAGTTAACCTCCAATGGTCATGTCAACAAGACCCCCTGGCTTCTCAGGTAAAACCTTCTCCCTTTTCCTGTAGTAGTTGCAAAGAAGATCAATGAAATGAAGCCATTGTTCTGTTGACCATCACTGGAGGTCAAACTAGTATTTATCCCACAAGGTATACCTCTGAAGTTTTGGGATTTCTCACATCAATAATTGAGAGGTTGGTCTGTAAACTAGTATACTACTAGTGGCAGAGTGCTGTTCAGTATACTAGTGGTTATGGAGTGCTGTTCAGTATACTAGTGGTTATATGGAGTGCTGTTTAGTATACTAGTGTTTATGGAGTGCTGTTCAGTATACTAGTGGTTATGGAGTGTTGTTCAGTATACTAGTGGTTATATGGAGTGCTGTTTAGTATACTAGTGTTTATGGAGTGCTGTTCAGTATACTAGTGGTTATGGAGTGTTGTTCAGTATACTAGTGGTTATGGAGTAAGGGATCTAGTTGGTGGTTATGGAGTAAGGGATCTAGTTGGTGGTTATGGAATAAGGGATCTAGTTGGTGGTTATGGAGTAAGGGATCTAGTTGGTGGTTATGGGGTAAGGGATCTAGTTGGTGGTTATGGGGTAAGGGATCTAGTTGGTGGTTATGGAGTAAGGGATCTAGTTGGTGGTTATGGAGTAAGGGATCTAGCTAGTGGTTATGGAGTAAGGGATCTAGTTGGTGGTTATGGGGTAAGGGATCTAGTTGGTGGTTATGGAGTAAGGGATCTAGTTGGTGGTTATGGGGTAAGGGATCTAGTTGGTGGTTATGGAATAAGGGATCTAGTTGGTGGTTATGGAGTAAGGGATCTAGCTGGTGGTTATGGAGTAAGGGATCTAGTTGGTGGTTATGGGGTAAGGGATCTAGTTGGTGGTTATGGGGTAAGGGATCTAGTTGGTGGTTATGGAGTAAGGGATCTAGCTAGTGGTTATGGAGTAAGGGATCTAGTTGGTGGTTATGGGGTAAGGGATCTAGTTGGTGGTTATGGAGTAAGGGATCTAGTTGGTGGTTATGGAGTAAGGGATCTAGTTGGTGGTTATGGGGTAAGGGATCTAGTTGGTGGTTATGGAGTAAGGGATCTAGTTGGTGGTTATGGGATAAGGGATCTAGTTGGTGGTTATGGGGTAAGGGATCTAGTTGGTGGTTATGGAGTAAGGGATCTAGCTAGTGGTTATGGAGTAAGGGATCTAGTTGGTGGTTATGGGGTAAGGGATCTAGTTGGTGGTTATGGGGTAAGGGATCTAGTTGGTGGTTATGGGGTAAGGGATCTAGTTGGTGGTTATGGAGTAAGGGATCTAGTTGGTGGTTATGGGGTAAGGGATCTAGTTGGTGGTTATGGAGTAAGGGATCTAGTTGGTGGTTATGGAGTAAGGGATCTAGTTGGTGGTTATGGGGTAAGGGATCTAGCTAGTGGTTTCAGTACAACCTCATGTAGTTTCAGCATAGTAACAATAAGGATTGAGATCAGTAAATATTAAAGAACTGAAACTGAGAGTGATGACCAGCTGTGAATTAGTGGGTAAGCATGAAACTGCTACTGCTATACACTATAGGTCTGCAAAAATGAGGTTTCTGAGCAAATAAGAACACAAAAGCCATTACCTGGACCAGGAAGAGAAGCAATGGAATCTATACAAACACCACAGGATACCCCCCACTTTGGCTAGCGTTTACTGCACACAATGAACAAGGATTCATTAGCTAGACCAGAAAAGATATACTTCTCACATTAATTCAAAGCATGTACACTATAGGTATACAGATTCTTGTATGACTGCAATACAATGCATCAGTACTGTGCATTATAATACACACACACATGGCTACATAAAGTATTGTAGACAAGTAATGTCATTATGCCATTTTGTAAGTGCACGCATGCACGCACACAAGGTTATGTAGCCGAAACTAAAGCCGACCATATACCACACCTCTTAAGGTATGTTGGTATCGAAACAAAATAGTTAAGCCAGTTCTATGCAGTTTCATGCCAAATTAATCGTCTCAAGGTAGATCCAACCTTACCAGACTACCCAATGTCAGTATTGTGTTAACCAACAAGTTATTGACAGAAACAATTAGGCATTAAGCTATACATGCCATGTACATTTAATACACATAACATAGAGTCCTGTACATATAACATAGTCCTGTACAAACACTGCACATGTATATGCTTCACACTTTACACACGCACATACTGCACACGCACATGCTATGCACATACTGCACACATTCATACTGCATACATTCATACTGCACATGCACATACTGCACACACACTGCACACACACTGCACATACACATACTGCACACACACTGCACACACACATACTGCACACACACTGCACATACACATACTGCACACACACACTGCACATACACATACTGCATACACACACTGCACATACACATACTGCATACACACACACATACTGCGCACACACTGTACACACACACATACTGCGCACACACTGCACACACACTACACATGCACATACTGCACACATACATACTGCACACACACAAGCCATGCATTATAATGTAGCCACTTAGCTGAGGATATTGTGTAAACAACAGAGAGGAGGTAAATAATACACAACACATGAGAGGACTTACTTTATAAGCAGCCATTGCTCTTAGCTGTTTCTGTGCAGCCATCCAAGGACAGCCACTGTGATAAACCTGTTTGTATGTGGTTAGAATATTGGGAAGTGAGTGCACATGCATATGGAACACAGACACACATAGTGCACATGCATATGGAACACAGACACACATAGTGCACATGCATATGGAACACTAGCTAGAAAGAACATGTGATATTGTAAAAGTGGATTGTGTATGGAAAAAATAATCACAGTCAAAACATGTGTTGACACAGTAGGGCTTTTTCCCACCAGCACCAGCTAAAGCTTGTTGTAGTGCCCTGAAACCATTATTGCATGAATGTCAGGCAACAATAGACAAGTCTATCTTTCACAGAAATAAGTAACACAATGTTTCCAGGGATCTTGACAGGGAAGGAATCTTCTTATTTCAGGAACTACCACAATAGGTTTCAATAAAGTACCAACATTTACTCACAAATGGAATCTGAAGGCTTCTGTGGTTCACAGTGATGCTCTTGGAAAGAGTTGCCAAATGTTCGTAGAATATTCTAATAACACAAAATATACAGACACTCTAACAGCCAACACTAGCACAATCACATGACTAACCTGTCCACCTCCTTATCCGTGGGACCGTTGGGATAGAAGACATGCTGATGGACATAGGTGAACAGATAATTACTGAGACAGGAGAGGACCTTGTTCATGTCCTTCCAGTTCTCCCATGTCAATGTGTCTTCACTGATGGCAGTCTTGAAGTTGGCTAGCTGATTCGTCATCAGGGTACATTTTTCATCTGCTAGAAATAAGGATTCCATCTGTTGCAAGAAGGATTTGAGTTGGGGTAGTCTAGGCTGACCGGGTGACTCCAGAAACATACGCACTGCAAAGTTGGTGAAGAGTTCCTTGTTGATGTGCATGATTCTGTGTGAAGAAGGAAAGGAGGGGAGGAGTTGGGGGAAAGGAAAGGGGAGGAGTTGGGAGAAAGGAAAGGGGAGGAGTTGGGAGAAAGGAAAGGGGAGGAGTTGGGGGAAAGGAAAGGGGAGGAGTTGGGAAAAAGGAAAGGGAAAGTGGGAAGAGTTGGAGTTGGAAGAAAGGAGAGGGGGGAAGGGGAGGAATGAGGGCAGTACAGAGTAATACGACAGTGGAGATAAATGGAGGGATAAGTATTGAGACCAACCCATGAAATGAGACGACTGCTCTAATCAGGACACCCTAAAGTATATAGGACACTTCAATTCATCCCCAAAGTGTACAGGAAGAGAATATAACATACTCTGAGGACTCTTAGAATCACCTGTTGATAGATTCTTGGACAGCAGCAACCTGCATCTTAGCATCCTGAAACTTCTGTTGTGAGTGAACCAAGTAAGCGATGTAGGAGGAACGTGAGTGGTAGTCCTCCAACACACCTTCAATGGTCACCTCGATTCTATAACAATAGGGGGTCAAAGGAGGGGGAGGGAGTCATAGGAAAGAAAGAGGAGAGGTGGAATTAGTCATAATAATAATGAATGGGGTAAAGAAAGTCCTAACCTCTCCGTTTAGGTCAAAGGCTGGAAAGAATGATATTATGATATTTGTTTGGGAGTTTATAAATATTACAAAACACAACTCCCATTCTAACCTTTAAACCCCCACATTCCTTGTAAAATGACCATTCGTTTGAGAGTCTACATATTTCTCTGGTCAAGGTTAGACAATTCTTTAAATTGGTTCCAATCAGGGGGTTAGGGGTGGAGACAATTTTTAAGGGGGAATGGGTGGGGACAGAGAAAAATTTTCATCTGGACACACCCAGCTTCATTGCACTGTAATTATTAAGGAGGGTTGGGGGGTGGAGTAGAAATTCCTCCCCTCGCTAGACACCAGTCCTATGACACACTTACAGCTCATTGGGTAAGGGTTCCACCATTCTCAGGATCTCACTAAGCAGAGCCACTGCAATGTCATCCTGTTTCCACCTACTTCGCTGCTGAGAATGCTGAATCAGCAGCACAAGCTGGTATCTGGCATTGGACTGAGAAGAACTATTTTCAGCTTGCAGCTGGAGGAAGGCGGGACTTAAGGTAAGGGGTGTGTGGATGCTCTGTAGAGCATAGCGGAGTTTATATTTCAACTGGTTACAATAAAGTGATTTTTTGAAAGTCAGAGGGGACATTTCGGCAGGGGGTGTGGTGACATCCAACCTATTCAAACCATTGCTAGTAGATTGAACTCCATCAGTATTGACATCTGGGGAGGTCAAGGTTTCTTCCTCACCTCTTTCTGTGTCACGATTAGGGGAGAGTTTCTTTCTCTCTTCCAGCTTTGCCTTGTAGTCCAACATGTAGACGGTGTACCTGTCAATTTTTTTATTCATTGGTTCCTTCTTGCCATCGAGAACAGTGTCATGACTCACACTACGAATCTTATCCTCTCTAAAATTCACTTCATCCTTCTTTATCGGGTAGTCACTTTGACTCCTCCCAGTTTTTATAACTTCTAGTTCTTCGATGCTTTTCTTTTTCTTGAATAATCTCCATTTCTTCTTCTTCTTCTGTTTGGCCCTCTTTGTTTTCGGGGAATCGTCTCTTCCTTCCTCTCCTCCCTCGTCTGTTAGGAAGAGGTTTTGGAGGGACTCACTTTGAAGGGGTTCTCTGGCAATTATATCCAACTCATCACTGGTGTCCTGTAAGTCAGGACTGGATGAAGGACTTTTAATGTTAACCCTTTCCATGTTATTTTCTAGTCCTTTTTCAGATACACCTTTTTCTTCTTTCTCTGCCAGCTGCTCTTTGTTTAGTTCTCTCACCTTCTCTTCCCCTTGTTGTCCAGATAATTCACAGCCATTATCTATAGATGGTGGCTGGACCTTCACGTAACTGACAGTGTCTTCCAAGGATGCTTCAAAAGTGGTGGAAAGTGGAATGGACGAGCCACAGTGGACACTGAAGGGTCTCGTTAACACCTTGTCACTGCCAGGAGTGGCTGTGGGTATGTCATTATCATTAATACTCACCCCTTTGAGCGAATCTGATTGGTTAGTGCAATCATCGGATACCCTCCTGGCTCTTCCATTGATTAATGGTAAGGAATGAACAGCAGAATCTTTAGCAGGAAGTGTCCGCTTCCCTTTGGAAACAGGATTGGACAAAATGGAAGGGAAGGTATTGGAACGTGACCTTTCAAAAGTATCAATCATGCTCTGGACACGCCCTTGAGGTACATTTGATAACTTGCTGTGTTTGTTACCACGTTCATTGCTGGAGTTGGAAGGGGAAGAGAAATCCTCTTGCTGGGTGATGGAATTGGAATTGAGGAAGACAGAGGCAAAGTGGAAATGATCTTCAGACTTGGGACTTGGAGACTTCTGACCCATGAACTAAATAATTATAGGGAAAGTATTCAATAATGGCACGTGCTTCTACCTTCTGAGGCTACACAATTATTATGTACCTTCACTCACCTCTTCCTACATTTTAACCCTTCACTTACCTCTTTCTCAGATTATGTACAATTTAACCCTTCACTCACCACTTCCTCAGATTATGTACATTTTAACCCTTCCCTCCCCTCTTCCTCGGATTATGTACATTTTAACCCTTCAGTCACCTCTTCCTCGGATTATGTACATTTTAACCCTTCACTCACCTCTTCCTCAGATTATGTACATTTTAACCCTTCACTCACCTCTTCCTCGGAGAGCAGATAAAAGTCCCATTGAGCTTCACCCTCTAGCAGCTGGTCTAGAAAGGGGAACACAAGGACCTGGTCTGGCAACCGGAATCCAGTTGGAATTGAAGAGGATAATCCTGTGTCACTAGACACCGACCGTTTCATGTGTTTATCTGTTCCACTTTTCATTCTTTCCTCAGTCAAAGAACCTTGATGGCTTGCAACACCCTTTTCTCGTTGTTGGTACTGAGCCATGGATGAACCAACGTTCAACATCTCTGCACTGCCTCCACTGTGCTTCTTGGCATTCTTCCTCCAAAGAGATCTGGCCTTTTCATGATCCATGCTGTTGGGAGGAGAGGAGAAGTTGTAGGGAAGTGCCTTGGAGGTGATCTGGTAAGGGGAATGGCATCCTTGGTCTATCATGGCTGGGAGTAGATAACTGAGCAAGTTAGAGAGTTGTGTGTGGAAGTTTCCTTTGCCCTCCCTGTTAGTGACCAGCAAAGCAACAAGCCCCACCTACATAATGTTAAGCAACACTAGCTAATGTAGTGGAACCTTACCTGACAGTGTAACACCTAGTGATGTAGCATAACATTGAACTGCTCACACAGTGTAACACTGACTGATATGACATAACATTGACTATATAACACTGCTCACTCAGAGCAACACTGACTGATACCACATAACACTGACTACAACACTGCTCACTCAGAGTGACACTGACTGATGCCACATAACACTGACTACAACACTGCTCACTCAGAGTGATACTGACTGATACGACATAATACTGATGTGTTTAACACTAAGAGCACTCACAATAATAACACACTATAATGAACAACTTGCATATGCACTTGATGACTGACCACACCCACCAAGTTGTCCAGCTGTTCTTTTGAAGCGAGGAAAGTACTTCGGCTGAGACCAGGCAGGAAAGAGGGAAGATCAGGAATACTGTCACTTAGTCCTCCATCTATTCCATCCACCAGAGAGAAAAACAGGTCCTACAATGAATTATGCACATACAACCAGTGAGACACACATACAACCAGTAAGACACGTACAACCAGTGAGACACAGACACAACCAGTAAGACACACACACACACACACACACACACACACACACACACACACACACACACACACACACACACACACACACACACAGGGACATGTACAAACACACACAACCACTAGGATATGTACAACCTGACAAACACACACACAACCACTGGGACATGTACAACCAGTGAGGCATACACACAACCAGTGGGACATGTACAACCAGACATAGACACACACACAACCACTGGGACATGTACAACCTGTGAGACATACACACAACCAGTGGGACATGTACAACCAGACATAGACACACACACAACCACTGGGACATGTACAACCAGTGAGGCATACACACAACCAGTGGGACATGTACAACCAGACATAGACACACACACAACCACTGGGACATGTACAACCTGTGAGACATACACACAACCAGTGGGACATGTACAACCAGACATAGATACACACACAACCACTGGGACATGTACAACCAGTGAGGCATACACACAACCAGTGGGACATGTACAACCAGACATAGACACACACACAACCACTGGGACATGTACAACCTGTGAGACATACACACAACCAGTGGGACATGTACAACCAGACATAGACACACACACAACCACTGGGACATGTACAACCAGTGAGGCATACACACAACCAGTGGGACATGTACAACCAGACATAGACACACACACAACCACTGGGACATGTACAACCTGTGAGACATACACAACCAGTGAGATACAGATAAGAATGGAAAAGGAAAATGAATGCAGTAGGAATAACAGTAGAGACACTTTTCAACTATTACTATCAAGCTCCCCTCCCCCTCCCACTACTCACCACATCCATCCTGCGTACCACCTTATGAATGGGGTACTTCGAGCCTGAGGCTTTGTCCATGATCCACACACATCCCTGTAATACTGACATTATCTGCGACAGATTATATCTGCCCATCTCACTGATTACAACAGATGGAGGAACCACCCCATAATTCTCAGGGTTCACCACCACTGAACTCAGAATGGACGAAAACACAGCATCGCTGATGGGTCTACGCAGCTCTGTAAGGGAGATCTTTGGCCATTTGTGTTTCACCATGGTCTTCAGGTTCCCTAGCAACCACTGCAGACTGATTGGAAGTTGTTTACTCATCATTGAGAGATTTTTCAGAAATTGAGTTGCTAGTTTTGCTAGCTTCTTACAGGATGATTCAAGATCCTCACTAAACATGAATGCACTCGAGTTGACCAAACCATTGTGAAAAGAACTTTTCTGAAATCGGCTGCCAGCTTTGTTAACATCATACTCCAAGTATTCTTCACAGGCCAAGACCTGCATGACAGGGTCATGAAGAACTTCAGTTAGGAATGTTCTTAACTCCACCAGTTGGCTGCAATATTCAGTCAGAACGTGGTTAAATACAGATTCAACCCCTCCAAAGAGATCCTTTGGCGATTCACACCTGTCAATGTGCTGTCTCAGCAACTCTCGCATTAGTTTCAGAAAAAGCATGTGGTCATTCTTGAACATGCAGTGTCCGTATACCACAGACATGAGATCGTTCACCATCCATGAACAGTCAAGACCCTCGGATTCCACGTGATGTAAGATGCACGACAGTAGCTCGGGACTATTGAGCAGCTCCGTGAAGAATTTGCTATACCGATCAACAAAATGATACGATGAAACTACTTTTGAAGCATTTACAAATTTAACCGCATCTATAGACAGGTAGGCGTGGCTCCATTCATGAGCATAGCTGTTGTGGGTTAATACTCGATGGAGACCATAGGAGAGGGTGTGTCCAAGCCATAGTGAGTGAAAGACCTGATCGCAGCCGTTATTCAGTTCCTGCACACTCTGTTGGATCTGGCCTTTGTAAAATGATATGAATTCTTGTTCTTGCCGTAGCTTTTCGACAAGTCTAATCAAGTTCTTATGCATAGTACTGACTTTGCAGAGTACATGAACGAGTCTGGAGGAAAGAAAGAAGAGATGATGATTTGGGCAAACAATAGAAAGAGGGAACACACTATGTCTACCACTATCACACCATAGGAGGTTGAGTACACAGAAGTCCACATTAGGGGTGCCAATACCCACAGAGTTTGTGCAGCTATAGAGGGGTTCATGTAGCCATTAAATTGTCATTGAAATAGGTACAAGGGAAACTCTGTTCCTTGACAACCTCAACAAGTAAATTTAGATGTCATATAACACCATTCAAGAAGAAAAAAACAAGACACCAATTATAAAACTTGAGAATAGAAAACTTACAAGACAACAAAATATTCTTAGCTACATTAGAAACTGACTCCCCCACTTCTCTGAGTGGCAGAGAGAAGGCATCAATTTGGAGATTTCATACAAGAGAAACACACAAGAGTATTTCAAGTTGTAGCATACAATGTTATAATAATATGTATACTCCATTTGGCCAGAGTTATCTTATCATTATTCTAAACAACTCCTTGACAAAACTTTTCCCAAATAATAGCACACAAAATATTGACAGGGAGTTTCAAGGCACCACTTGAAAATAATTGTGCCACCTTCATAAGCATAATGTTATAAACAAGTACCTCCCCCTCATTTCTCTGTCTCCCCCAAGTAATCATACCGTGCTGAATGGGCTTGTCCGTGCACAGACATATTATAATTTACTAAATATAGCTAGCTAGCTACCTGCTATCATACCTGGTGAAGAATGTTCCTAGTTCGCTAGCTAGCAGGATAACTACTTTGCAGGTTTAGCTTCAGTTAGTCTGAGCTGCACTGGCCGCAGACACAGGACATACACGGCAGAGTTCAGCAGCCCAGCAGGCCCTGTAGAACTACCTTCGCTGACAACTGGCTTCTTACCTCTAAGTTGAGTGTAAAAGGCAGAGCAGTAGTGGGGTGGGGCCAGTGCCAGGGTGTTGCTTGTTAGTACATTACGTAAGGAGGTGGGGCCAGAGGCGGGGCATGCACCCACGTGCGGGGTGTGCGATATTTAGCGAGTATCGCTGACTATGTCGTCGGTTGGGAGTAACAATTTCAAGCAGTTTCTGTACTCATTCTGTGGCAAGTATCAAGTGCAGCCTGCCTATACTTATGAAGAAGAAGGTACAGGATTTTATTGTGAGGTAAACTGGCGTTAATATTATTGTTGTTCACTTACCAACGTCCCTTACCTACCACCTTCTAATGATTGTCCTTATGGTAGGTTCGAGTTCCAGGACATGACTTTATTGGGTGTGGTGAGGCTAGTAATAAGAAGACAGCCCAGAGCCAAGCTGCAGAGGCATTTGTGAAGTATTTGGTAGAGAAAGGGTTAGTGAGTAAGGCTGAACTACCAGACTCACTAGAAGATGGCAAGGGAAATAATGCAGAGACTAGACAAGAAGCCAATGACTGTGTTGCAGCTGGTTATTCACACCCTCCACATTTGTCAACCCCTCAACCTCAAGCTGTAGTATCCTCTCCTAGCCCTTACTTCAACAGTCAGCCAATTCCAAGGCCTACACTCCATCCTCCACTACCTCTTGCTCTTCCCTCTCGTTTCTCCAGTCCACCAGGACCCTCAGCTAATCAACACCCTCAAGGTAAACAAATGTTAGTTTGTGTCCTGAGGGTGGATTATTTTTTCTATTTCAATATTAAATATCAAAGGAGAGTTGTTTTCTGGCCACCAGGGGGTTAAAAGGTCATTTAATGAAATGCAGCAGGTAATACTATTATGAATTTTCCTTCTCTCTATCTTTCATCTCCCCTCTCCCTTCCCTCTGTCTCCTCCCCTCCCTCCTCTCCTCTGTCTTCCCTCCCTCCTCCCCTCTGTCTTCCCTCCCTCCTCCCCTCTGTCTTTCCTCCCTCCTCCCCTCTGTCTTCCCTCCCTCCTCCCCTCTGTCTCCCCTCCCTCCTCCCCTCTGTCTCCCCTCCCTCCTCCCCTCTGTCTCCCCTCCCTCCTCCCCTCTGTCTCCCCTCCCTCCTCCCCTCTGTCTCCCCTCCCTCCTCCCCTCTGTCTTCCCTCCCTCCTCCCCTCTGTCTTCCCTCCCTCCTCTCCTCTGTCTCCCCTCCCTCCTCCCCTCTGTTTCCCATCTCCCAGGGTGAAAACACTGGTGGATACATGCTGGAGAAGGCCAAGTCCCGTCTCCACCTGTTCCTCCAACAGACTCGGCAGCCCAGGGACATGCAGATCAGACCCATTGGCCCTGATCATAACAGGTAAGGGATGGCCAGTCACCTGTAACCAAGGATGATGGTGTGTTATGTGTTTCAGATCATTTGTAGCAGAAATGACAGTCTATGTACCCAAGATGCATAGAAGTAAGTTATAGAAGGACTTGATTCCATAGGGTTGGAGTACAGAGGTGTCCTCATTTTAGGGGATGGGTATACAGAAGTGTCCTCATTTCAGGGGGTTGGAATATTGGGATTCCAAATCACCTTTTCCTGACCTCCAGCTATCTATGCCAAGGAACAAGCCAGCACCAAGAAAGCTGTAGGCAATATTCTGGCATTGAACCTAGTATCTCAACTCTACTCCATGGGAGCCATTGAGCCTGCCAAAGCCCCGGGGGCTAAGAAGAATGAATTAATGGTAACTAGAGTAATGAGGGAGGGGGAGGGGGTGGAGGTGAGGGGGTGTCATGTGACTTCTGTCCATTGTTATGTCGCAGGTTAAGCCACGAGAAGTTTCTCTGTCACCGGAGATTTTAGATATGCTCAGGAAGGTTGTCAAGGATATGAATATCACCCCTGTCCCTGAGGTGGGCTTTAATTAGTGTAATGTATACTTTGTATCTCATATCCTCACCTCTTAGCCGACTGAGCAAGGAGAACCAACGTCTGTACTACTCCCACTCCCTAAGGTCGAGGTTGAATCTCAGTCTTGTTCCGGTGGTAGTGTGGAATGGAAGCCGCCTCACATTGACTGGAATCCATGGACATGTTGCAGTGCATATCAGATAAGTGGGCCATATCATACAATGGAACCAGAGGCACGCTCCTTACAGCTCAGTCAGAACCTCTGTCAAGAGTTGATGCAACGTAAATCCACTGACCCTTATCTGTGCAAAGTGAGTCTAATATCAGAGTAACATGATAGGGGAGGAACCAGAATGGGACACATGGCTTATTCAGTCAATCTTTGTTTGATCTGGATATGAAGGATGCTTTTGCCATAGTGTTGCATAAGAAAGCTTGACCTGAGTTTTGAGAGGGGGGGAGTCCTGTGTAGTGGAACTACTCTATGGATATCACTGGGGTATGTCCCAAATAACAGACTTCCACCGCCTATATCGAGTCCAACTCTCTAATCAGGACACACTTTAATTTTTCCCAAGGTGTCCAGAATAGAGAGGGTTCCACTGTAATAAGCTATACCAAAGCAATTTCTGTTGCTCCCAATCTTGCCAGCATGACAAATCTTTGTTTTCTCTCTTGCTCTCCTTCCCCCCTGCAGAGTCTGGAGGGTAGACAGGGCTTACCCATCTCTGCCAGGGCAGGAGAGATAGTGTCGACTATCGAGCAGAACTCTGTTGTGATTATAAGGGGTAATACAGGGTGCGGGAAAACCACTCAAGTCCCACAATTCATCCTGGATCACAATATTGCCATTGGTACTGGAGCTGGCTGCAATATAATAGTCACTCAGGTAAGGAGTTTAGTTGGTAAGGAGTGGTCACACAGGTTAATGTTCTGTCATACTGTTATCTCATAGCCGCGTCGTATCAGTGCTGTGTCTGTTGCCGAGCGTGTTGCCGAGGAGAGGTGTGAGGAACTTGGGCTTACATCAGGGTACAGTGTTCGGTTTGAGTCTGTTCTCCCTCGGCACTATGCATCCATCCTCTTCTGTACTGTGGGTATGTAGGCGTGGTCCGGTGGTGGGTGTGGCTAATCTATTATTCATTGTGCAGGAGTGCTGTTGAGGAAGTTGGAGGCGGGGCTTATTGGCATATCCCATGTAGTGGTTGATGAGATTCATGAGCGAGACATTAATGTATGTTATGTTCTATCATGTGACCATGATCACTGACGTAGTCCTTACAGGGTTAATATCTGCAACTTCAGTGACTGGTGGGCGTGGTCTGCTGTCAGTGCATGACACTGAACACAAATGTAAGTAGTGGGCGTGGTCTCATGTCTGTCATGTGACCTGGTCCACAGATCACGTGATTGCCCTGCCCACCAGGCACTGAAGATGCACAGTGGTGGTATAACTTGTCAAAAATTTTATATCCAGTGACAAAAAATGGGAGGGGGCTGATTATTGGTAAGGGGTCGCCATTTGTACCTGTTGTACTTGCTACAGTCAGATTTTCTTCTTGTTATCCTTCGAGACATGGTATTGGCTTACCCACAACTCCGGGTAGTGCTGATGTCAGCAACTATTGATACCACCTTGTTCTCAGACTATTTTGGCGGTTGCCCAGTTCTGGAGATCAAAGGAAGAGTCTTTCCCGTGCAACGTGAGTGTTAGGTGAAGAGATTTCTCCCTGTAGTTAGCCAGTAACCCCTCCCTCCTTCTCTAGGTTACTTTCTTGAGGATGCTATAGAGACTACTGGTTTCCGTGTCTCTCCTCAGGATAAGAAGAAGAAGAAGGAGTCCCAGGATGATAACCCCCTGGGGGAGCAGGAAGAAGTCAGTTTAATATACATTAACCCTGAGACATCTCTATACTTAGAGGTTGCTAAGGAAAGCTGTAATAACCTCCTTACAGCCTGTTTATTTAACCCTTTTTAATCCTTAGTTTGATTGTTTTAACTCTGGTCTTAATTGTTGTTTTAACTCTTTTTAAACCCACTCTTACCACTTCAACTTGTTTTCACTGCAGGAAAATCTTAATGTTTGTGGACCTTCCTACTCCACTGCCACACAGCACACTATCACAAAGCTCTCTGAGAAAGACATTCCTTTTGAGTTGATTTGTTCTCTCCTCATCTACTTCCGTAGCCTGCAAACCCCTGGGGCTGTCCTGATCTTTTTGCCTGGCTGGAATACCATCTTCTCTCTACTACGTCATCTCAGCATGCATCCAGTATTTGGTAAAGGGTAGTCAATGTTACATTCCACATGAGAGTGAACTGTGAATGGATGCATGTGCAGGTAGCAGTGAATATTGTCTCCTTCCTTGTCACTCGATGGTTCCTCGCGAGGAGCAACGCAAGGTGTTTGCCCCCGTTTCTACAGGGGTCACTAAGGTATATTGAGAGCCTCCCTTGTCCTGTGTAACAATGTCCTCCCCTTCCTCCACCTCCTCCCCCCCTCCTCCCCCCTCCTCCTCCCCCCTCCTCCTCCTCCACCTCCTCCCACTCCTCATACTATCCATTGGTGGGTAGGTTATTCTCTCTACTAATATAGCTGAAAGCAGTATCACCATTAATGATGTGGTCTATGTTATAGACTGTGCCAGGTGAGATAATAACACTCACCACTAGTACTCATCATCACCACACCCTCTCTCCATCTTCCCCCTCCCACTCAACAGGGCAAAGGTCAAGTTATTCACCTCTCACAACAACTTGACCAACTACTCCACAGTCTGGGCCTCTCACACTAACCTGGAACAAAGGTGTGGCAGGGCAGGCCGAGTCAAACCTGGCTATTGCTTTCATCTCTGCAGCAGAGCTAGATATGAAAGGTGAGGAGTATGAAAGGTGGATTGTTTGATGTAAGGGATGATTGCTAATATGAAGACTGAGGGGTGTGGTCAGCATGAGGGGTGTGGTTAGTGTGAGGATGTATGTTTACATTGTCCAGAATGCTCCCTCATATGACTCCCGAGATACATCGTACTCCTCTACACGAGATGGTCCTAACCATCAAGCTACTTGGTCTTGGGGATGCCGAGGGGTTCCTCTCCCATGCCTTGGAGCCACCTCCCCCTAAGATGGTGACAGAGGCACTTGTGATCCTGCAGGAGATGGAGGCACTGGACAGGAAGGACCAGCTCACTCCTCTGGGAACCATTCTGGCACGCCTCCCCATTGAACCTCGAATGGGAAGGATGATGGTACTGGGATGTATATTTGGGTAAGGATGGAAGGAGATGAGAAGTGAGGAGGTTGATTGAGAGAGGGAAGGAGGGAGAGAGAAAGAGAAAGGGGTCCTTGAACTTGTTATGAGGTTTCTCTGTTTGTATTTGTGTTTGTTTGTTTGTTTGATCGTAGCGTGGGTGACGCCATGTGTAGTATCGCTGCATGTACTAGTTTCCCTGAGCCCTTCCTCACACCTCCTGGACAGAAGAGGCTATCCTTTAGCCACAAGAAGTTTGCGGGCCACAGAGCCAGTGACCACCTGGCCATGCTCAACGCATTCTACCAGTGGGAGAGGACAAGGTTAGCTGTATCATGTGAGTGTCATGTAATGTGACGATAGATTGCTACACAGGAATGATGGAGAAGATGCTGAGCAAGCATTCTGTGATTCAAATTTACTGGCCCTTCCTTCACTGAGGATGTCTGCTGAAGCCAAGGTGAAGTGATGGAGTATAGGGGTTCAGAGGTATTAGGGGGTGGAGTAGAGTGTCCACTATATATTAAGGCAGGGTGGTGGAGTAGAGGGGTCCACTATATAAGGCAGGGGGGTCCACTATATAAGGTTTATATTATCTCATACAGAATCAACTGAAGCAGCTTCTCATTAGTGCTGCCTTCCCTGAAGGTATTTAGTTTTCTCTTGTTTGTTGTTGTTGTTGTTGTTGTTGTTGTTGTTGTTGTTGTTGATGTCTTTTTACCTTCCTCTGTAGAATGCTTTGTACCACATCCCATTAGAGTCACGGGACCAAATGACAAAGTTGATATGGTACACACACACACACACACACGTGTACACAGATAGACGTGTACACGGACACATGTGCACGCACAGATACAGCATGAACACACTCACACGTGCATGCACAGATAGATGCACACACACGTGCACACACTGACGCACAGATAGCAGTATGTCATGTGACTCTAATGTGACCTGCAGGTAGTGGCTCTGTTGTGTGTTGGTCTGTATCCTAATGTGTGCTATCACTTGGAGAAGAGGAAACTTCTTACAGCAGACAAGAAGACAGCACTCATCTATAAGACATCTGTCAACCTCATCCATAAAGAGCCTAACTTCTCTTCACCATACTTTGTGTTTGGAGAGAAGGTGAATTGTGAGCATGCTGTGGTGGTGAATGTGAGCATGCTGTGGTGGTGAATGTGAGCATGCTGTGGTGGTGAATGTGAGCATGCTGTGGTGGTGAATGTGAGCATGCTGTGGTGGTGAATGTGAGCATGCTGTGGTGGTGAATGTGAGCATGCTGTGGTGGTGAATGTGAGCATGCTGTGGTGGTGAATGTGAGCATGCTGTGGTGGTGAATGTGAGCATGCTTGATTTTCTTGTATTTTTAGCTGAAGACACGTGCAGTGTCAGCAAAAACCATGACGATGGTTGAACCTATTCACCTCCTTCTGTTTGGTTCTAGTTCTGTGGTCTCCCATGATGGAGGTGTGGTAAAGATGGATGACTGGTGAGGATTATTAGGTGTGGGGGATAAGGGTATAATATGATTGCCTTTTTTCCGCAGGATACCTCTGATAATGTCACATGATTCAGCTGCTTTGATTGGTGCTCTTCGGCAAGCAATAGACGATATGTTGGTTCGGTTTGCTACTGACCCCTCCCTCCTGCTCCACCCCTCCCCCCACGATGAGGCACTAATTCAAGTAGTGGAAACCTTGGTCTCTAGCCGTGCTACTCCCCCATCCTTCCAGCCCCTCCCCCCTGGCGGGTGAGTTAAGTTGTACGATGATACTTTACCTAATGGGAAGTGGGTATATAGTTCATTTTTTAATCTATTCCTATGCAGGCCTCCTGTTCCTGTACCACGCCCACCATTTAATAGAGGGTATGGCTTTGGTGCAAGAGCTTCATTTCCTTCCTACCACAGAGGGAGAGGTGATTTTAGAGGAAGCTACTCAGGTGGCAGTGGTTGGTACAGAGGAGGCGGAGGAGGTGGCTACAGGGGAAGAGGTTACGGAGGTTATGGGGGTTACAGAGGTGGAGGAGGGCTAGGAGGCGGGGCCTATGGAGGCTATAGAGGTGGAGGGTACCAGGGAGGCATGTACAGTGGGAGTAGACCTCCTCTCAGAGGGGGGTATAACTAGTATACTTTATATACAGTCATAGGCGTGGATTATAATCAGTTATTATTATATTTCTTGGAATTTTAATTGCATGCCAGCAGCCTGGTTGTATCCAGTCAGTCTTCTGTGCGTGTCATTCCACAGTGAGTCAGACCTGGAGAGGTTACTAGCTTGTTTTTTTTTTTTCATGCCTTAAATTGGCATATTAATTCTGAGCCATGCCAACGTAAGAAACTTTTGTGCATCAATTTCCTCGGACAGAATGCTTCTGTCCACAAAAAGTCATTTCTAATGACTGTAAAGTTGTACATGGTATGCAGACAATGTTGGGCGTCTGGGAAATGCACTACTAGGCCATTCTCTAGTAATGCAGGGAAGGTCCATTTCAATAAAGTTGCATCATCTATTTTTTAAGTAATATTCTGTATAGTTCCTAATCCGTACATGAAGCACTGACCATAACCTTAACTGTTTATCCACTCCACATACATACATCTAGTTATCTACAAGGTGTTGGATCATGTGATGGTTTAGTAGCTGAAGAGAGGCACAATAACTATGGTGGAGTAGTATTTATGCACACTAATTCCATTCCTGTGAGGGGCTGTTTGATCATGTGATGGTCTAGTGGCTGAAGAGAGCCACAATGTGGTGGAGTACAGGATGCACACTAACTCCTTTCCTGTGAGGAGCTCATATAACTCTGCCATATTCTCTTCCTTTTTAGTGTGAAATAGTTACCTTTCTTGTCTGAAGCCAGTGACTAGTACTAGAATTAGGGGTTTGTTCCAACCCACATTTCCTGTCATCTGCTTCCTCCTATTCCAGTGATGGTCTTCCCCCTGTGGTCTAGATCTAAGTGAGTAATGTCTGCTGAGGTTAATTATAGTTTTGCCAACCAGCCAGTACTATATACTGTAGCACTCCATGCAGAGATTAAGAGACAGCTACTATTAAAATATAATCTACCAGCTATTTATGGTTTTTCTAATAATAACAACAATAAAAACAATAATAATACTATTATTAGTAAAAAATTATAAGCATTAATATTCTATATTCTTTAAAATGTAAATTCCAAGTTACTGCAATATGGAGTAAATGTTTTATTAAGGAGTTTGCCTAAGACTTGTTTTGAGAAGCTTATGTATTGTGTCTTATGTCAGGGATTATCACCACAGCCTCTCCACCATCACTAGAAGTTAAAACTTACTTTAGTGGGGGCTCACTCTTGTGTACCTAATTATGACTTGGTGGGCTACTTACATCAGCTGGAATGTGTAATTTGTAGCTACAGAAAAGTTATTTTTAGAATAAATTAAGCAATAATACTTCCTATTGAATACTACTGTCAGTCGAATAAGGAATTATTTGCTGGCTCCAAGCAACTGTTGTGGTCTGAGGTGTGGTCTGAGGTGTGGTCTGAGGTGTGGTCTGAGGGGTAATCATCACTTAATACGCTTGCATCATTGTTTTTGCCTGGCGCTGTCCAGTGGTCTAAGCCCGGATGTCCAGTGTATTGAACATGTCCGTATTAACTCAGCCCGGATGTCCAGTGTATTTTAACAGGTCTGTATTAACTCAGCCCGGATGTCCAGTGTATTTTAACAGGTCTGTATTAACTTAGCCCGGATGTCCAGTGTATTGAACAGGTCTGTATTAACTCAGCCCGGATGTCCAATGTATTGTATTAACTGAGCCAGATAAGAGATTAACATTGTAAGTTGAGGAGTGGATGTGTACATTGAGAAGTGTGTGTTTATAACTTTCTCAATGACAACATCTAGCCATTTAGCTAGCTGGTGTTACCTCCTAGCAACCCATAACACAACATTTCAATGTAGTCTGACACTACAATCACTCTATACAATAGGTTATGGCAAAAAAATAATAATAATATCCTTGATCTTCCCCTACCTTCCAGATGTGTTGCCTCTGCCCATTTCCATGTGTTATTGCACAGGACAACAGCTGAATACTTGCAGGTGTGTGATGGCAACACCTGTAGTTGGACACTATAACAACAACAACAACAACAACAACATAATAATAATAATAATAATAATAATAAGTTTCAAATACACACAGTATAAGAGAAAGAAACTAAAGAGAGAAATATGTGGCTCTTGTGGGTGGAGTAGGCTTAGGTAGATTATGCTCAAAATTTCCCCCATTATTCTATTCTGCAATGCTAAAAAAAGTTGCCCATTATTCTTGCTAATTCACCCATTATTCTCAATACATTACTGATTATTCTTCTTTAAAAGAACAATTATAGTTTGTTAAACTGATGTTTCTACATAGTCCTGTAAAGTTTGTCCCTGCTGATCTCCATAAGTGGCCTTCAGTAGTGAACTAGAAGCCACTTTTGACAGTATCAAAAAACTGAAACATGCCACATGGCTGATCACATGCTCAATCACTGTATCTAGTCACCAATAGTTCATGAAACCACTAATGGAATTAGGCCTATAGAGTAGATCTATTTCCATCAATCAGGACCACTCAGAGGACATCAAATTAGCTGTACAATGACCAGGTGCAAAAAGAGCTCAAATTATTCCCAAAATGTGCCCCATTATTCTAGCATTATGCCTGATTCCAGGCAGTCCCTATTATTCCTAAAATTATGCCAGCATAATCTACCTAAGCCTAGGGTGGAGTTGTGTAAGAGGAGTCCAACAGCCCCTGGCCTCTATTTAATAAATAAATGCAGTTTTAATCCACAGAGGTTACTGGTCTAGTCCATGATTAATTTTCCTTTTTTAGTTGATTAACAGGCTGCCAGTGTAACATCAAGAGGTCATTGGTAAAGAAAGGTCACCCTTTGAAGTAGACATTGGCTGCTCTAATTCCTTTGAAGTGAATCACAGCAGTGCTTTCATATTAAGTCAGTCTTCCTCTTAATCTTTATACTACCTTCAACAATGGTGCAGCACATCCTTCCCACTCTGTAACTCAGCCTCCAATGGGAGGTCAAAATAGTGGGACAATCGTAGCTATGGTGAACTTTGTGCCATGCTGAAGGGCATGGTAGCGGGCCTTGTTCCATGGTAGTGGGCCTTATTCCATAGCAGCAAGCATTACTTGATGTCACTCATTCCATGGTATAGTCCTTAGCTATGATGGCCCCACCGCCATCTGTGACCCTGGAACTGTAGCATAGAATAATTTGACTGTTAGTTTTATGCCATCTCATTCTCGTTAAACCTCAAGGTGGTCCAGTTTTCAAAGAATATGTGTATTATTCATTGATAGTAAATAGGTCCATTCTCAAGCAGCATCATGACCTTATAGAGATGATCTTACTAAGTGTAAATTGGTTATTGCTTAGTACAACTAATCTTTAGTATTGCCTTTTTTAGAAGTTCTTCCCTCAACTGTAAGACTGAAGCGTAAGAGTATTTCACTACACACAAACTACTCATCAAGAGGAATCGTGACATTCTTGTGGAAGAAAATTTCACTGTCAATTTCATGCTCTGTGAATTTTTTTCTAGTCCTGTGATGTACATGACATCTCCAACACCTGACATGTCAATATTACCCTTTCAAACACAACCACCAAGTCTAGTTGCATGATCAGGTGGGCAAATCAGCTCCTCTCTTGACTGGAATTTGCCTTGTTGGTAGTAAATAGTCCATTTCTTAATGATGAAGTGGTTTCCTGATCCTCTCTCTTCACTAAAATGAGTGGGTATCATATTATCTATATAAGGAAAACTGTATACTTTTAAAAAATAATTTTTGTGGATGCTGTAGTGATGTTCTGGAATTCAATGTTCTAGTATTCTAATGTTCTAGTATTCTAATGTTCCAGTATTAATGTTCCAGTATTCTAAATGTTCCAGTATTCTAATGTATAATGTTTCGGTATTCTAATGTTCTAGTATTCTCACTAATGTTCTAACGTTATATGTTCCAGTACTCTAATCGTTTCACTAATGTTCTAATAATGTTCTAGTATTCTAATGTTTGAGTATTCCAATGTTTCAATACTCTAATGTTCTTCTTTTGATAATCCAGTTGGTATTCCTAACAGATGGAGTTACTTGTTTACATAGTTTGTTTACACAGTTTGTTTTGCTATTGTCTTTGTTTATTGTGGGCTGGCCAGATCTGTTGGTGTTTTGGGTCTCTGAGAAATATGTATATTACTTCTCTGGAATATCTCATGAAATATTTTCATGAGCAGTTTGGTATACAATGGAACCTCTCTATTCCAACCCCCTGAAATGAGGACACCTCTGTATACAATGGGACCTCTCTATTCCAACCCCCTGAAATGAGGACACCTCTGTATATAATGGGACCTCTCTATTCCAACCACCTGAAATGAGGACACCTCTGTATACAATGGAACTCCTCTATTCCAACACCCCGAAATGAGGACACCTCTGTATACAATGGGACCTCTCTATTCCAACCCCCTGAAATGAGGACACCTCTGTATATAATGGGACCTCTCTATTCCAACCACCTGAAATGAGGACACCTCTGTATACAATGGAACTCCTCTATTCCAACACCCCGAAATGAGGACACCTCTGTATACAATGGGACCTCTCTATTCCAACCACCTGAAATGAGGACACCTCTGTATACAATGGAACTCCTCTATTCCAACACCCTGAAATGAGGACACCTCTGTATACAATGGGACCTCTCTATTCCAACCACCTGAAATGAGGACACCTCTGTATACAATGGAACTCCTCTATTCCAACACCCCGAAATGAGGACACCTCTGTATACAATGGGACCTCTCTACTCCAACCACCTGAAATGAGGACACCTCTGTATACAATGGAACTCCTCTATTCCAACACCCTGAAATGAGGACACCTCTGTATACAATGGAACTCCTCTATTCCAACACCCTGAAATGAGGACACCTCTGTATACAATGGGACCTCTCTATTCCAACCACCTGAAATGAGGACACCTCTGTATACAATGGAACTCCTCTATTCCAACACCCTGAAATGAGGACACCTCTGTATACAATGGGACCTCTCTATTCCAATTCAAGACACCTCTGGAATAGAGAGGTCCCATTGTATACAGAGGTGTCTTCATTTCAGGGGGTTGGAATAGAGAGGTCCCATTGTATACAGAGGTGTCCTCATTTCAGGGGGTTGGAATAGAGGAGTTTCACTGTATACACCAACCCCCTGAAATGAAGACACCTCTGTATACAATGGGACCTCTCTATTCCAACCCCTGAAATGAGGACACCTCTGTATACAATGGAACTCCTCTATTCCAACACCCTGAAATGAAGACACCTCTGTATACAATGGGACCTCTCTATTCCAACCCCCTTAAATGAGGGCACCTCTGTATACCATGGAACTCCTCTATTCCAACACCCACCCTGAAATGAGGACACCTCTGTATACAATAGGACCTCTCTATTCCAACTCCCTGAAATGAGGACACCTCTGTATACAATGGAACTCCTCTATTCCAACACCCTGAAATGAAGACACCTCTGTATACAATGGGACCTCTCTATTCCAATTCCCCTAAAATGAGGATAGCTACCTCTGTAGCAAATAACAGCTTGTGTATTAATATTTCACTCTCTGAAATGAGACCATTTCTCAGTCTAATTTGTCCTAAGTCAATAGACATTGGTGGGTTATTCATTAGTGGGGTTCTGACAGGGTCCTCCCTCTTCATTTTATAATTGCTATCTTCATAGAGCATCATATTATACTGTGTCTAGATAGTAAACATATCATATTTAGACCTAGCAGTTATGGTTTATACTCTCCATACAAGTAATTATTAGAAGGTGATTCGCTACCATTTAAGTCTTCAGGTAATTAACAATGTAAGGAAGATGTGCTAACATGCTGTGGTAGTTTGGTTTCATACTTATTCCTATAGGAAGCCACTCTAATGTGAGGATTAGCCTTAAGTAGAGTGGATTCTATGAAGGGAGTATTCTCCCTTCATAACATGACTCTAAAAAAACACATAACTCTTTATCATAATCAGTAATAGTCTATATATAGTATACTAGCTTTATTTAGATCAGGATATTTTCAGGATATTTCACTTATCTCTTATTATGACACTAATTCAAGTTTTCTCACTATTAATGTCATAGAGTAATATTAGATGTAGCAGGTAATAAAGTTCAACTACCACACATTTACATGGCCAACAGAGACTATGGTAATTAGTCAGCTCAATCTTTTTACTCCTCCCTGATAAGGTAAGCAGGTGGAGTTGGGTGGGTGGGTGGTGAGCGGGTAACAGTTGAGATATCCTGCAGTCAAAGTACAGAACTTTCCACTCCACTTTGGACCTCATTAGCATTAATTCTGCATAGTATGACATAACACAAACATAATGACGCTTTAATTTCCACAAACAAAATAGCTAATTTGCTCAGGCAGACTGTCTGTCTGCATCTTGATTGAAATTTTCTAGAACAATATTGACAGCCAAACAGAAATATTGACATCTTCAAGATCTCCATAATCTGCCCAACTATCTTGCCTTTACAAAAATATTTAGAGTATTAATAATAATTTAGACCACTGGCCAGCCAGCCAGACTACTGCTCCCAGCCAGACCACTTACCCATTCAGTCAGACTACTTGCCCATTCAGCCAGACATTCAGCCAGACTACTTGCCCATCCAGCCAGACTACTGCTTCCAGCCAGACCACTGCTCAATCAGTTGATTTGCAGGAAAACATGAAGATTTTTTTTAATAAAGAAGGTAGCTAAATTTTAGCCATGTTCATTAGCTATAGCACACTTTATCAAGGGATACTGAACCCCACAGTGTGGGAAGATGCATATAGAGCCCCATAAAGTGATAAGGTTCATGTGGTAGGTATATAAATAGAATCCCATGGTGTGGTATTAGCTAGAGATATAGAGCCCCACAGTGTGGGGTATTAGGGACATAGAGCTCCACAGTGTGCAGTATTAGGGACATAGAGCTCCACAGTGTGCGGTACTAGGGACATAGAGCTCCACAGTGTGCGGTACTAGGGACATAGAGCTCCACAGTGTGCGGTACTAGGGACATAGAGCTCCACAGTGTGCGGTACTAGGGACATAGAGCTCCACAGTGTGCGGTACTAGGGACATAGAGCTCCACAGTGTGCAGTATTAGAAACATAGAGTTCCACAGTGTGTGATATAGAACTCCACAGTGTGTGATAGTATAGAACTCCATGGGTTGTGTGTGATATAGAACTCCATGTGATATAGAACTCCACTGTGTGTGTGGTATTAGAAGTATAGAACTCCACGGGTTGTGTGTGATATAATAGAACTCCACTGTGTGTGTGGTATTAGAAGTATAGAACTCCACTATGTGTGTGGTATTAGAAGTATAGATCTCCATGGGTTGTGTGTGGTATTAGAGGTGTGTGTGTGTGATATTTGGTCATTTGGCACAAATTACATTATATTTATCATTAATTATGGCCACTGTTTATAGCTAGCGCAGAAGAGAGAAGTAATAATTTATGGTCTGACACCATCTAGGGCTCAGCAGGTGGCAACAGCACATGCCAGTCTCCACATCATCATGCACATGCCATCATCATGCATGTAAACAGATTTAAGATACAGGAAGATATGGTTGTTATAGCAACGATATCCCTTTGTGGATGGGACTATCTATTTATACATGATGAGGATATTTAATAGCGTGTGGCTAAGACCAGAATAATGGGGGTGTGGCAAATAGCCAGTCTGTATAACAGCGTGCAGTGAGTGTTTTATATAGATCATTCACTCATCATTGTTTTAACTGATTAACATTAGTGATAAACCTCCTTCCTGGGAGTTTCAGGTGGGCGTTTTACTGTTATACAGAGGCTGTGGGACTGACACTAGTCTGTATAGTTATACAGACCCAATGGGACTGGCACTAGTCTGTATAATATACAGTGGAACCGTTATACAGACCCTACGGGACTGGCACTAGTCTGTATAATATACAGTGGGACCTCAGTTACACAGACCCTACGGGACTGGCATTAGTCTGTATAATATACAGTGGAACCTCAGTTATACAGACCCTATGGGACTGGCACTAGTCTGTATAATATACAGTGGAACTTCAGTTATACAGGCCCTATGGGACTGGCACTAGTCTATATAATATACAGTTATACAGGCCCTATGGGACTGGCACTAGTCTATATAATATACAGTTATACAGGCCCTATGGGACTGGCACTAGTCTATATAATATACAGTTATACAGGCCCTATGGGACTGGCACTAGTCTATATAATATACAGTTATACAGGCCCTATGGGACTGGCACTAGTCTATATAATATACAGTTATACAGGCCCTATGGGAGTCTGTATAGTTATTTGAATGGAAGGTAATTAACAATGAATTATTATTAATCGTGAGTGCTATAATCAGATCAGTGAATCAGTGAAGTCGGTATAAGTGATGTTCCACCAAAATAATATTTAATAACACATTATGCTGTCCTACCAAACCATAAACTTCTCATCTCATCATCTTGTGTACTACTATTCTTTTCTCTGAACCTTCAACTTCCTGCATGAAACTAAATAAAGACCTTTCATGTGCTCAACAGGAATGTGATATCTGCATATCAGATTATTCCCGTCCTATGTTGGGTCAAGCACTCTGTACATGTACACACATATGGAGTATCATATCCTTTTCCCATCACTTTCCTTAATAAGGAAATATGATAGATTACCTTTAATTATTGGAGGTGGAAATATCTCAGCGTTTAGTAGTCTGATCACATAACATGTCATCGAGGAGTACAGGAAGCTATGTGTGTGGTCTTCAGGGTAACTTCCCCTATGAGTTGACCTCTTTTAACTTATTGCACGAGATGACCTTTTTCGTCTTCTTCATCAGATAACCTCTTGCATGAGATGACCTCTTGAGCCCCCCTAGCCTTGTTCCTAGGTGCCTTGCTCTTAGCTTGATTCCAAGGGGAAGGAGCCTGGATATGACAGCTGAGTGTTCCTCACACAATGTATGAATTGACTTTTCTTTGAACAAGCATTCCTGTACGCTTTGAGGCTTTGAGCGCATTACAAATTCTGTCATAGTGAGGTTTACTATAATTAACATAAAGAATAGAACACAATTGAAAAGTAGCATTAAAGTGTGCATAGCTTCCACCAGACAGACCTCAGTTTCTTTTGTGGTGGTTTGTTCCCTGAACAGTATGTGTACAGTATTTTTTTTAGCCTGGACTGTAGAGTTGAATTCATACCAACTCGTATGGTGTGGTACACTGTTTACACTATATCTTTATAGCTTCACCATTCTATTAGTAAGTGATTAAACTTTAATTTCCTCTGCTCTGATATTTGTCAGAGGTCCACCTACGTACCAAATGCACACACACTTCACCTGATCATGACTCTGTTAATAGTTTTCGCCATGATTTAATATTCCTTATTAGGACTGCTGCCTAGTGTTTGCTGTGTACACACTTCCAATGGAGGAGGTATGCAACTGATACTGCTCTAGAGTCTTCATGGAAGTTTATAATTTGGCAGTGCATAGAAAGGAGAAAGAGTCTACATGTAGCAAGTGTGTATGTCTCTCTCTCTGTTGTGTTATTCCTCTGTTATTCCCACAATGAACGCTGCAGGGTGATTAGCCAAGCTTTAACTGGCACACGATTGATGACTAACTCTTACAGATGATGACAACTAGCCATTTTAAGTTAAAGAGATTTGATACTGGTGAGCTCACAAGACTTGGCACATTGTTTCAGTTCATGAATATTCAGATCATTATAGCTGTTTCTATGACTGACAAGGGTCACTTAGCTACCGTGTGAATAAGGATGATACATTCAATACATCCATTTGAGATGGTGTATTCAGCTATATGTCACGTTAAATAAGCAGGGTATATGCTGAATACTGCAAACTATACTCTTCAACAGAAGCAAGAATGCAGAAAATGCTTCCATGATGCTATTTTACACCAAAATGGCTTCTGATGGTAAAACTTTCTTAAAAATACTTTTCCCTCTCCTCTATAATCTGTTAGTTATGTATGCACCAAACGATTTCTGAATATCCTTGATCTTTTTAAACTAAGGAAGTCCATCAGCAGTAAAGTTGTGGCAACATCAGACCTTCTACACATCATCCTTTACTACTCCAATAATGTAATGACACTGCTGCAGCTTGAAGGAAGTTGTATTAATCAACATGCTTTGCATTTCATTATATAACCACATTAAAGCAAGCTGGTTAATGAAAATATAGTGGGAGGCAACATTAAAGGAGCAGGTCTCGCTTCCTTTGATGTGCTAGAAGTTGCTGGATCTGTAGTATTTATACAGTTCATTGTATATTCAAGTATCTAACAATGGAATATTTGAATTTAAATTTTTTTTGCAGAATTCTCACATCTCTATTTGTATGCAAACACTTTAGTACAACATGAGTAGCTGTTATCCATACTTGAAGTAGTAGTTACCAAATCATCTCGTTACAGTTTGTGGTATCCATGTATGGAAGTATTTATTTGCATGTAGCATGGCATGAAAGTCAGATAAGTTATAGGTTGCTATACACTTACTTTAATCAAGCAAGCATTAAATCATTAGAATCACTGGAGTTCTAGCTTAGAGCTTGTCGGGTGAAACCATTTTACTGTGTGAGAATAGAGAGGAGATGTGTAGATCTGGAATATATTGGGGGTCTATGCAGTGTGTGGTCTATGCAGTAGAAGAGATGTGTGTAGTCCTGGAATAGAGGAAACATGTGTAGTCCTCTGCATGTTATTGCTAATCACGAAATCACGCATATCTGTTATCTGCCTACCTGTCATGGTCGCTTGAATGCGGCTTTGATAGTGCAAAGTATAGTTTATACAGATACTGTATGCACTAATTGGACCTCCTACAGATTGAATGATGCTAAATTTCGTACAATAGCTGAATATGGAAAAGAGAGATATATTATAGCTGTTTTGATTTTTCACAAAGTATGTGACCATTGAAGGAGAATAGGTAGTTTACATTGTTAACAATGTGATAGCTTATAGCATTTTAAGTATTATCATAAAAGGACCTCACGGGAATACTTTGTAAGGTAGTATTAGTCAGAAGACACATCATTGGAATAGCTTCCTATTAGTATTACTCATTCTTCTAACGGGAAACTTTTCGCAAATCTTACCATGTAGAAACTTCATGAGATTATTACCATGTAGAAACTTCATGAGATTATTTTTAGAACTATAATATTACACAGGGGTTTCTTTACCAGTTGTTGTGTTAGTGTGTATAATATTGTGATCATTATTCCATGGTTGGTCTTCCAGGCAATGAGGTGGGTGTATTTGTGGGTAGCACCTCATCTGGTTATCCCTGATAAAGTTTTGACTGACAATAATTCTGGGTACAAAAAAATTAAGTGAGTTGTTTAGCCTAAAATTGAAAATGCCTCCACTATTGAAATATGGCACAGCTATAGGCAAGACAGTCAAACAGGAACCAGCAAGACCATTAAGCAGGAACTGGCAAACAGGTTTCGTTGCCTTTTTATCATTCTGGAGATTAATTAAAAGCTTCAGTCTTTCCATGCAAAATGTGACATGATATTTTGAATATTATTTCTGCATCAAAGAGAAGTTATTTGGGTATAGAAGACAATACTGTCACCTCCCAAAATGCAAAGCTAGAATTAGTCTAAGAAAAGCAGTGAGCTTACTTTTAGAGTTCAAGATTATTTCCAAGAAGATAACGTGTACAGAAAACTATTTCCTTTCCCCCTATCTATCTATAGTTACCACTTGAGGGAATTTCACCTTGTGTTAGACTTCTACTATACAGCTGTCACCTAGCTACATAGAGATATTTTCTCAATCACTTCTAGTTCTTTGTAAGAGGTATTCCTTCACCAACCACGTTCTTTATGCCATTGTAATGAATTGTAAGTGCTAGAATTTGGTTCACTCTGTCCACCCACTTCCAGGCCAAGCTCTTATTAATAATTATTGCTGCAGAGTCCTGCTTTTAATAATCAGTTCACAGAAATACAGGGTTAAATAACACATTTAATAAGTGGACAAAAAATTAATGTAAAAAAAGTGAATCAGTATTTTCTAGCCTTCCTTCTTCTGGGAGGACTGAGAGGTCTTGCACTCCTGGGTTTGGAAGTAGGAATATCCAGAACATGGTACATGTGATCGTCTTTACTATATTGTATATATTGTCGTCTCCTCCGAGGAGGTGGAGGGGGGGGTGTGACTGAGGAAGTTCTTGTACTTGGTGAAGATGGAGGGGTGACAAATTCTGGTATGTGATAGATGTGATCGTCAGAATGAGATTTTCTGGTGCTTATAAACTGGGGAGGAGGTGGAACAGTGGGAGGTGGAGGAGGTGGAACAGTGGGAGGTGGAGGAGGTGGAACAGTGGGAGGTGGAGGAGGTGGAAATGAGGGGGGAGGCACTTCAAGAACACGATAAATGTGCTTATCCTTTACATCCTTTACATCGTCACAATGTGAGCATTTCGAGGAGTATTTTTCATGCAGTCTCCTTAGCAAAGCCTTCATCTGGTCACATTTTGCCACATCGAAACAGTCTCTACCAGTAATGTCTACTTTCTCTGGGTCAGCTCCCAGCCGCATCAGAGTCTGCACACAACCCTTGTTGCCCTTCTGTGATGCGATGTGAAGTGGTGTTGCAAAGTTGAAATCTGTAGCATTGACTCTGCAGCCGGCTTTAGCTAGCGCTGTCAGAGACTTATCCTGGTGGTTGGTTGCGCCATACTGTGGTTCTGAGTTTATTACCACCCAGTGCATTGCAGTGAATCCACCCTTCAGGTCAGCTGTCTTTACTTCAACACCCCTGGAGATGAGTGATTTGATGACACTGTCCCTTGCATGCATGGCGGCATAGTGAAGTGCTGTCATCTGGTTACTGTCGGCAGAGTTGACGTCCACTCCACTGTCCACTAGTTTTTCGACCGTCTTGAGGTCCCCGCGAGCGCAGGCGGCTAGTAATTGCTTTTGTTCCTGCACTTTCTTGTTCTCTGCTTCCATTTTTACTGTTCTTTTTGCGGGAGGACGTCCACACTTTGTGGAAGTTTCCAGTATCCGCCGTCTCTGTATTGACCTCATCCTCCTCAAGCTGGCAGAGCGAGGGTGGTAGCCGCGTACAGAACTAGTTCTCCTGGCCAATGGCTTTCGCTGAGGAACGGGAGCCTCCATCTGCACCTCTGACTGACTTTTTTGCAAGCCCTCCGAATGGAGGGGCTGAGCGGTATCGCCGTTACTATGATTGTTGCCCATTTTTTTTAAATGGAGTTCTCAGTACTATAACTATCCTGATATTAGCTATTCCGTTGTAAGGCAGCTTCTTTTATACCTGACTTCCGTTCTACTTAGCAGCGCAGCAGCTAGACAGCAGCCCCACCCACCTCGTACTATTATGAGCATGCGCGTTATGTGACACTGTCTAGCACTATGGCTGAGCACTTAGTGGGTGAGGAACTTGACAAGCAGTACAGCCCCAGCATGTGGTCTAACCGTCTTCCAGCTGAGCTGGTAATGGATCATCATATTAAGTCCTTAGCTGAAGGTAGGAATATGACTTATGGAGACCAGCTAATGATAATAACTGTGTAGCTACTGCTGAAGCTCAGAATGTATTAAAGTGTGAGCTTGGTATACCCTATGGTGCTGAGAGTGGTCAAACATTGGATATCTACTTCCCTCCCCAGAGATCAAATGGAGAGGGTATGACTATATGCATGTATGTGGCAATCACAGTTAACTTCTTTGCATGTCACATGTCTGTCTCATATCATACTCTATAATAACCTGTTTACTCTGCGTATTCTTTCTAATCCCTCCTACAACTGCTCTGTTTACTTATTTCTTCCATCACTCCCTCCTCTCACTTTTAGGTGCAGCAGATCCACTGGCCGTCCTTATTTATATACATGGAGGATACTGGACAGCTCTGGGGTAAGGAATGGATGAGTCTAAGGGTAGAGATGTTGGCAGTGAACTGCACTGTGACATATGAAACTATGACTATGCAGACTTCTTTGCAAGGTTCCATTGTTTTTGTTGTTTTTAAGAAGACCACTGCTTGATTTGATGGGTGCTTCTATGTGTAAATTTCTTACATTTCATCATTACTATTACATCTGTAATATACCTGTAATATTAGATAATATATGATAAGATTACTGTAATATACCATAATATACAATAAGAATACTGTAAGGAAATTTACACATAGAAGCACCTTATTTGATGCCACAGTGTCATGTTTATATTGATAAGGCTATTTATGTAGATGGTATGCATGAGGCCCTGTAATGTATTTATGAAAGGGGGGGGGAGGGGGGGCTCTTAGCATGACGTGTTTACTGCATGAACTGTAAGAATTGAAGCTGTACTCATTTGTATGCATCAGTTTTTGGAATAAGTGTTTACATTGTCCATTTCTCTATCCCCCTGCAGTGTCGAGCACTCAGGGTTTCTAGCTCAGAACTGCAGTGCCAGAGGAATTGCCCTGGTGGCTGTGGGGTATGACCTGGCACCAAAAGGTAGAGCATTATAAACACAACCAAGGAGTGAAATAGAATAGAGTGGTGAATTCTGATAGAGTGAAAGTGGGTGATAAGGAGTGGGATAGAAGAGAGTGGGTGAATTCTGATGGAGTTAAAGTGGGTGTAACGATGTTTAAACACTAGTCACAATGAGTGAGCTGGGGAGTGATTGGCATGTAATCATCTTTGCATATTTCCGTAAGTCCTTTTTCTTTAATTAGTTAGCTAATAAGCTACTTTAGAGCGAGGACCAATGACAAGTTATGACTCACCTCACACTCTCCTAACAAAGAACAGAAAGTATTTCTCTGATCAGCTATCTGTAATGATCACACTAATAACTGCTGTTAACATTTAGTAATTACTACAGCCTCTAGCACTGGCCAAACCAAATTCTTGAAATTGACTTGTTCTCTAAAGTTTTTCTTCCTATGACCATTTGCTGGCTGTTCTCAGCTACAAATTATGGGATGGAATGATGTGTGAGATTATCATGAGATGTTTGTCATGAGATATTGTGTGTCCATAGTGACCATGACAGTTATAGTGGAACAGTGCAGGATGGCCTGTGTCTATGTGGCAAAAAGATTCACAAAAAGCAAGTAAGTGGATTGATGAAATGACACCATAACTGTTTCTTGTGGAGAGATTCACATAATATTATGATAGATTATATACGTTATATACATACAACCAATATGGGGTGATTTTCATTAGCTGTGCTGTGTCTGCACTTGAGAGTATTAAATCACTATATTACCCTTTGCTCATGGAAGTGCTGTAAAATAAAGTCTTTGAAGTCACTTTGTACATCCAAACATGGCCATTAATTATTATAACATAACATATACTCTCTAACTTTTCTAAATGAGGACACCTGTATACAGTGGAACCCCAACTAACCACTAAACCAGCTCCCTGAAATGCAGACATCCTGCTTGATGCATGGACAGCCTGACCTTGACAGATAGCAGGTCTGTTTAATGATCTGGTGACAATGATCTAGATTCCTACATCAGTCAAACTATTTCACACAACATTTACTTTGACATGTGGGCAAGTCAAAGTCTATAGAATTTGGGTCAGAGTACCCACCATCAGAATGATATCATTGCTCTCTGTTTCCTTCTCTCTCTGTTTCCTAGAATATTTGTAGGTGGTCACTCTGCCGGAGCACATTTGTCTGCGTGCATGCTCTATGCTGATTGGACACAGCATAAAATAGAGACATCACCTTTTTCTGGTGCCATTCTACTGAGTGGAATATATGATCTGGTTCCAATCCAAAGATCATATGTTAACGAACCACTCCAGCTCACAGAGTAAAGAAATCTCCTACATATTAATGGATGAAATCCTCTCTCTCTTTTTTACACACAGAGATGAAGTTCAAGATTACAGTCCCCTTAAGAATCTGGAACTGATTGGTACAAGGTTACCAGCCCACTTCCCGTGTCTGATGGCTGTGGGTAGTGATGAATCTGAGGAGTTCCACAGACAGGGAGAGGAGTTTCACCAGGTATAATAATACTAATACTCTCAATGCTGATATGATCATGACTTATTAAATAGGGGTTACTATCAGTGGGTGTGGCCAGCACAAACTCCACCCTTTTAGGAATGGACCATTTTGAACTTGCAGAGAGATTGACTGATAGTAACTTTAGTCTAATGGACTCCATTCTAGAACTAATTTCTACACATTAGCTGGCAGAATAATGTTGGGCAATGATCAAGCATGAGTTTCCAATCATAGGCAGTTCTTCGTTGTGTCCGGGATCATCAGACAACCCCACCCACCCAGGATTATGTTGGGAGAAGGGATGTTTGAACTCCAATCCTATTTTTTGTCTTAACATGTCCTAGTCAATAATAGCAGTAAATCATTAGACACACAACTCATTCAAAGATAGTCTCTTCAATTTTAATTCAACATTTAAAATAACTATGTTACTGCCTATGATGTCCATAACTTTACACACTGATAACATTGTGTCTGTTCTAGATATATATACCCCATCTCTTGCAAAGACAGGGAAGCAATCCAAATGCTATCTGTGAGTGGCTGACACCTTTCCTGCTTGCTGCTGGTATTCTTGCTGGAGTTTAGCCAGTTTCCCTGCCTGATTGTCCTGTTTCTTCTCCAGATCCTTGATCTTTGATTCACATCTTTCCCTGTGGGTGGGGCATGGTGGGTGTGGTGATGACTGGCACCCCTCCATTGTAAGATCCTTACACTTCTTTAGAGATGTAGTCTAGTCTCTTATTCACGGTCTGTTTTGCCTCCTCTAGATCTTGCTTAACCAGCACAGGACCAACTAATTTATACACTTCTGCCCCTTCCTCCAGAAGATCAAGCTCCTACGTACATACATATGGGATTCACAGCAACTGATGATAGCCATCTTACCTGTCTGGCTCAATGACTTAATTATGTAACATCACTTACATCTTTGACATTTTCGTTCTCCATCTTTTGGCCATCTAACTTGGTCTTCTTATCAATGGTCTTCTGCAATTCTTCCAAATAGAGCACACTATCATGGGTAGTTTGCATGTGACGCAGTAATCTGACCTGTTACCTGTTCTCTGTGCATTGAACTTCTCTAGTTCCTCTTTGATAGTCGTTTCCATCGTCTGGAGCACTTTGGAACTTTTATTACTGGCCATGACCGACTATAACTATAGGTAGGTACGTACGTAGACTTCGCAAAAGACGACCACTACCATACCGCGAATTACGCGCCATCAAGGAACCTCAAATGGCTTGTGTGCACAGGTTATTGGGAAATGGATTCCTCAGTCTCTCTCGAGGGACCAGATACAGTCGGCTAGCTCCCCTGCTGCAAGGAAGAAGTTATTTAAGCACCTCAAGTAAGTTGAATGAGGCTTATTAGTCTCTAGAGATGTACTACAAAAGCACTTTGACCCCTGACTTCTAGTGTTAAGCATTGCTGGAGAGTATAAGTCTAAGGTGATGGTTTAGTATGATAGTAGTCTGGTAATTGTGTGTTTTTTGATGGAGGTTCCTCTCTGACTCTATATAACTTTATTCAACAGTATTGAAAAGTTCTAAGTTTTGTCGTTGGCACTCAATTTCCAGACCACACCTCCCTGTCCAACCCCAGAAAGCAGGACAAGAGGCAAGGAGCAAATGGCAGCTGTTACTGCTGGTCATTCCTGTCACCACATTCTGCCTGGGGACATGGCAGATCTATCGTCTGCAATGGAAACTGAAGCTCATTGATGAACTGGAGAGAAAGACTCGACAGTCACCCTTTACCATACCACTAAAGTCAGCCATCCCTTAATATACTTATAATAAAAACCTCTGAAAGCAGTTTCTCCTGTACACAAACCTGTATACAGTAGAATCCAAAACTGGGATATCACAGTATGCAGTAGAATCCAAAACTGGAGTAGAATTTAACTATCTGAATTGTTGCCCCTGCAGTGGAACCGACACTCTGAAATAAGGACAACCTTCATATAAAGGATACTTGTCCTGTTCCCAATGAATGCTTTAGTGTATTATTATTATTATTATTATTATTATTATTATTATTATTATTATTATTATTATTATTATTATTATTATTAATAATAATAATAATAAATAAAGAGTAAGAAAGAGAAATGGATTAGGTGGTTGACGTGGACAAAGAATTATATATTAGAAGGTCCCGATATGTAGAGGTTTCACTGCAGGTACTTGTAGAGGACACCACTTAGTGTGAATAGAGACATGGGGATATTATTACAAACCCCCTGAAATAAGGACCCCTATCATCCAGCTCTTTAGCAGTTATTTCATCTTACTCTTGCAGCATCTTAGACCGTGTGGACAACTTGGAATATTGCCGTGTGACTTTGAACGGATACTATGATCACTCTAGAGAGATCCACATGTGGCCCCGTACCCTAAATACCAATGACGTCTGGACTCGTCCCAATACTGAGCCTGGAGCATGTATTATTACTCCCTTTTACTGCTACGAGTTAGAGAACTGGGTTCTAGTAAACAGGGGGTGGGTCCCCCACAGGAAAATGGATCCCTCAACTCGTTTAAATGGACAAGTAAGGAATGTTTGGGTGGGTGGGGACACCTTTTTTCTTCTTTTCTTCCAACTCCAAGCATATTTTCCTTCATTGCAAGCACCAATATGATACAAGGGTTATTTGGTTGGGGGAGGGGAAGAGGGGGGAAGGGGAGGAAGGGAAGGTATTTCTCTCATTTCTCTTGGTTATGTTGTCTAGATTATTAATCTGTCATCTTCAGGTGGATGGTGATGTCACTTTAACTGCTGTTGTCAGAACTCAAGAAAAGGTACAGATGCCCTGCTCAGTGAGGGTTAAAACGATGTAGTGGGGGTGTTCAGTCAGGGTTAAGATGGTATAGGTGTTCAGTGAAGGTTAAGATGGTATTGATGAGGGTGTGGTAAATGAGGTTTAATATAGAGAGGCATTCCTAGGTATGCTTCTAATTTTTATTCCAGAGAGCTCTGTTTGCTCCAGAAAATGACCCGAGCAGAAACTACTGGTCATATAAAGATGTTGAGAGGATGGCAAAACATGCTGACACAGTACCTTTGTTTTTAGATGCTGATGCAAGTAAGTCTGAATCCCTCAAAAGTCGCCTTTATTCGTGTCTGTCTTCATTTCAGCTACTACCGTCCACGGTGGACCAATAGGAGGACAGACAAGAGTTAATTTGAGGAATGAGCACATGCAATACATCTTCACATGGTAAGGATGGCCATCTAGTGTAGGTTGTTATATACCCTTTGTTTCAGGGGGTTCTAGTATATACAGAGGTGTCCTCATTTACGGGGGTTGGAATAGAGACACTCCTCTAATAAGGACCCTTTTAATTTATCCCAGGGTCTATGGTATTGAAGGCTACTGGAAGGTGTTGTTTTATCCGCACAAATATTATGGTTGCAACCACAAGTAGTGATGATGCAGTTATTATTATGCATTAATGAAGAATTCGTGAAATTTAACATAATCCACAAACATTTTTAGGCCTCATAAGCCATAATATACTATAGCAAACTATTTTGACACAAAAATTACCCACTATGCACAGTGTGTTGTATTATGTATCTACTTGTTTTACAGGTATGCTCTCTCTCTCTTCACTGCTTACATGTTTTATATACTGTGGACTAAAACAGGAAAAAAAAACTTTAAATGATAGACCCCCCACATAGGTAGGTGCTATGATGTAATATCATTCATTTAGTTGGAGAATTCAAGAGTTAGTCTTGCCATAAAGTTTCCCAGTGTAGGCATTAATGAAGATTAGATATCTTTGTAGTCGGGGTTCGGTTTACTTCGATAACAGCAGTAACAATAACAGAGTGCGGCAAAGAAATTCTTTATCGCTTCCATCACTTTTTGAGGGAATGACTTCTTCTTTTCTTCTGATAAAAGGCCCGAGGTTTCTGAATCTGATTTTTCTCCATCAGATGAGGTTCCATTAGGGACATCGGATGATGCTCCAACCTTTATACCAGGTGGAACCCCATTGGTGTCTGCGAAGGTGACAAAACGCTTTCCATCAAAGTGACGCTTACGAAGGATAGAAGATGAATCTCCATTAGTGTCTGGAGAATCAGTGAATTCTCCATTGGTAGATGGATCCATTTTGTAGCGGCGTTTGCTGAGGACAGACGAATCTCCATTAGAGTCTGGAGAATCAGCGAATTCTCCATTGGTAGATGGATCCATTTTGGAGCGGCGTTTGCCGAAGACAGACAAATCTTCATTGGTGTCTGGAGAATCAGTGAATTCTCCATTGGTAGATGGATCCATTTTGGAGCGGCGTTTGCTGAGGACAGACAAATCTCCATTGGTGTCTGGAGAATCAGTGAATTCTCCATTGGTAGATGGATCCATTTTGGAGCGGCGTTTGCTGAAGACAGATGAGTCTCCATTGATGTCTGGAGAATCAGTGAATTCTCCAGGAGCCATTTTGGAGCGGCTTTTGCTGGTGACAGACGAGTCTCCATTGGAATCAGTGAATTCTCCGTTGGTATATGGATTTATTTTGGAGCCAGGAGCAGAGGTTCCTTCTTGAGAGGTTGCTGAAGGATCCTCATGAATGGTTCCAAGAGGAATTGACCCCGTTGAAGAGGGTTGAGTTGGTGTGATAAAGGATTTCGCTGCAAGTGAAATAAGAGATTGCACATCTCCAAATTCCTCCTTGTCTGAGTCTGCAAGAGAACCAGATGCTTCAGCGTACTCTACATAGGATCGAGCTGCAATGGAGATCAATGACTGGACACGTGAGTGAGTTTCTTGAAGGTCTGATTCATCATCATTTGAGCCAGTTTCTGGATTGATAAATGGGTCATTGGGGCCAGAAGTAGGAAAGATGGAGGCTCCCATGCCCAATTTAAGGAGAGGGGATTCTATTTTGGTACCAGTTTCCTGATCCACAGCTGAGTCGGTAGAAGGAAAGATGGAACCTTCCCCACCTATTGGGGATCCAGTTTCCAAATCGATGCCAGAAGAAAGGAGTGAGGATTCCATGTCAGCGACTGAAAGAGAAGAAAAGGTCCCTGAATTGAATCGAGCTATAGCAGCTCCTACGGCACTGGAAGTCCTTGGTTTGGAGGACACTGTATAAAGTGAAGACGGGTTACCCTTGGAGATTTACCTACCCCTTGGAGATCTACCTACGGAGATCTACCTACCCCTACCTGAATCCTGGAGATCTACCTACTCCTTGGAGATCTACCTGACCCCTGGAGATCTACCTACTCCTTGGAGATCTACCTGAGATCTACCTACCCCTTGGATTTCAGAGAAGTAGCTATCTTTCTGCAAAGTTGTATCCACACAACTTACCACTTTCTCTTTCTTTAGCTATCATACTTTCATAATATTTTAATTTTGACTCAATCTGTGCTCTTCTATTCGAGTAATCTTCCACTAGCCTCTGTAGCTTTCTCACAGCCTCTACCAAATATGCCTTCCTCTCTTCACTGGTGACGGGATGGGCTAATTCTCGTTTACTATCTTCTATCGCCTGCAAAAAGGAGAGGGTTACTAATTTAGTGAGGAGAGGGTTATTGTTTAGCTAGTAGAGGGTTACTAAACCCTAATTTAATGAGGAGAGGGTTATTATTTAGCTAGTAGAGGGATACTAAACCCTTTAATTAATACACAAATTGGGATAGCCCTATGTGTTCTTTACCCAAAGCTTCCAAGAGGCCCCTTGATTTATAACAGTTAATTAAATCTTTAATGTAGTCACACCTTTCCTTAGTGGGAATTCTAGTTACTATTTTTTAACTTACCCCTTCATATGCTAATATCCACCATTGCTTCACTATCTTTTCCTGCATGAGAGCAAATGAGAAATTGTTACGGTCACAAATTAGCTATTCTAGGAAATGCCACACCCACTGCTAAATATAGTAACCCGCATTTTAGCTAGTGGCAAGATTCGTGTGCTAAAATGTATATTCTAGTCAGTGGCGTAGCCAGGATTAAACATGTGGTAGGGCACCCGTAGGGCACTGACCCATAGCTAGACTAAACTGCACTATCAATCTTTGACCAGATTCAGCTAAAATTATGGTAGACAGTGGTAGGGCACCTAGAGAGTTTAGTAGGGCATGTGCCCTAAATGCCCCTAAGTAGCTACGCCACTGATTCTAGTGGAGTCCAGTTCCTATCTGTTGGCACTACCTGTATCCTGCATAACATTGTGTGTATGACTGTTAGTCTGCATGTTTGTTAGGTGTGGGTGCATGTGAAGAACTGTCAGAGAACAAGCATCTAATGTACATTACAAAAAACTAAATGGAATGATGCATACCTTAGTAAGCCTATGTAACTCCTCTTCGTGGTCTCTCAGTTCAGCTGGGTCTACCTGCAGGAGAGAGAATGGCCTAGCTATATATACTACATAACCAACTGCATGGTATCAGATAGTTCTAACTGCCTCCAAGCCAGTCTTTGCAGGCAGTTTCTACACACTGCTAGTAGCTAGCTGCATCACTAACCTTCTCTGCCATTACAACAGACTGAAGCTGTAGAATTATTCCCCAACTTGCAGGGACAAGTTATTGGAACAAATCCTGCAGTATTAGACCCTTGGTAGCTATATCAACTCTCTCTCTCTCTGCCAGGAGTCAAGTTGTTTTGCCAAGCTCTATACAGCTCCTACATCCTTCAGAGTAGTCTTAAATAGTCTATTTCATGTTGTAATTGATACATGCAATTAACCACTATAACTTGAAGGAAGACAATTTGAAATTGTGTGGATGCATCGGTAGTCGTTCCATGCATGTCTTGAGTGTCTATTAATGTACACATGCATGTGTGGGATCATGCACATTAATGCCAGATAAACGTATATAGCTGTGATGTGAATTTACTATAATTCTTTGACATTGAAGAGCTTCAAAACTCAATAGAGTGAAAGGTGGTTTGTAAGGGTTGTGATTTAACCATGGAAAAAAAATGATAAAAATGAATAAAAATGCCATAATATACATGCAACAGGTTATGGGAAGTTACGTGCATGTACGTGGAAGAATTATAATGCAAGAGTGAATAGGAAGAAATTCTGAAAGATAAATGTGTGGCCAGAGGAAGCCCTCACAGTGGACATCACATCGACATCATAGGTAGCTAGTGTATGTTGCCTCTAAATTCTCTCTTTAGACACCTAATCTTCGTCCTGAGTTCTCTACCTAATAATAATAATCAGGCGAGTGAGTTTAAGACTGTAATATAGAGTGTGTGGGTATATAAGGAGGTATTGGTATGTGTGCGTGAGGGGTATGAGGAGGTATTTTGGAGAGAGTGTGGATATAAGGAGGCACTGGAGTGTGTGTAAAGGGTCTAGTGAACTGTTTATAGGTTACGAGAGCATATCTAAGTGTTAACTTACTGAAGCCCTATAAAGGAGTTGGTAAGTGGTTGAGGAGATAGAGTATGTATCTAGTGAAGAGTTGTCCTCTCAGAGATTCATACTGACTCAACTTTGGGAGGATAGCAGCCACGTACTCATCGGTCTCCCCATAGTGCTCCTTCACATGTTCAGGAGTGGCCTCTATGTGGACACCAGTAAGAATAACCTTCCCTCTCCCAACAGCCCCTCCTACTGCAGCTGGAGCGTCACTTAAGGAGGGAGGAGGAGCATGTGTGGGCAGGAGGGAGGGGCTGGATTGAAGTGATGCTGCAGGTGGTGAAGACTGAGACTTCAAAGGGGGAGTGTCAGGTAGGTGTGACACACTATATCCGGTGTATCTCATCAGTACATCATAAGGTGTGTTCTTCTTACGATCATCGCAAAATGGCACAAATTTGCAACCTCCATTATAAAAGACAGAGAGTGTGTTCAAAGTAGAATCAGAGGTTTGTTGATTCGTAGTTGCTAAGGTCATCTCGGCAGCGTGCTGACCTGCATTGGAGTCATAGGCATAACCAGGGAATGCTGGTCCCCTAGCTGTTACTGGGAAGAATGCTAGCTCACGAGGGCCTATGACCTCCATGTTCGGATCTCCTTTTGAGAACTCGACCTCTGCTGAGCCATAGTATGCTCCTGCACATATTCCAAGGTAACTCCCCCCTCCCTCGACAAAACTTCGGATCTGTTCATTCCCCTTTCCATTCAGTTCCTTGCAATAAGGTAGGTCACGCCCACCTGGCATAACCAGCAATGCAGCTGAATCTTTCCATTTAGAGCCCACCAGCTCAGTACTGTTGGTGGTCCTGACTGTATAGTTAGAACTTAGCTGAGCAGTGGATGATAGGGTAGTCTTCAAGCTGGCCATTGTCATGGAAACACAGTTATTGGCTGCACCCATGCCATTGTCAGTATATAAGAGGATTTCTAAGGAGTTGATTAAAAAATACATTATGTATGAGAGAGAAAAGATTTCCTTGGAATCTATAAATGTTTGTGGTGTTGAGTAGCTTCACGTGTACACTATATAATCATGCTATCTGTTACTAAATTATTATGTTGAACTGGATATTTCCTGGCACAGGAAGTTAAGCAGTGTGGTGAGGGGTAGCTGGTAGCAACTATGACACCAATTAGAGGTCTCACCTGACTTAGCTACCGACTCATTCATCTTCTCTTCGTCCTTGTCTGGGAGTAGTCAATCCTCGGCTCAACAGGAAGAGGTATGGAACGTCGAAGTAACGGATTGAGCATGACGTGTCATTCCAAATAATGCACACCAAGGAAAGTGTGTTTCGTAAGTGTGGTGCCTTCCTATGGCTCTACTGACACTCATAGCGAGAGCAAGCGATGGCCTCCCGCTCTCAGCGTCTATAATGGACGACGAGGTAAGACTTAGCATGGATTTAAGCATTGAATGAGACTTTATTCCTTCAGTCTGGGAGAAATTTGGGAGATTACCAGAACAAAGCTAAGCAGATATTCCGTAAACTCTCCAACCAATCTCCAAACAGGTGCACCATTGACTCAGATGGCCTAGTATTCCAGTAAGTTTCACAGCAAAAGAGAAATTTGCTAGATGCAGTGTATTGTGCAGTGAGACACTTGAGGTGTACAGTATTTTATCCTATTCATTATGATTTAGCTACATCATTGAAGCTGGGATCTGTTACTTGGCATTGTGTGAGCCTGCTTATCCTCCCAGACTGGCCTTCAGCTATCTGGATCACCTTCACCAGGAATTCAACGTGCAGTACGGACATGATATTGTCAAAGCAAAACGACCTTATCACTTTATAGAGTTTGGTACATAGTAAAGTTTGTCTGAGTGTGGTCTGTCTAGAGCCTCTCTGGAGCCTGTCCCATCTATAATTCACTTTTGAGGAATGACCTCTGATAAAGGACACTCTGAAATAGAACCAAGGAGAACCAAAACAGGATCAATATAAGTTGATCTTTGAGATAAGGATAAGGGATAGTAGACCTGATCCCAATGTGTCCTTTATTCAGAGGTTCCACTGTACTGTGTGTCCTCAGTTTGGACAGACTATAGCAACAAATATCCAATTCTAAATTTGATACACTGCCTTTGTGTTGTCAATCTAACCCAACCCCCTCCACACCCTCTAACCTGCCCCTCCACAGGCGCTGAAATTAACAAGATAAAGAAGAACTATCAGGAATCTCAGGGTCGCCGTAACAACCAGCTGAGGGGTCTGGGGGATGAGCTACAGGGGGTGCAGAAGATCATGTACGAGAACATAGATGCTGTGTTGCAGAGAGGAGAGCTAATATCAGGTATAAAGGGATTACCTGAGTATGTTCTGTGTTCCTGGATACTGGGTAATGATGCTATTAGGGAGGAGTTAATTTCTTGTATTGACCTGCCATATGAATGCTAACAATGGCTTTTGTCACACAACAATACAAACACTTGGAGCCAGTACATAGCACTAATAGAACTTCACCCCCTGAAATTGAGGAAACCCCTCCAATCATGACACCAATATTTTCTGATTTAACCCATTATAATGATGTATTTAACCCTTTATGTACTGAATAGTCTTCTTTTCTCATGACATGCAGTACTTGGAGACAAGGCAGCTAAACTGGCAGAGCATTCACAGAGATATCACAAGGAGGCGAGACTACTGAATCTGCGTACTTCCCTGGCAGCCAAGATAGCTATTGTGGTGATAATATTCCTGTTTCTGATATTCCTCAGATACATCATTTTCTAGAACAAGTATTTTGTTCTCTCTGTGGACCTCAACCTCATGTCTTTACATTACAACTGACAGAAACAACTTTAATGCTGAAATATAATAGCAAACAGGGGTTTTGGGAGCAGAGGGGTGACAAGCAGTGGGTTTGGGAGGAGAGAAAGTGACGAGCAGGGTTCTGTGAGGAGAGGGGGTTTGGGAGGAGAGAAAGTGACGAGCAGGGGTTCTGTGAGGAGAGGGGATGGTGAGCAGGGGTTCTGGGAGGAGAGGAGGGTGATGAGCAGGGGGGTTGGGAGGAGAGAAGGTGACAAGCAGAGGTTATGGGAGGAAAGAGGGTGACGAGCAGGGGTTCTGGGAGGAGAGGAGGGTGACGAGCAAGGGTTATTGGGGAAAAAGATTTTATATTGGATTGTGAGTGTGGATGTGAGTACATGTACATATAGTATATGTTATATAGCCATAACATATTTCTCATGGGGGAAGGCATAAATATTCCCTCACATGCATAAGAATGAGGATGAAGCAAGGTCTAAAGTATGCTGTGCAGTTAGCCCGTGCTATCCTGGAGAATAGGTGAGTGTCCTGATAGTGATGCTATTCGTGGGCTGTATTTATCCTGAGAATGTTGCTGTCTGTGAAAATCTTTTCTACCGTCTTCAATGGTTGCAGTGAAAAGGCCAGTGTCTCCACTAAGGAAAGGGAAGGGTTGAGAGGTGGGGTAAAGAGGTAAGGAAGGGGGAGGAGTTGATGGGTGTGGTTAAGGAAGGATAAGGACACTTACAGTGGGGGGATGACCCTCTCTGTACTGCCTTGTTCAGACAAGTGACAAGAAAAATACAGCTTCTTAGAAACTCCACCTCCATATCTTCTGCTTCTCTTATATCGAAATGAGCCACACCCCTCTCCCAGCACTGACGGAACCGTAGTGCTATCTTTAGGACAGTTATCATGGCTTTATGGACCAATGATGCCTGGAACACAAGGTAAACGACAGTTAAGTGACCCGTGTTACTGCATACACGCTCATCATACCTTACTATTGAGAAAGCATCGGTCATAGATGGTATGAAGGTAATTGGAATGAAGGCGAAGGATGCCCTCCAGGTCTGTTGCCATGGAGATGCTCTGTCTGAGCTCCTCACCCACACTATGCAGAACCTGCGGGTGTGGTTCAACAGGAGAAGGTTACAAGGCAGTTAATTAGACTTGCCCCTGGTCATGAGGCAGTTAATTAAACTTACCCTTGTCATGAGATAGTAGCTAAGACTGTTGACAAAGTGAAGAAGTCTGCTTCTCAAGAGATAAAGGAAATGCACCTTTAGTGCCACGCCCCTCTCCATGGCACTGATGGTGGAGGTGCGAGAACTGATCCCCTCCAAGTTCCACTTGGCCCAGCGCACATGGAGGAGGAGCTGGAAGATAGAGTTGTATGTCTCCATTACATTTTCAGAGAACAGCACATCTAGAGGCCAAGGGACAGAGTAGTGGAGAATCAAGGAAGAAGGAGAAGGGTTGCCAGGAGACAAGGATAGTGAAAGCCTGAAGAATAATCGTGAGAATGACATACGGGTCCCAGAGTTTTCATTTCTCTGTGAGTAGAAATTACTCACTTCTAGGGGACATAATGTTCCTTATTACAAACACAGTCTGTTGACTCACCTCTTCTCAAGCTGACAATATGTGTCCTGATTGAGGCCATGGATGTATTGAATAGACTCTTGCAGTACTGCAGCCAGGTAGGAGGAGTCCTGCCACACCTCATTCTCTGACAGAGCCTGCAATTACAGTGCTGTGTAATAAAACACCACTTCTTTTAGGTGGCCATAGACTCCTCATTATTGGGCAGTGCATGGATTAGATCAATAGTGCTAATTTAGTGTTGTTGGGCAAGAAAGGCTCTTAAGCTAGTGTTTAAAGTGACTATGGATGTTAACTTTGGAGGTATTGGTGGATCCTGGGTTACACCCTCCAAGCCCAGTCCTGAGCTCCACCCTCCAAACCAGGTTCCAGGTTCCCTCCCTCTAAATCACAACTTACTCTTTGAAAAATGTCATCAATGAGTTGGTTTGTGGCAATTCCTGCCTCCATCAGGAAGAACAGTTGCATAACACGAATGTGATCCATCAGATTGAACTCTGACCTTAAGAGTTCAACTAGAGCTCCTGAAGCCTGAAGGTTAAAGTACAAGAAATGGATGGGTCATAACTCACATCAGGAAAGTGGGAGGGACTTACAGTTCTGTAGCGTTCATGGAGCAAAGGGAAGAGACTGTTCTGGATCAATAAAGTGAGAGGAATAGAGAAGTACCGCCCCCTTAATATATCCTGGAGCCCCCACATATCAGGGGGTTCACTGTATGTGAACATGTCACAGGAATCCACCCAATCCATGTAGGACTTCATGAGAGAGTCGTAGTGACTGTGACCTACTAGTCTCCGCTCTTTCTTCATGATCGACTCATTACTTGATCTGTTAGTAGACTGCTGATCCACCGAAAGTGACTGTCCATGTGTATTATCAACACTAAATGATGCATCACTTGACCTGTCACGTGACTGTATCGATGGCTGCCTGGACTCAGACCTGTCACATGACTGTGTTGACGGCTGCCTGAACTCAGACCTGTCATATGACTGTGTTGACGGCTGCCTGGACTCAGACATGTCACGTGACTGTATCGATGGCTGCCTGGACTCAGACATGTCACGTGACTGTATCGATGGCTGCCTGGACTCAGACCTGTCACGTGACTGTATCGATGGCTGCCTGAACTCAGACCTGTCACATGACTGTATCGATGGTTTGAATTCCGAGAGAGTCCGAAGAAACTCTTGATAAACACTACCAGAGGGGAAAATAGTGGTACCAGTCACATCTAAATCCTCCTTAGAGGGAGTGGGGAGACACCCCCTTGAAGGGGAGGAGTGGGCCACACCCTCTTGGATGTGTTTGAGTTTTCCTATACTTTCCATGAGGTGTAAGGACTTTCCAGCTAATAGCACACACTCCAGAACAGGATGGAGGAACGTGGGTACAGCATCCTCGACAACCGTAAAACAGACCTCCCAGTAATCAACTGCTTTTATTTCCAGTTCCATGTTTCTAATTAAGGTGCCAACATTTTCCAAATAGAAATCATAGGAGTTCTCACCTCACAATGCAGAATTCCTTGAACTTGTCTGTGACACACCCACTGGTCATCCAGCTGTCCAGCATTTCCATATATGGACGTACAGTTCTGACCCACAATGGATACAGGATGCCAAGCAACTCTTCACCTGCCACAGCCATGAGGTCAAAGTGTACCATACCCGCCCACAAAGAGTCTATCAGTCTGGCAGAACACTAGCCAGGCACGAAGAAGAGGTATATCATCGGATGAAGGAGGTCTTACTAACCTGTCTTGCCGAGGGTTGAGGGAGTTCATGAAGAATTCCTCTCTCAAATATTTCATAGAGACCATTGACCAGGTCAAAGATTTCTTTACAATCTTCTGACAGTCTCAACAAAGTGATCATTTGCTCTAAAATAAACAAAAAAAAACAACAACAAAAAAACCACTCCCTCTTCCCTTGTGACCACACCTCACAACATACTCATACCCTCCATTATGGGGAAAGATATTCTTCCCGTCCATATACATGACCCTACACTCCCTCCGTCATGGGAGGGGTGAGGAGGCCAAGGGGAGGTGGGAGGGGGACTCTCCTGTACACTCCCTCAGAGGGGTACCAGTATATTCCCCTACACTCACTGTTTTCCACTATATCTTTCTCCACATTTCTGATTCTCTTCAGAATTCCTCTCAAACCACTACTAAGACCTGATACGAAAGCCTCGTAGGTGTGGCACCTCACATAGTTAGCCCCGCCTTCCAAAATGGACTGACAAAACTGCCTCATCTTATGAAGTTTAGTAGCCACTGAACAAAAATACTCCAAAAGACTATACAAGGCAAGCTGTGAGGGGGTTAATATCAAGAGAGTTAAAATCAAGGGGGTTAAAAGCAATCAAGAAGTTAATATCAAGAAGTAAAGGAGGTTAATAGGGGTTAATATCAAGAAATTTAAGGGTTAATTAAGTGGGGGTGGTGCTGAACTAACTGGTGTGAGGTGAGACACACCCACTCCTTGCTTCACTCTGATGCCTTCATTGTGAATGGAATAGACAAAGCTCTGTTCTGCCTCTAGTAATACCCTGAGGATACGGTCACCAATGAATTAGCCAATGGCAATATTATCATTACTGTAATGCAGTCTAGAAGACACCACCAATACCCTTTAGAATATCAGATCACCCACTAACCCCACAGTTTAAAGGAGCTATCCCATTCTCAAGGCATCCCAGTTAGCCAGTTTTAAGGGTGGAGTCAGCTGTCCACTACTTACCAAATAGTCTCTCTCACCACCTGACTCTCAGAGAGGTACACAGTTTCAGAAGGATGACAGAAAGGGTTAGAGTTCAACATGTGTGAGTTCCTGCATTCCCATTGATTTACTGTTGAAGTTTACTAGCTCTGGATTTACAGATTTACTAACTCTATGATTTGATTTACTAGTCTTACCATTTTTCTGCTAATTGACATGAAGAATGGGCAGATGCTGCAGGTTTTGGTAACTCAGAGGTCTGATTCTGATTCTTCCAGTATGGGACTGAGACATGTTCCTTGAGCCAGGCTTTAGAATCTGATACCTTGTCGTAATGGTCACCATCTTCAATGGAGAGATTTTCATCGCCCATTGCAGAATCATTTTGATCAGACTGCACCTCCTGAACATGCTCGGATCCACTCTCTGTCCACTATAACAACCAGTGACTTAAAATAGTAACAACCACACCCACCCATGCGCACGCGCACGCACACACACACACACACACACACACACACACACAATCTCACCTCCTCACTGTCACTTTCTCGTACTCTGGGGTACTCTATGCCTTCTGTGAGGTAGCTGGTCCAATCAAATCCATCCACCTCTTCCACTGGAGGTGTTGTAGGTTTTGCTGGCACGAATGTGGCGTGAAGAGGGGAATGTGATAAGGTCAGGAGGAAAGAAAGGACGCCATAGTGGGCATCTGAGTAAGGGAAACTTCTCTCAAGATAACAAGAGAGGAATCTGTCACAGAGTTCTTTAAAGGACTCTGCTTTTTCTGGCTGGGAATTGACATGGAATTTCTCCACCAGACTGGGAATTGGACATTATTTAAAATAGAATAGGATTCAAATAAAGCTGGAGACACTTTACCCATTTATTTTTTGAGTGATGTGGTAGTCATTGACACCAAGGAACCGATGGAACTTGAAGTTTGACTTGCAGAACTGAAAACAGAGTTTGTAGTTCTCCTCAGGAGGCTGGAGAGTGAGTGACAGCATTATTGGTGACAGTGATAAACACTTCATGGGACATGGTATAATCTCACTGTGAATCCTGTAACCACAGCTATCAGCTTAGCTGTCAGCTTTTTCTGTTCTTCTGTGAACACCGCCATTTTACAGACCTTTAGACTTTAACCTTTAACCGCTCTCGCCACCCACGTGATCCTTACCTAGGTGGATATGCCGTCATGAGCGTGTTCCTTTGTGGATCCCTTCGTCCTGGACGACTCTTAAGAAACTTTCAGCAGTTGGTACGTGGTAAAGTCAGAGGTAATGTTATAAGACGAGAGATTTGCTGTTTTCAGCAAATTTCTTCTGCCGCAGTGAAAAGGGACGATCCTTTCCCGATTGATCAGGGTAAAAAACAGGGCACACCCATGTTAAAGGTGCCAAGATTTGATCAACAATCTGACCCATTTGGTGTGAAGGAGCTAGTTACTGTAAAGGACCTTTTTGAGGCAAGAGTGCATTTCGGCCACAAAGCTGGCATGTGGAATTATCGTATGAGACCCTATCTCTATGGTATACGAAACAATATCCATGTATTTAACTTGAACACAACTCTTATTAACCTCCATCGAGCTCTGACTGTGGCAGGCTATATTGCATATCAGCGTGGCATCATCTTGTTTGTTAATGAAAGAACACAGTTTGAAATCCTCACGCAACGAACAGCTAGACAATGCAAAGAATATTTTGTCACGGATTGGGTCCCGGGAATTCTTACCAACTCTTTTAAACTGTTAGGCACTCTTAGGAGTCCTGATTTAATTATATTCACGAGTGTTCCTCGCTCTAAGACGGCAGTAAAGGAAGCCCTCACCCATGGAGTACCCACAATGGGTGTGGCGGATAGTGACTGTAATCCAAACTTCATGCTCTATCCAATTCCTGGGAATGATGACACACCACATGCCGTTAAACTATATTTCGACCTCTTCTCCAAGGTTATTTCTCGTGCCAAGCAGTTGCGTCGAAATGAAGAGAGAGAGATGAAAAGAGCAATGAAGGAGAAAGAGAAGAATTCAGGAGAAAAGCAAGCTAAAAGAACTAAACTCAATGGAGATTTAGCAGTGGGTAGTGTGTCTTGATGTGATGTTTATATGTATTTACTTTGACTAGGCCTCTAGATTATGCTGGCTTTTTTTTTTTTTTTTTTTTTTTTTTTTGAGAATAATAGGCATGAACTAGCATTTGAGAATAATGCTAGCATTTTGGGTGGAATTTGTCAGAATTTGTGGAGGGAGGAGAGGAATTTAATGATAAAATACAGAAGTGTGGTTTTACACACCCATACACACAGAGGCTGACAGCATCGTCTGTCAGCAATGATTCAGTCAAAAGTTAGTGAAGTTATGCCTTTTGCAAGTGACATTGAAGGACTTTGAATTTTCTCTTTTCTTGATTCTGATTCCATAATGAGTTAAAAATTGAACTTTCTAAGTACTTAGCAACATTTCACCAAGTTAGAATGGTGGAAGAAACATGAGCATGATCTCCCTCACTGGTCCCAGGAATGTTTTGCTTATGCAGCCATGCATGATCTGTCTCATTGGTCCCTGGCATGTAAGAATGTTTTGCCATTGATCTCCCTCAAGGTTTTTGCCCACCAAGCATGATCTCCCTCACTGGTCCCAGGCACGCAGCTTGTGCAGCCATCCTATATTTTCAATATTGTCTAACTGTTTTACTAATAGACAATAATCATCATGTTCATTGAAGAACTACATTGTCATGTTGCAATACAATTCTAATTAGCTAGCATGTAAAATATTAATTTTAATTGTCACATGTTTGATAGGTGATTTAGCAAGAATTATAGGAACTTGCCAGAGAATTATAGAATAGCATTTTAGGCAAAAAATCTGGCATTATCTAGACAGAGTGTCTATGAAGTCTTTATGTAATGGGTTCATGTTATGTAACATTTCATGTTATACACTGCTCTAGTACCAGACATATAATTTCTATCTCCTGTAGTTGTTCTGAGGTTAGAAAGTTGAAAGCCTTTTCTGTTAACTAATTAAAGCCAGCTGCATCAACTAAAGCAGCATTTTCTCTGTTGTTTTTCTAACCTGCAGTTTATTTCCACTATTATCAGCTTATTTGTTCTCTCTTCTAGCTATTGCAGCTGAGCTTTATTTAAAAATATTAGCTGATGCAACAAGTTTCAGAGTGTATAATCTAGACATCGACGTTTCTTTGCCAGTAGTTTTATTATAACATGTAGTTTGTGTTCCCTTCATTGACAGCTACCTTATTCTTTTTAGCTAGTGCAGCTGAGCTAATAATTAGCTGGTGCAACAAGTTTTATTAATAATTGGACAGGTGTGCATCAGCATTCATATTGCATGTAGTTTGTGTTCCCTTTAGATTATTTATTCTAGCTATACTGCAGCTGAGCTATTTCAGTAGTGTCTGATAGCACTCTATTTTAAGAATAATGAAGCTCTTATGCTCCAAAATGAAACCCTCCACTTTTCTTTCTGAGGTGCCACTAGCTATACTCCATTATATGAGGGAAGATTTGTGTTGTGCAAATGTAATCCTATTTCTTGTTTCTGCACTGTGACATATATTATACCCTCATATTATAATCCCAATAGAATAACACTATAGCTATATAGCTATTATAGCTAGGTGTCGTTTATTTGAATTGACGGATATTCTCCAGGTCCATTAAACAATCATCCACTGCTCCAGCGGAACAACTATAAAAGCAAGCCTACTTCAGCAGCTCAACACAGCTATATCATTATAGCTTGCTACAACTTTAACTCTGCAATAGTTGTCATATTTGTTGCATGAAAAAGTGATGGCTAAGTGCTTTACTTTCATACTGGCATTGTGGATGGAGTTCCTTCTTCTAAGTATGCCTGAAACCAAAGCCTTTTTAGTGTATCAGCAACAGGGAGCTAACCCTGGAGCCTCTTCAGTGTACCAGCAACCGGGTGGAGAATCTTTAGTGTACCAGCAACAGAGAGCTAATCCTGGAGCCTCTTCAATGTACCAGCAACAGGGAAAAGAATCTTCAATGTACCAGCAGAGAGCTAACCCTGGAGCCTCTTCGGTGTACCAGCAGCAGGGAGGAGAATCTTCAGTGTACCAGCAGAGAACTAATCCTGGAGCCTCTTCAGTGTACCAGCAGAGAGCTAATCCTGGAGCCTCTTCAATGTACCAGCAACAGGGAAAAGAATCTTCAATGTACCAGCAGAGAGCTAACCCTGGAGCCTCTTCGGTGTACCAGCAGCAGGGAGGAGAATCTTCAGTGTACCAGCAGAGAACTAATCCTGGAGCCTCTTCAGTGTACCAGCAGAGAGCTAACCCTGGAGCCTCTTCGGTGTACCAGAAGCAGGGAGGAGAATCTTCAGTGTACCAGCAGAGAACTAATCCTGGAGCCTCTTCAGTGTACCAGCAGAGAGCTAACCCTGGAGCCTCTTTGGTGTACCAGCAGAGAGCTAATCCTGGAGCCTCTTCAGTGTACCAGCAGAGAGCTAATCATGGGGCCTCTTTGGTGTACCAGCATAGAGCTAATCCTGGGGCCTCTTCAGTGTACCAGCAGCAATTAGAGAAGATGATCAATGGAGCCCTTTTAGACTATCAGCAGCAGCCAACCAATAGAGCAAGAGAATTTTCAGCATACCAACAGCAACAAAGGAACAGAGCATTTTTAGCATATCAGCAGCAAATAAGGGAGACTACCAGTGCAGCCGTTACTGGTGTTTTGAATGTAAGCCACATTCATGCACATAGAAAAATAATAAAGTGATTTTCTAAATGCAGGCAGTTGTGGACAATTTGGTCAATGAAGCTCTTCAAACAGCTTCTAGTATTGTCTGTAATAGGACAAGAGATAGACTCCAGCAGTTCAGCAGCCGTGCAATGTTCACTGTAAACCCTGGTGCTGGTGAGTCTAGGTCATTTTTCTTGTTTTAGCATGCAACATAAAGGTCATAGCTAGCTATACCAAATTTATTCACATCAAAAAAGAATTCAAAAATTTAGCTAGCAGTTTTGCCATTGAACTGAAAGGGATGGTAAGGACAGCACCAACTATTTTAAAGTGGTCTGGCTATAGCAGAAAAAAAAATGTTGCCTTAGCCATGCCCACTTTAATCAACCACACCCACTAGCACTCAGTAAAAAGCTATAGTGAAAATTCAGTTGCCAAAAACTTGGAACCTTCTTTAAGACTTGCTTATAAATTCTACAATCTTTAGTAAATTAAGTGGTTAAACCTTTCTTGGTGCTGGATAGATCATGCCAATGCCACCTCTAGAGGACACATTTCTAGCTATATTTTTTCCCCTTCAACTGAACCTACTTTTAGTGACCTGGGTTTAATGGAGCTGTAAACTATTGAAGTAGCTAGCTCTACCTCAAAAATTGCATGATAATGAATTGGAAAAGTTCTTGTGGGAAAGGACAGAGTCTATTATTCTCAAGGACACGTGAATGTTGTGAAGGTTGATTCCTTCATAAAACCTAGCTATGGCATAATGAAACCATCTGAACAGACTCCTTTGTGAGCTCTCAATGCATTAATGATTAGCCAGCAGAAATTAATCTTCTGCTCTGCATAGTGTTAATATATACTTTTAAGAATGTGACATCTGTTGTAGTGTATATAGTAACTACAACCAACAGCATTGAGAGTTCACGTAGGAATCTATCTCCATTACACAATAGCTAGCAAATGTTGTTTTTTTTATAATTTATACTTTCACAACCTAATGTCCTCTCCCACAAGAATATTCATCAACATCTCTGTAACGTTAGTTCATCTTTCCTACCTAAAACATTGACCTATTGACCTATGAAATTGAATAATAGTCCAGATGGCCCAGTATATTAAATTTCACTTTTGGTATGCCAAGATTAGGTTTTAAAAGATCAAATTAGGAGATCAAGAGGTATAGGTAACCTACAATATAACAGATCTATAGTATAGGAGTTGAGAATCAATAATTTTGATGAAGTTTTTGTAAAAGCAAATCCTGTAACGCTCAATAATTCTTTCTTCTAATTTCAAATTTTTGCAATTTATTTAATGATGAAGGCCATTGAATTTGTAGGCAGCACAAATTTCTATGCTATTGGCTGTTACAGTGTATATTTAATGTGGTACAATATTGTAGATATGGAGCTGGTGGTTAATGAAGATGAGACAGTTACTCTGAACGAGTTGTTTTTGATTAATGCCGGTTCCTTGCCTACTATTCCCTTGGAAAGTGTTAGCTTTGACTGCAGCTCATATGAAGTCAGCATCATTACTCGACCCTATGGCAACCAGGTTATCATTCCCAACATCATGGTATTGAGAAACATTGCCCTCACTCTCTCTGTAACCGTCACTGATGCCCAGACTCTGGTCATCTCTTTCAGTGGCCAGTGGATCATTGGTGGAATAACATTAGATATTCATGTTGAATATACCAGAGAATCAGGAGATTATGCCATCACAGCTATGCCTTCTGGAACTAATGTTGATTTCGTATCTTTTGCTAATGGCCTCACTGGATTGACCCTGCCAAATCCTTTCAGTGGAAGTCTGTCTTTTGATTCATTTGTGCTTTCAGGATTGATTAAAGCTGATGGCAACTCCACACTGACAATCAGCCAGACACTTCATGATCCCAAAATATACATCATCGTACACAAGAGAAGAGGAAGAGCCACACAGAAAGCCATCGCAGCAGAATTTTCAAACTTTGGATTCAGCTCACTCATTTCTCAGGTGACAGGTCTTGATCTTTCCGGAGTTCCTTATTTTGGTTTGCTCACTGCACCTAGTATTGGTCTCACCATTTCATCGGCTGATATCAATAATCTCCCTGCTGGCATTTTCTCTGCCAGCACACTTCTCCATTTGAATGGAAATGCTGTGGAAAATGGAATTGTAGCATATCTGAATTTTGATTTCTTGTCCAACCCAGTCAAGATGACTTACACCAATGTCCTCACTTTTATACCACCTATAAATGGCTTACGTGTAAATAGGCTGTTTTCTGCAATTCCTAATGTTAATTTGGATAGCATCCCCGACATTGATGACATATTTAATGTGGATATTGTCAACTTTACCTTGTCAAATGTTCCCGAGAGAGCCATGACAGTTTCGCTCAGGCAGACAGGTGATCTAAGGTTTTTCAGTGGATTTATCATCATAAACGATGCATACATCACTCTCTACTTGTCTAGTCAACCAATAGGAGTGAGAGCTGAAGTAGCTGGTGTGATGAATATAGGACAAAATTCCTTCACAGCCAGCCTGCTTCTTGATGATGAAGATAACTACGTGCTCCAGGCTTCTTCTGATGTTCTTCCTATCTCAAGTGTTCTTTCGCAGTTCCATGCTGATGTCTTACCATCTGAATTTCAGTCAGTACTTAGTAATGTACCTTTTGTGAGCTTCTCTATAGCTGACCCTATTCTCAGCTATCCGATAGCTGCAATGCCTCAGACCATCCATATTTCAGGTACTCCAGAAATTGGAGGGTACAGTACTATTTATATGGATGCAATACTACTTAGACAAGGAAGCAGGACCATTTTAGTAGAGGGATTTGAGGTTGGATCGGTTAACCTGGCTGATATTCTTCATACTGTGACTGGTTTCAGTTTCAGAAACGTTGCATTGCTGAACCAGGAGCTGGATATAGCTATTTTGATCTCACCTGTTACCCTTCCCAACATACAACTCTCTGGACAGAGGCTTCGAGACATTGTCATTACACGAGGACTTTCTGTTCAAGCTCAAATGTCTTTCCCCAGTGACTGTTCTACTGATGCATTCTGTGCTGTGGCACAGTCCTTGCTAGGAGCAGATGCTAGACTCATGCTGCAAGGTGCTTTTACATCAAATACTCGGTTTAGTGCATTTGCAGGTGTAGCAGACATCAATGTTGGCAATGGGCTCACTATAGGAAGTGCTGGATTAGAGGTTCAGGCTGGTGCTGAAACATCTGTGGGCTTACGAGGCTCGATAGTTCTCTCCGATCCACCGATTACTTTGACAAGCAGGATCTTCCTCAGTATCAGTGGAGTGGTGTTGGAGATGTCACAGAGTGGGTGTTGGAATAATGCTTTTGGCGCAAACTGGCTCGGTATCTGTAACATCCTAGGATCTGTTGGTATGATTCCTGGTGTCCTGTTGACCTCACTTGAGGTAGGAGGCGAGATTCGACTAGGAGATGCAAGCTGTTCTACTCCAATTGCAGCTGCTGGATTTCTTGGTGTTGACGCCATTAATCCTAGTAATAACTACTATTATGTGGAAATCACAGGGTCAGCTACCATAGCTTCTCTCCTCAGTGCTTTCTGTGTGAACATCAACTTACCACGACCACTAAGCGAGAGTGGCTTCCCCAATGGCTTTTTATCCTCCTTCTCTCTGTTTGGACAGGAAATAGCTCATGCAAGTATCAGCATTCCACAAGGATTTCGTATCAGAGGGACTCTGAACATCCTTGGACTTGAAGGAACTGGTGATATGACGATCAACTTCCCAAATGGATTTGACATGAGCGTAGAACTCCCACCAATAAATATTGGAAACGGATTATTCCGTATGTTTGCATCAAGTTCGGATACATCAAGAGGTCCATTCCTCCGAACAGACATTAATATCTTACCTTCTCCAAGTGTAAACATCTCTGCTAGTGGATATGTTAATGTACTAGGAATATCAGCCGAAGCTACTCTCAGGATTACCAACACTAACTATGAGATAAGTCTTAGTGGAAGGATGTTAAGTCTCTTTGAAGCTAGTCTTTTTATCAGTGCTTCTTATGGCAGCATCTCTCAGTTGTCATTCCAAGTTAGAGGAAGCTTTCGGAATGATATGTATGCTCAGATAGAACGTCGAATTAGAGAGACTTTACAGTCCTCAGCTAACGAGGCTACTAGTGCTATCAGTAGAGCTCAAGACGCAGTCAACAGGCAGCAGGCTCATTTTGAGAGTGCTAACAGGGATCTTCAGTCGGCTCAGCGAGACGTTGAATCTGCCCGTGGAGCATTCAATACTGCTAATCAACAATTACAAAGTGCTCGAGACCAGGTTAATAGTGTATGCAGAATAAGACACTGTGACTCTGGTAAGCAATCAGCTCGGGGGTGGATCTAGGACCTTGAAAGGGAGAGTGGCCAAAATAAACTTAGGCTAAGGGAATGCAATAGCTAGGCCCCATTATTAGCAGCTACCAACATCAAAAAAGTAAAGACATGACCTACCTAGGTTAGGAGAAATTGCCCCTCCTCCCCCCCAGATCTGCCCAGGCTCTATCCCTTGTCATAAAACATTTTGAACTTATCTCAACTGAAAAAAACAACATATTTTTTACACAGTATGCAGTCCATGCATCAGAGGAACTGAATGCTGTGGGAGTATAATTGGACAATGTGTCTGTTGGCGACCCAGGTTTGATTCCTGCTGTCATCGAATCACTGATCCATCATGTGAGGCTGCCAACCATGCCTGTAATGGACTGAGAGAAACTGCACGAGCAGTTTTGAGGGCTGCAGAGGAGACAGTGAATGGAGCCAGACAATCTCTGGATGCTGCTGAAGCTGCATTAGTGGCAGCTCAAGATATTGTAAATGCAGCTAGGAGTAGTCTTGATGCAGCTGTGGGTGTTTTAGAAGCAGCCTCCCAGACCTACAGGGCAGGTTCCCTGGCAGCTCAAAAAATTGCAGAAGTTGGTGTGAATGGTCTCATTAGTATTCGTGAAATCTCCTTTGATGTTAGCTTGAGTGCTGCTAGCGGAGGCTCGTTTGCTGGGAGTGTACGTGTCAGCTTCCTTGGACAAACTGAAGTCAGTGTGGGTCTGAGCATCAATATGCAGGATATAACAGCCATGGCAAGACAGCTGGCTGATCGTGTGGGAAATGGACTCTCCTCACTCTTTTGATGTTGTAGCCAGCTAAATGTTGAACAGTAGTTTAGTCATAAAACTTTGAACAGTAATCATTATTGAATGAACTGCCAAAACTTATAGAACATTACTAGCAATGCTGCCAATAGATTAGCTTGAGAAATGTTATTAGTAATGTGCATGCATGCGCATGGCGCGATCATGCTTTCAAGTCGAGTGTGTGGACATATGGCAGGCAAGCAGCTAGCTAGCTGATAGCTATCAGAGCCAGCCGATCCGGCCGGAGCTAACAAAGCGAATACGCGCGCGCATAGGTACTATACAATGCATCGCATGCGCATGACGTACCTACAACTAACTAACTGGGTCTGGCCGGGTCACGTCAATGGCCCCACGAGGGAAAATTTTGACTAGGAAAAACAGAAGGAAAGAAGAAAGAGCGGCAAAGAAGCAGAGGCGAGTGCAGTATTACTCCAGACAGGTCCAGAACAACAAGACAGAGTCTAAAGGAACTTCTAAAAAGACTCAGTACCCTCCTCTACCAATAGGTCATGACACCAAGGCTCCACCCTCTAAGAAGAAGGCATGGCTGATTAAGGCTAATGAGAAAGAGCAGAAGGAAATTTCAAAGCTCGAGAAATTATTGAAGATTAACAAGAGGAAAAAAGATGAAAATAGATGGCCAAACTCCTTTCATGAGGACGGACTAGACTGTATCTTTTATTTTTATGATTGTACTTCTAGCATGGTCACATGCTGTGAGGCATGTAGTTCTCCAGTGTCTTTAACTGGACCGTCCATTGCTTTTACTACAAGAGACCTTGAATGGATTCTGCCTCCATTTTGTGAGCCATGTTCTTAGCCACATGTGGTACCTTATATAACCTGTTACATGTCTGTATGAAGCATTAAGGTGTGGTTCCTTCATTTGTAAGCTCAGATTTGCTTGACCTTACAGAGAAGGGCGGTCAGGGCTGGAATCTTTCAGATGACTACGATAGTGATTCAGATAAGGATTATCACCTAGGTATGGAAGATCCAGGAATCTCTAGGTCATTTTAATGTTCCATTAGTGCTGTTACACAGATCAATGCTCTTCAAGTTCAGACTCTGAGCCAGAGGAATATTCAATGCACACCAAGTTCCATCCCTCATCAACTGGGTGTGGTAAAGTGGCCAGGAGTATAATGAAGAAAAGATCTGAGAAGTCCGAACTCAACACACAGAGAAAGACTGTTCAATTCAGCAAGGATGTCGGAAAAGAATTGTTAGAGGAGATTGATGGAGAGGAGGATGATGATGAGAATATGAACACAGGTGATGAAGTATATGATTCAAATGAAGATATTCAGTATGAGGAAGAAGAGAAAATTGAGGACAAAAAGGAGGAACCTAACGAAGAAGTAGAAGAGAGTGATGGTTATTTGGAAAGCAGTGGAGATGAAGATATCCCGATGTCTGTAAGAGGTGACGAAGTTGCTGGAGGACAGGCTAAATACATCCCTCCCCACTTGAGTGTGAGTGGATCGTCACAGTGGCTGAGGAAGAGAGTTCAAGGACTGCTTAACAGGTGGGAGTGGTTATCTGCTGTGTGTTCTATCGCATATAATACATGTTCTAGGTTGAGTGAGTCCAACATGAAGTCCATTAGTACACAATTAGAACAGCTCTACTCTGAAAACAGCAGAAATGGTAAGAGGAGTAGCTATACAATGGCGCAACGACATGTATGACTATGTCATTGTATGTATACAGATATGAATGCCACACTCTGGGTGGTGCTGGAGAGGGCATGCATCAGGCCAGTCCTGATTTCAGACAGGTTTGCAATGGAACAGGCTATGTTAGTGGCCATCCTTCACAATCACGTGGGGACTGAAGTCGGTAGGTACTCTCCTTATCTTTCCCCTCTCCTCCTTTTTCTATCCTTCCCCTCCCTCCCCACCCCTCCCCTCCTCTTTGTTATTGGTACATACTTGTTAATTATGTGGGCGTGTCAGGTGCATATGTGATACAAAGCATTGCCACTAAACTGGAGAGCTTGCTTCATCCAGTGACGGAAGAGAAGGAAGAAGGGAGAGAGGGAGAAGGGAAGGAAGCAGAGTGTCTGCTGCTACTATTATCTCACCTTTATAATTACAGAGTAAGTCCAGGTGAAGGGTATGGTCTTGGTTCAATTCGTATCTCAACACTGCACACATGTCACTCTGTGCACACTACACACATCACACACTATGTCTATAGGTTGTTCATTGCTTGCTGGTCTATGATGTGATAAGAACACTGGTGGAGTCCTTCACCGAGAGAGACATTGAGTTACTGCTTCTTTTACTGAAGAGTAAGATCATTTTCATGGTTATAGCTTCCACATGCCACCAGCACTGCCTCCCTTCCTGCAGATACAGGGATGGAAATCAGGAGGGATGATGCCAGGGCTCTGAAGGTATTACGTTCTAGTTTGACCTCCTTGCAGGTTATGTGGCTGGTTTTCACTACAGGACATCATCATGCAGATCCAGTCTAAATCAGCTGACTCAGCACTCTCTAAATCGTATGTAGACAGTATTTGTTATTCCTTTGAAATTTGTACTGTAACTCTCTCCCACTTCTCCTTCCTCTCCTCCCCCTCTTCTCCCTCCTCCTCTCCTCCCTCCTCCTCTCCTCCCTCTTCTCCTCTTATCCCTCCTCCTCTCCTCCCTCTCCTCCCCCTCCTCCTCCTCTCCTTCCTCTTCTCCCTCCTCTTCTCCTCTCCTCCCTCCTCTTCTCCTCTCCTCCCTCTTCTCCTCTTACCCCTCCTCCTCTCCTTCCTCTTCTCCCTCCTCCTCTCCTCTCCCCCCTCCTCTCCTCCCTCTTCTCCTCCTCCTCTCCTCCCTTCTCCCCCCTGTATTTTGACATAGTCCTCGTGTGAAGTTCATGTTGGAGACCATTTCTGCACTGAAGACTAACAATGCCCGTAAAATCCCCAACTATGACCCCTCCCTCCTGGAACACATGAAGAAGCTGCTAAGAGGATTACTGAGAACATCTGGTGAGCCAGTAGTCAATGGTTCTTCAAGGATGGAAGGGGGGCATTTAACCTCTCCTTAGATTTCCCTGTTCCCTCAAACTATCATTCATCGGGGGGGGGGGGGGGGGGGGGGGCTAAATGTCCATGATAGAGATGATATTGAATTCTGTCATAGGATCTTTGGATGAGGCTCAGTTGAAGGTATCTCTTCAAGATTTACTGAATGCAGGCAAACAAGGTACAGAGAGATGTCTTGGCTGAATCATGTCATGCAAGGGATATGTATCATATCCGTTATTGTCTGTATTGATTTTTAGGTCGATGGTGGATGGTTGGGTCAGCATGGACAGGTAGGAATGCAGACACTGCCACATGTGTTGACACTGCTAAAATGGGTGTGGACTGCGAGTCCTGGGTTCTGGAACTGGCCAGGAAACAGTGTATGAACACTGATATCAGGCGGACGATATTTGGAGTGATTATGGCTAGTGAGGTAGGTATAAACCACATCCCATAATCCTTCAGGGGATATGATACTCTCAATACTACCTAAACAGAGAATGGACCCTTTCTATTGGAGTAAATCAGATAATAGTCAGCAAGTATTTTCAGGGAATAGAATGTCATGTCAAAATATCTGTAACAGTACTACCCCATCCATAGCTAGCTAGTACATTATTTAAAGAAAGGTCATAGTACAACTTCTCACTAGTGCTCAAACTAAAATGACTACTGATCAAAACATTGTCACTACATTTCCTGGTAACTGCCCCATGCATGCAGGACTATATTGATGGTTTCCAGAAGCTGGTTAAACTGGGTTTGAAAGATGTCCAGGAGAGAGAGGTGATTCATGTATTGTTAGACTGCTGTCTTCAGGAGAGCCAGTTTAATCCTTACTATTCCTACCTGGGACAGAAGCTCTGTGAATGGAAGAAAGCAAATCAAGTATGTAAGGTGCTGGATGGGCTTGTTTTAGGGAGAGTGACAAGATTTAGGAGTTGAAGTGCAAATCCATGTGTGTGGATGTTAGACTAGATTTTAATATTGTTAGGTGACTTTCCAGTATTCCCTGTGGGATAGGCTCAAGACACTTGATTCTCTGACTCCCACTAATCTTATCAATCTCAGAAAACTATGTTGTCATCTCATCACCAAGAAGGCTCTTTCTCTGTCAATTTTAAAGGTGAGTGAAAAGTCATTATTTTCGAGATTTCTTTTACTGGTGTCGTGTTGGCATACAGATAGTGGATTTTATGGAACTGAGCAAGTGTGGGATAAATTTTTACAAGTCACTCCTGCTGTCCCTCCTTAGTGAGTCATCAGAATCAGTCGTCCGGGAGGTATTCTCACGCATTTCTCCACTTCCTCACCTGAAGAAGTTGAGGGATGCCCTCCTAGTCTTCATAAACCACTTCATTGCAGACAGCCAGTGCTCCGTGGAGCAGGAATTCAATATCGAGAGTAAAACACTCATCTCTCAACGAGTTGAAATTGCAGAACGTGCTCTCAGAGTTGAAGGAGAATTACTTTGAGGTACAGTGCGACAGTCATGGCATGATGACTTGCTACACACAACCACACCTACTACTATAAATACTCTATAATGAGATGTTGTGATATGTGAAGTTTGTAGGACTAATAATTAAAGGGTAGTTGTTCCTCACGGGTTACCCCTTTCCTGCAAGTTCTAACAATCCAGTCGTGTTCATCGATGTCAGCATTCCTCAGGAAAAGTTGTTTGTCATACGTATAGACCACTCGGTTCTCAGGATTGTAAACGCCATCCCCACAGTCGAACCATCTGTGGGGAATCTCCGGTGAAGTCTCGCCATCTGTTAGCTGGGTACGCCCTGTTAATGAGAGGGAATCTTACAGGGCTAAACTGACTGCTAAATTAAGGAGGGAAAAAAATTTTTTTTTTTTTTTTGTTGGGCCATAACTTCCTTATGCTTCACCCTACAAACTTGATTTTTGCATCAAATTACTCCTTTTCTTGGGAAGTTACTGGCTCATGCATCAAAGACAGGAAGTGGAATCTTGTGTAATATTCTATCTAGAATACCTGCTGGTTTTATCCCATTGCATATCTCTGAGTAGAATCTTCGATCAGATAAAGTACAGTATTCCCATTCATTCTCCTGGTACTTAAGGCCATCTTTGAAGGTGTATGTTCCTCCTGAGCCCTCACCCATGGCTCTACCATACTCCCAGTTAGCCTCAAACTGTCCACCATTAGAGAAGTATAACGTCCCAGCTCCATGAAACCTGAGGCAGACACAAACACTCATGAAGACAATGGTGTGCATTATTTAAAATCTTACTGTCCATTTTTGAAGTTTCCCACATACTTGGTGCCTGTCGGGAAAAGGTATTCTCCCTTTCCTTCCATCCTGTGTAAGGAGTTGGAAGGGTTAATACATACAGTGGCTGGAATAGGATACTAATGAATAGGGTGCATGCTGAAGGGAAGTCAAAGTAATTAGATGATGCTATGTGCCTCTAGAAGCATCCTGCCAACACTACATTCTCTGGCCTCCTATAAATATTTTGTAGATAGCTAGCTACTTACCTGCCATGAATGAGTCTTCCAATGAAGGTGCTATCAGTAGGGTAGTCCACACGGACAACTTCATTTTCTTCTCCGGACTGTTCTGAGGTCTGAGGGACTACAGTTGTAGCCATTCTCTTGGTGGTTGCTAAGATACCATGTTCTAAATTTGGGACCTAATGCTTAGTCAGCACAAAAATATTGAAAATATTTCCTGCATTCCTGCAACATTCTCTAGATAAAAGTGGAGCTCGAAGTCTTAAATTATAAACTACTTTAGATATTGTCTTTGAAACTATTATACCAGCTACTTACATAATTATGTCTCTCAAAGATACTATCGAGCTATGGAGCAAAGGTGTGGATAAGGCTCTAGAAGATAAGTTTCAAGATGCCATTGATGTCTGGACGTCCATGCAGGAACCCGGCGCTAGGATCTTCTTTAACATCGCCTCTATGCATCTTTTTCTAGGGAACATCGACAATGCAGAAAGAGTATGAACTAACCTTGTAGCTAACTAGTTATCTGATTTGTATTTCAATTTAATTTCTTGCTGTGGCCCTTGTGTTAGCTACATGGCCCTGGTGTTAGCTACATGGCCCTTGTGTTAGCTACAACATGGCCCTTGTGTTAGCTAGCTACCAGACCCTTGTGTTAGCTATGTACATGCCCCTTGTTTTTGTAATGTAGAACCTGGACTTGGCTGTAAAAAAGGATTCTCATCTAGCTCTGGCATATTTTCAGAGAGGCTGTCTCAAGCTTCAGACAAAGAAGTGAGTCACTCATTTATACTTTACCCCTTGCAAGAAATTTCTAGGTACCATCTGTAGTTTCTCTCAGAGTTATTCCCTGATAAAATAGATTCCTGAACTAAAGACATTGTTAGCAGCATTGGAATAAGGGTTTTGTCACATATTTCCTTCAGGATGTTTGGAAGACCTATTAATAGTTCCAATACTATAGTACACACTCAGTCATGACTGACACCATTTCCTCACCATTCCAGGAAGCTGCTCATCATCAATGGTGTCTAGACACCTTGGGTCAGATAAACATCTGCTGTTATTGGGTTTACTTGTAGTCACTGGAATCTTTCACTTCTCTCAGTCAGTCAGAGTCTTCTTGTAGCAAGACTCTTGAGTGGGAGAGGTTGGGTAGGAGGTTGGGGGCTAAATGAGGATTTTCAAGTATTTGATCTTCTTCTTCTTGTGTAGTTATTCTGAAGCATTGGATGACTTGGATTCTGCTATTAAGAATCTCCGTGGTAACCTCTTCATTGACTACAAGCAGTTGGGGCTGCAATATAAACTGTATTCCTGTGAGGTAAAAATTAACCCTCTGTGTGTCCTCCTGTGAGGTAAAGATTAACCCTCTGTGTGTCCTCCTGTGAAGTATAGATTAACCCTCTGTGTGTCCTCCTGTAAAGTAAAGATTGACCCTCTGTGTGTCCTCCTGTAAAGTAAAGATTGACCCTCTGTGTGTCCTCCTGTGAGGTAAAGATTAACCCTCTGTGTGTCCTCCTGTGAAGTAAAGATTGACCCTCTGTGTGTCCTCCTGTGAAGTAAAGATTGACCCTCTTTGTGTCCTGTAAAGTAAAGAGGTGTGTCCCATTTTATTAAGAGTCATTTTATGGTCATTGGTCATTACTGACCATGTGTGTATAATTAAGGGTCATTTCATTGTGTCCTACAGGTTATGACCAACCATGCATGTATTATTGTGTGTCCTACAGGTCATGTTCAACCATGCATGTGTATTGAACTGCATGGGTCAAGCATCTGAAGCAAAAGAAGAGCTTGACAGAGCTAAAACCATAGCTGCTGGCAGCACAGAATCAAGACATAAAATCATCACGGCTGGCCTAGAGAGCTTGAAGGTTAGTGACTATTGGCAGAAATCAAGGATCCTGAGGTCTTCCCCTATCTATATTAGTTAGCTGTGAACTGTGTTGTAATGTTGTCTGGTTTGGTTGCAGACAAGTGGAAAATTTGAGCCCTATAGTCTCCCTGACAACGCTATGGTATTCCAGCCACCACGACAAAAGACTGAAGTCCTCAAGCCCACTAACTTTCTGGGAAAGGCCAAGGTCAGGCAAAATTAAGGCAGAGTAGACTATAAATTACTCTAATATGCTTCCATATCCTTTCCTCCCTCCCTCCTCCTCCCTCCCTCCTCCTCCTCCCTCCCTCCTCCTCCCTCCCTCCTCCTCCTCCCTCCCTCCTCCTCCCTCCCTCCTCCTCCTCCCTCCCTCCTCCTCCCTCCCTCCTCCTCCCTCCCTCCTCCTCCCTCCCTCCTCCTCCCTCCCTCCTCCTCCCTCCCTCCTCCTCCCTCCCTCCTCCTCCCTCCCTCCTCCTCCCTCCCTCCTCCTCCCCCCTCCCTTCTCTTCCTCCCTCTTCCTCCCTCCCTCTTCCTTCCTCCCTCTTCCTCCCTCCCTCTTCCTTCCTCCCTCCATCCTCCTCCCTCCTTCCTCCCTCTCTCCTCCTCCCTCTCCCTCTGTGTGTGTTAGGTGCTAGCATCAGTGGTGGATCAGGATAGTTATGTTGGCTTTGTTGGGGTCCAAGAAGAAAGGAAACGTCAAGCAAGAAGCCCCTCTCCTCGACAAGGAAGTAACCAAGCTCTACCTTCCCGTCCCTCTGAGCCCCCTCCCTCAGTAAAACCAGTCAAACCAGCCTCGCCAGCTCCTACACGTGTATCAAAACCTGATGCCCCACCTCCTGTTCCATCCATGAAGATTATGAGCAGGACACAGAGTCTATTGAAACAATCTGGTGGAAGCCAAACCTCCAAATCATCCGTTAAAAGCATGACTTCAGAATTCAAAAAAGTTGACGTCCAGGGACGTCCCCCCAAGCCATCTAAAGCTCCTCCCCCTCTTAAGTTGGACAAGAAAAGTGATAAGTCTCCAGTTGGAGCCAGGAAATCATTGGAGACTAGTGGAAACAAAATAAAGTCTCCCATTAGTCCATCCAAGTCTCCAATTGGTCGGGCTAGATCTCCTGTCAGCCCGTCTAGATCTCCGATTGATGGGTCCAGGTCTCCAGTCAGCCCATCTCGATCTCCCGTTAGTCGGTCCAAATCATCAGACACGGGAGCAAAAAAGAAGGTAAGTTTTATAAATATGGCTAAGATCCTAGGCCCATCTCTGCCTCCATGCACGTGCGAACTTAATGATTTGATGTTTTTTTTTTTTTTCTGTGAAGACATCTTACCAGCTTTAAGCTTACATAGATAATCCAATTATTATAACTGTCAGATCCTTAGTAGCGCTTGGTCCAAACATGTAGCATCTGCCATCTGTTAATCCACATTCCAGGTGGATCAAGTTAAGCTTTGAGGCCACCTGGTATGGTGGTAATATAAACATTGTGATTTACATTGCGTGCAGTAAAATGTGATATAACTGCACTAGCTAGGTGCATGCAAGTTCAATTGAGCTTAGCAAAATATTGCAGTTTACTCATTTCCAGAGCTAGCAGTCCTCTGCTCACAAGATTGTAACCTGCACACCATCCCATTACAAAGATAGTTATGTGAAGTACAAGGCATGCCACTGACCATCCAGAATGCAGGCAACTTGGTGGATGATGCACACCACTGTTAAATAGTAGAATCATGGCTTTCAGGATTCTGTTAGTATACTAATTGTCATAATGCTAGTATACTACTTAGTATACTATTATGATACTAATAGTTGTCAGTAGCACTGATAGTCACTGAATATTCTAATTACATACCACTGATAATTTATTATTGACAGCCTGCTATGATGACAATAAAAGTGCACTACACTACTACAAGAGCTCTCCGTGTTAGCTCCTCCATAACATACCAACAGCTGCAGAACCTCATCTGTAAGAAGTTTGATTGTCCAGCAGATTCCCTTACCCTCTGGAGCAAAAAGAAGAATGGAGATCTGAGTGAGATAGAGAGTGACCAGACCTTCAAGGATGTTTCTGCAGCATTGGATGATGGATTTAGGCTCACTCTCTGGGCTTATGACAAGGATGAGGTCTTTATGATTTTTGAGATAGTTTCATGCCACAAATTTAAAGCTCCACCCACACCCACATCAAACTAGTTAAAGCTCCACCCACCCACATCAAAAAGGTATTTAAAGCTCCACCCACCCACATCAAAAAGGTATTTAAAGCTCCACCCACACCCTTATCAAAGGCAGCTAATAATAATAATTGTTTCCTTGTAATAAGATTACTGTATAATCAATGTCAGGAATTTACACATAGAAGCACCCATTTATGTGGTATCTATCATTACATTGTGGACAAAGGTTCAATAAGGACAAAGGTTGCACAATATGTCTGTCTTTTCTAATTACTGTGCTGTCTCCCCTTCCCCAAAGGAGGCAGAGGTTGAGTCAGGATCTGATGATGTAGTTCTGATGGAGTGTGAAGCTGTTCATGGTTATGAGGGTCAGTATGAAGATGAACTTACCTTTCAGGCTGGAGACAAAGTAGATGTCATTGTGGAAAGTAAGTCTTTGAATTCCTGGTTTATCGTGTGATGATAGACCTCCTCAAGGTCCCAAGTGATGTCATGACATTAGCTTCTCTTATTAGAACATTCAGATTCAGAAGTTTATTATTAGAATACTCAGATTCAAAAGTTTATTAGAGTACTCAGATTCAGAAGTTAATTAGAGTACTCGGGTTCAGAAGTTAATTAGAGTACTCAGATTCAGAAGTTAATTAGAGTACTCGGGTTCAGAAGTTAATTAGAGTACTCAGATTCAGGAGTTTATTAGAGTACTCGGGTTCAGAAGTTAATTAGAGTATTCAGATTCAAAAGTTAATTAGAATACTCAGGTTCAGAAGTTTATTAGAGTACTCGGGTTCAGAAGTTAATTAGAGTACTCAGGTTCAGAAGTTTAAATTAGAGTACTCAGATTCAGAAGTTTGTTTAGTGTAGTCATTAGCCAGCAAAACAAATGAGACCAGAACACCTAGCTGTGAACCTAAAGGCCCCCATACACCAGGCAACTTGGTTGCTGGCAATAGGTTGCCAGTACTAACCATCAAGCAAATGGTTGCTTGGAACACCATAGTAAGCCTTTGATCTTTCAGGTAACTGGTTGCCTGAAGTTGAACTTCAGGCAACCAGTTGCAGGAAACCAGATTGCTAGCAATTTCAGAACATCACTAGACAACCAGTTGCAAGCAACCAAATTGCCTCAAAGTTGCCTGGTGTATGGGGGCCTTTAGAGATCTCAACTCCTCCCCTCAAATATTTCTAATCACCAGATAAAAGAATACTGTTCTATGAGATCAAACTGTTAGAACAGAATTGTAATGTTCTAGAATAGAATCAGAATCTGAGTACTCTGGTCACCATTACTAATGTCCTCTTGTCATCTTGTATCCATACAGTTAATGAAGAATGGTATCAGGGTCGATGCAATGGCAGGACAGGAATCTTCCCCAAGTCCTATGTCAAGGCAAAGGAACCAGCTGCCTAAGGAACTGTTTTTCATAGACCATTACATGTGTGGTGTTCAATTCTTATGCCAATCATGAACTGTTTTTTTTATTTTTTTACCACTAGCTGCTACTATAATGATTTCACCCACTAGAACTTTGTCAATTTAACTAGTTAGCTCTAAAAATGATGTAAATCACTGACAACCAACCGTCTGGAAGCTCTGCCCCCATTTTTCATCTAAGCTACAAATAATTATGTATTTTTAGTACAACATACAGTTACGTTCCTATAGTTCTATATATTCCCCACGTTCATTAGAACTCCTAGCAATCAGTTACATTGTTTCACGCAACAGTCCAGCAAAGAGGCCGAATTAACGGAAGGTTTGTGGTGTGAGCTAAGCACGCTGTGGACTCGGCCCTCAGCTCTCAGCAGCCGTACACACGCTGTCTTCGACGATCTGCGGGTCTTATTAAAGCCATCACCTCGTGGCGAGGATAGATTAAAGTGAGAAGTTTTAGCTATCCTTAACTAGCTATACTTATTGAGCCATTTGTTAGACCTGAGAGCTGGTTCACACGAGTTATGAACTGCTCATACGGTTCCTAGATTAGTAGCTAGCTAAGGTTTATAATACTTCTCCCTGAGCTGCGTATACATCTTTAGGAGTACGTATTGGTAAACTCTACCAGATAAGAGCAGTCAGATTTGTGAGCCTATAGTGAGGAAATACATCTTGATCTGGCTGAGAATGTTAAGAGAAGATGTAATGATGTTTTGTCTTTATGGATCTAGCTGTATATTGGTGAAAATTTTTTGCCTAAGTATCAGCTGGTGTTTTAAGACTGATTACCACTATGCCTAACCCAACCACTCACTCATTATCACTCACTGACATTCACTCTTAGCCAGAAAATTATTCTGAATTTGGCTTTTCCCATTGAGACCTTCAGTTGCCAGTAGTAACACAACAGACCTAAAGATTGATTGTGTATTACACTATATCACTCTCCTGCTTATCTGTTTATGGGAATAGATTCCCTTGGAGTTGAGATGTTGTAAACCAAACCTAAAGACCATGTTCATGACTTTACTTACTACTACAGAAGTCCAGATGTGTGTTTATCAATCTTGTCCAGCTAGAGAAATGCATGTTGTAAGCAAGTTAACATGAGCTTGGAAAAGGCCCAAAGATACATTATTAGCCACCATCTTTATGTTTAATAGAGCTGTATAAATAGACCAAGAGCTGTTGCCTGAGGGCATAGCTGGGAGGGCAACGTGGAGTTTTGGTTGGTGAAGGGTTACACATTTATGGGATATTGTGTCAAAGGGCAGCTCTAAAGTACTATCTATCTCTCCATCTGCAGGTGACTTTAAACCATGTCTGGTCGCAAATCCCGTCCTTCAACGACAAAGACTTCACCTTCTAAACCAACACCCTCTAAGCCAATTCCCACTAAGCCCACTCCCAGCTTCACAGAGGAGGAGGAAGATGTGTTGTCTTCCTCGCCAAGGCACGGAAGGAAGGAGAGTGAACACAGGCGTAGAGTCACCATCAACCAGTGCTACGATGAGCTCATTACCCTCTTGTCGATGGTAAGTGAACGAGGCGTACCCAAAAAGATGGATAAGGTCACGACCCTCAAAGAGGCTGTCAGATGTATCAGAGTCTATTATGACCTCACTCACAATAAGCTGGCGACTCCTCCCTTAAACCAGCCACTTCCTAGTCCTAGCACACCAAGCAAGCCGGCTCAATCTCCAGTTACTTCTTCCTCGGCTTCCTCTCCTAAAGACTCAAACATTCCCCCGAGTTTGTTTGATATGGGAGAGCTGTTGAATTTTTTCCTTGACACACAGGATTCATTCTTGATGGTGGCATCTGATACAGGGAGGATTCTCTTCACTACAGAGCTGGTCACCTCTCTCTTGGGACACATGCAATCACGTCTAATAGGCCAGAATCTCTTTGACTATATCCATGAGAATGATAGAGCTCTCGTCAAGAATTTGTTCATACCTCCAAATAATGTGGAAGGAGTATCTGTACCAAATTCCCCCCTCATTACGTACCCTTCTTGTTCCTTTACGGCTCTCTTCCGACTCTATACCGGAGAAACTAGCTGTTTCCCCCAGTATCTACCCTTTACCTGTCTCTCTTTCCTTCGAAAATGGAAACATGTTGAATGTGAGGACCTCACAGGATCTGTTGAAAGTCCCTCAGAGAAAACCACCAACCAGCACCAATCTTGTCTGATTTTCATTGGGAAACTCCCAACTTCTTTGAACCTTGTGGAGCTCTCCATTGGGACATCCGAGGTTAATTTTGAATTTGAAATGCGTATAAGTCAACAGGGACGGATCATTGATATTGATGAACATGCCATTTTGGTTTTCGGATTCTCCACCTCGGAACTCAAGGGTACTCTGTTTTTTGAATATGTCGATCCTTACCATCTTTCTGATGTTAGCGAGAGCATGGCCAAGTTCCTCGTTAACGGACTGGGTACTACCACACCTTATCGAATTCGTACCAAAGGTTGTCGCAGCCTGTGGTTAATATCAAAGGGTTATTTGTCATATGACCCCTGGAATAACAAGCTTGACCACATTCTTCTTGCTAATCGGGTGCTGGGGTGCGACCATGTTCTCCCTGAACATCGGTTCTTTAAGAACCACAAGTACCTGCCGGATTTGGAAGGAGAGGAGTGTTACGTTCCTAATTTGAATATATCTGAACCTGTTAATAAACCCAAGCCTGTGGCCACTAGTACAAAATTCATTTCTAAACCAGCCCCTCATATTCCTTCGGTTTCTCCTTCCTGGCCATGTCCGGTGGATTTTCTGTTGGATGAAGACTTGAGGAGATATCCTATAGAGACAATGGACACCCCTTCCCATTTGGGAGGGTCTTCTATGGGTGTGAGTTGTCATGTGACATACAATGAGAGAGGAAGAGGGGGAGTGGGAGGAGCCGGGGGAAGAGACGCAATGACTATGTCTGGGGATCCTAGTAAAACTGGACCAGGAATGTCAGTTGGCCAAGAGAGTTCGTCCCCTACTCAACACCAGCTCGAGAAGAAGCTGGAGGAAAAGAACTTGAAACTGATGGAAATGCAGGAAAGATTGATGGAGCAGGAACGACAATTTAACAAAGATCGAATGGAATTTTTAAAAGCTGCGCAACAAATGATGCTCCATTTCTCTAGGGGTCCTGAAAACCAGAAGAAGCTAATTCCTGGAGATTCAGCACTCATAAATGCCTCCAAATTCATAGACTGTTTCCAATCTCCAGCCACCACCCTTTCCTCCCACCACCCCACTGGGGCAAGTCAAACGGGTGATAGCTCTTGTATGGCTTATGGATGGAATGCGGAAAATATGGACCTCTTAATGGGAAGCTCTCTCCTACAACAACAGCAGCAAAATCATCAACAGCAACATCATCATCAACAACAACATCATCGACAACAACATCAACAACAATATCAGCAACAACATCAACAACAACATCAGCACCACCAACAACAACAACAGCAGCATTGTCATCAGCACCAACACAAGCACCAAAGCACTCACATGCGATCACATCCCTCTATTACATCACCCTCCTTTTCAGTGTCAAGTTCTCGCACTTCTCAGCACCATGATTTCACCTCAAACCCTCTCTCCTATCTAGATCCAAGCTCTTCCTCTTTTCAGCCTGATCACAGCAGGAACCTTCCCATGTCAGGGCAAGGAAATGGCTATTGCTCACCTGTACATCATATCCAAAATGAGCTCTCTCATCCTAGCTTGGAACAACACAACACCCAGTTTTACAGACAACAGCAGTCACTGTATAATGGTTCGTTATCCATGATGGATGGAAGAGCTATGCTAGAGGAGTCACCTGTCTCCCAAGTCACTCTGGAACACAGTACCATTGGAGGAGAGGAGATGAACACAGAAACTAACTATGTGTATTTGAACTCTAGCTTGGCGGAAGATCTTTTAAATTCAACTTAATCTGCTTGCCATAACTTGTACCCAATCTCTCTTTTCCTTCCTTCCTTCTTTCTTTGTTTTTGTTTGTTTGTTTGCTTGTTTGTTGTTGTTGTTTTGTCACATTCTGCACAATTATAATGGCTCACAACTAGGGCAACTAAAAGGTTTCATCATGCAGTGCAGCAAACAGTAATCCTTACCAAAAAAAATTAATACAACCAGCTAGGTGTGCTCTATTTGGGAGTTAGTGGGACAGTCTGCTATTAGCAGGTCGGTGCATGCAGAGTAAGGACTGCACCACAGCTTCCTGATGGGCAAGTTTTGCACGCTCTTTCTAGCTAGACGTAGCTACTTGTACTGACGCACACAAACCTTCAATGGCATAATTATAGCTAATTCTATATTATACGGTCTGGAAGTGGATTATTGTGAGTTTCTGTATTTAGGGCCGACCGGAGGTAGCAGAGCTAACCAGCTGATATAAGTACATGACTATTATAAACTGCTGCCTGCCTATTAGCAATTAATTGTCTGGTTTGTAACCTCTCCTTCTTGCAGCATTTGTAAGATGTCTATAATAAAATCCAAGGTGTGGTGGGTGAGGTACTCCCCTCTATGGTGGACCACCTCTCTCCTCTTCATCTTCCTTGCCTTCTTCCTCCCTGTAACTTCCACTGAAAGTCTCAGATGTGCCCTCTATGACCCCCCAACCCCTGGAATCAACTGTTTCCATGGCAATACAGTAGAGAAAGTGATAACAAGAAGCAAGTGGGCATGGATTTTTGAGTTTTATTCCAGCTGGTGCGGACACTGTCAGAACTTTGCTCCTCGGCTAAAGGAGCTGGCTCAGGAGATGGAGGCGTGGTCAGAAGTGATTAGGATTGGAGTGTTGGAGTGTACTGCATCCAAAGAAAACCAAGACATCTGTGGAAAAAAGATGGGTGTACAGGGTTACCCCACCATTAGGGTATGTTATGACTATATAGGGTTACCCCACCATTAGGGTATGTTATGACTATATAGGGTTACCCCACCATTAGGGTATGTTATGACTATAAGGGTTACCCCACCATTAGGGTATGTTATGAAGTTAGTACTGTATAGGATTTTCCTACCTGTTATGTGTGCCATTAGAGATGTGAGAGATATCACATTGTTCAGTGCCTACTTGGTTATCTATGTAAACAGACTTTAGTCAGCAGGTAACGTCTATAATTGGGAGAGGGGAAAGGAGGGAGCCGCCACACTGGAAATTACTACACAAAAATAATATTATTATTGTTTCATTTACATTCTGGTATGTACTTCTATTTGCCTTAAGGTAATGTTTATAAACGGGTACTCATTTTAGCAATTTTCAATTTTTCATTAATATCAAATTAAAGGTCCACAGGTCAAAGGTCATCAGGGAATCACGCGCATGGATAAGATTGACGAAACAGCAGCTTGCCTAGCTAGCTAGTATGAAATAATTATTATTGTAGCTAGCCAAGTCTTCATAATGATTGATCAATGTCTACAATTTTTTCAACTGAAAAAGGTCATTAAAGAGGTTGAGAAAAGCAGGAATTCTTGGTCTGCTTGATGGCAGTTACTCTCTCATGGAATTTTTTGAAGACGTCTATGTATAAAAATGTTAGCCTGATGGTGTGCGATAATAATTATATTTGTACCAGTTAAATGCCTCAAAGCACAAAACCGCTAAATTTTGTACCCGTTAATAAACATTACCTTAAGGAAACACTGGTGCCCACAGGCCCACGCCTTCAGTCTATACAGCATATAATAGATGAGGGTCCTCTGTACCCATCCACTACAGAACAATTTACAGCCAAATCTCACTCTCGTGTCTCTTCCTCTGTGCAGTTCTTTAAACCTCATGAAGAGAATCCACTTGAGTTTAAGATGATAACTGTGGGTGAGTAGAGGTTAAGTGTTCATCTTCTTTGATGATCATATTTCATGCATGTACAGGTGCAAAACGGATAACAGAGCTACGACACACCATAGTGAATTTCATTCAATCCATTAACCCTCTTCCCAAGGGTTGGCCAACATTTGAACTCTTAATGTAAGTTATAACTGATGTTACATACCACAATAATTGCTCACTCAACTCACTCACTCACTCACTCACTCACTCACTCACTCACTCACTCACTCACTCACTCACTCACTCACTCACTCACTCACTCACTCACTCACTCACTCACTCACTCACTCACTCACTCACTCACTCACTCACTCACTCACTCACTCACTCACTCACTCACTCACTCACTCACTCACTCACTCACTCACTCACTCACTCACTCACTCACTCACTCACTCACTCACTCACTCACTCACTCACTCACTCACTCACTCACTCACTCACTCACTCACTCACTCACTCACTCACTCACTCACTCACTCACTCACTCACTCACTCACTCACTCACTCACTCACTCACTCACTCACTCACTCACTCACTCACTCACTCACTCACTCACTCACTCACTCACTCACTCACTCACTCACTCACTCACTCACTCACTCACTCACTCACTCACTCACTCACTCACTCACTCACTCACTCACTCACTCACTCACTCACTCACTCACTCACTCACTCACTCACTCACTCACTCACTCACTCACTCACTCACTCACTCACTCACTCACTCACTCACTCACTCACTCACTCACTCACTCACTCACTCACTCACTCACTCACTCACTCACTCACTCACTCACTCACTCACTCACTCACTCACTCACTCACTCACTCACTCACTCACTCACTCACTCACTCACTCACTCACTCACTCACTCACTCACTCACTCACTCACTCACTCACTCACTCACTCACTCACTCACTCACTCACTCACTCACTCACTCACTCACTCACTCACTCACTCACTCACTCACTCACTCACTCACTCACTCACTCACTCACTCACTCACTCACTCACTCACTCACTCACTCACTCACTCACTCACTCACTCACTCACTCACTCACTCACTCACTCACTCACTCACTCACTCACTCACTCACTCACTCACTCACTCACTCACTCACTCACTCACTCACTCACTCACTCACTCACTCACTCACTCACTCACTCACTCACTCACTCACTCACTCACTCACTCACTCACTCACTCACTCACTCACTCACTCACTCACTCACTCACTCACTCACTCACTCACTCACTCACTCACTCACTCACTCACTCACTCACTCACTCACTCACTCACTCACTCACTCACTCACTCACTCACTCACTCACTCACTCACTCACTCACTCACTCACTCACTCACTCACTCACTCACTCACTCACTCACTCACTCACTCACTCACTCACTCACTCACTCACTCACTCACTCACTCACTCACTCACTCACTCACTCACTCACTCACTCACTCACTCACTCACTCACTCACTCACTCACTCACTCACTCACTCACTCACTCACTCACTCACTCACTCACTCACTCACTCACTCACTCACTCACTCACTCACTCACTCACTCACTCACTCACTCACTCACTCACTCACTCACTCACTCACTCACTCACTCACTCACTCACTCACTCACTCACTCACTCACTCACTCACTCACTCACTCACTCACTCACTCACTCACTCACTCACTCACTCACTCACTCACTCACTCACTCACTCACTCACTCACTCACTCACTCACTCACTCACTCACTCACTCACTCACTCACTCACTCACTCACTCACTCACTCACTCACTCACTCACTCACTCACTCACTCACTCACTCACTCACTCACTCACTCACTCACTCACTCACTCACTCACTCACTCACTCACTCACTCACTCACTCACTCACTCACTCACTCACTCACTCACTCACTCACTCACTCACTCACTCACTCACTCACTCACTCACTCACTCACTCACTCACTCACTCACTCACTCACTCACTCACTCACTCACTCACTCACTCACTCACTCACTCACTCACTCACTCACTCACTCACTCACTCACTCACTCACTCACTCACTCACTCACTCACTCACTCACTCACTCACTCACTCACTCACTCACTCACTCACTCACTCACTCACTCACTCACTCACTCACTCACTCACTCACTCACTCACTCACTCACTCACTCACTCACTCACTCACTCACTCACTCACTCACTCACTCACTCACTCACTCACTCACTCACTCACTCACTCACTCACTCACTCACTCACTCACTCACTCACTCACTCACTCACTCACTCACTCACTCACTCACTCACTCACTCACTCACTCACTCACTCACTCACTCACTCACTCACTCACTCACTCACTCACTCACTCACTCACTCACTCACTCACTCACTCACTCACTCACTCACTCACTCACTCACTCACTCACTCACTCACTCACTCACTCACTCACTCACTCACTCACTCACTCACTCACTCACTCACTCACTCACTCACTCACTCACTCACTCACTCACTCACTCACTCACTCACTCACTCACTCACTCACTCACTCACTCACTTCACTCACTCACTCACTCACTCACTCACTCACTCACTCACTCACTCACTCACTCACTCACTCACTCACTCACTCACTCACTCACTCACTCACTCACTCACTCACTCACTCACTCACTCACTCACTCACTCACTCACTCACTCACTCACTCACTCACTCACTCACTCACTCACTCACTCACTCACTCACTCACTCACTCACTCACTCACTCACTCACTCACTCACTCCACTCACTCACTCACTCACTCACTCACTCACTCACTCACCACACCTCACTCACTCACTCACTCACTCACTCACTCACTCACTCACTCACTCACTCACTCACTCACTCACTCACTCACTCACTCACACACTCACTCACTCACTCACTCACTCACTCACTCACTCACTCACTCACTCACTCACTCACTCACTCACTCACTCACTCACTCACTCACTCACTCACTCACTCACACTCACTCACTCACTCACTCACTCACTCACTCACTCACTCACTCACTCACTCACACTCACTCACTCACTCACTCACTCACTCACTCACTCACTCACTCACTCACTCACTCACTCACTCACTCACTCACTCACTCACTCACTCACTCACTCACTCACTCACTCACTCACTCACTCACTCACTCACTCACTCACTCACTCACTCACTCACTCACTCACTCACTCACTCACTCACTCACTCACTCACTCACTCACTCACTCACTCACTCACTCACTCACTCACTCACTCACTCACTCACTCACTCACTCACTCACTCACTCACTCACTCACTCACTCACTCACTCACTCACTCACTCACTCACTCACTCACTCACTCACTCACTCACTCACTCACTCACTCACTCACTCACTCACTCACTCACTCACTCACTCACTCACTCACTCACTCACTCACTCACTCACTCACTCACTCACTCACTCACTCACTCACTCACTCACTCACTCACTCACTCACTCACTCACTCACTCACTCACTCACTCACTCACTCACTCACTCACTCACTCACTCACTCACTCACTCACTCACTCACTCACTCACTCACTCACTCACTCACTCACTCACTCACTCACTCACTCACTCACTCACTCACTCACTCACTCACTCACTCACTCACTCACTCACTCACTCACTCACTCACTCACTCACTCACTCACTCACTCACTCACTCACTCACTCACTCACTCACTCACTCACTCACTCACTCACTCACTCACTCACTCACTCACTCACTCACTCACTCACTCACTCACTCACTCACTCACTCACTCACTCACTCACTCACTCACTCACTCACTCACTCACTCACTCACTCACTCACTCACTCACTCACTCACTCACTCACTCACTCACTCACTCACTCACTCACTCACTCACTCACTCACTCACTCACTCACTCACTCACTCACTCACTCACTCACTCACTCACTCACTCACTCACTCACTCACTCACTCACTCACTCACTCACTCACTCACTCACTCACTCACTCACTCACTCACTCACTCACTCACTCACTCACTCACTCACTCACTCACTCACTCACTCACTCACTCACTCACTCACTCACTCACTCACTCACTCACTCACTCACTCACTCACTCACTCACTCACTCACTCACTCACTCACTCACTCACTCACTCACTCACTCACTCACTCACTCACTCACTCACTCACTCACTCACTCACTCACTCACTCACTCACTCACTCACTCACTCACTCACTCACTCACTCACTCACTCACTCACTCACTCACTCACTCACTCACTCACTCACTCACTCACTCACTCACTCACTCACTCACTCACTCACTCACTCACTCACTCACTCACTCACTCACTCACTCACTCACTCACTCACTCACTCACTCACTCACTCACTCACTCACTCACTCACTCACTCACTCACTCACTCACTCACTCACTCACTCACTCACTCACTCACTCACTCACTCACTCACTCACTCACTCACTCACTCACTCACTCACTCACTCACTCACTCACTCACTCACTCACTCACTCACTCACTCACTCACTCACTCACTCACTCACTCACTCACTCACTCACTCACTCACTCACTCACTCACTCACTCACTCACTCACTCACTCACTCACTCACTCACTCACTCACTCACTCACTCACTCACTCACTCACTCACTCACTCACTCACTCACTCACTCACTCACTCACTCACTCACTCACTCACTCACTCACTCACTCACTCACTCACTCACTCACTCACTCACTCACTCACTCACTCACTCACTCACTCACTCACTCACTCACTCACTCACTCACTCACTCACTCACTCACTCACTCACTCACTCACTCACTCACTCACTCACTCACTCACTCACTCACTCACTCACTCACTCACTCACTCACTCACTCACTCACTCACTCACTCACTCACTCACTCACTCACTCACTCACTCACTCACTCACTCACTCACTCACTCACTCACTCACTCACTCACTCACTCACTCACTCACTCACTCACTCACTCACTCACTCACTCACTCACTCACTCACTCACTCACTCACTCACTCACTCACTCACTCACTCACTCACTCACTCACTCACTCACTCACTCACTCACTCACTCACTCACTCACTCACTCACTCACTCACTCACTCACTCACTCACTCACTCACTCACTCACTCACTCACTCACTCACTCACTCACTCACTCACTCACTCACTCACTCACTCACTCACTCACTCACTCACTCACTCACTCACTCACTCACTCACTCACTCACTCACTCACTCACTCACTCACTCACTCACTCACTCACTCACTCACTCACTCACTCACTCACTCACTCACTCACTCACTCACTCACTCACTCACTCACTCACTCACTCACTCACTCACTCACTCACTCACTCACTCACTCACTCACTCACTCACTCACTCACTCACTCACTCACTCACTCACTCACTCACTCACTCACTCACTCACTCACTCACTCACTCACTCACTCACTCACTCACTCACTCACTCACTCACTCACTCACTCACTCACTCACTCACTCACTCACTCACTCACTCACTCACTCACTCACTCACTCACTCACTCAAAGTAAGTGAAGGTATTTATGCTGGGTTAGTCATGCCTTGAGGAAACAAAAATGACATCATCTAGTACTGCAATGAACCTTTATCTTCTAGTTAGTAATATAATTATCTGTATAATGATATAACACTTCAATGGCTCATGTGCCAGTGTCTCATGTGCCGGTAGTGGTTCATGTGGTGGTTCATGTGCAGGTGGTTCAAAATTCTCCTTGCCATCAATTGCCCAGTGTAAAAACACTCCTTGACATGCATAAACATGCTTGATGTGGCACCATGTCATGGAGCCAAGCCAACATGACTCCACCATTTATACTAGAGATGGTTTTGTTTTTGTGCTGATGCAGGGATGCTGCAGTGTTGGAGGAGTCAGACTGGATACCATCCATCTTTCTATTTGAGGAAGAGGAGTCATATGTTGGCAGAGAGGTATGTTATACGACATGTATCACTGGTGCATATTGTACGACATGTATCTGTATGTTGTATGACATGTATTACTGGTACATATTGCTGTTTATGTTGTATGACATGTATCACTGGTGCATATTTGCTGTCTGTATGTTGTACGACATGTATCACTGGTGCATATTGCTGTCTGTATGTTGTACGACATGTATCACTGGTGCATATTGCTGTCTGTATGTTGTATGACATGTATCACTGGTGCATATTGTACGACATGTATCTGTATGTTGTATGACATGTATCACTGGTGCATATTGTACGACATGTATCTGTATGTTGTATGACATGTATCACTGGTGCATATTGCTGTATGTATGTTGTACGACATGTGTCACTGGTGCATATTGCTGTCTGTACGTTGTACGACATGTATCACTGGTGCATATTGCTGTCTGTACGTTGTACGACATGTATCACTGGTGCATATTGCTGTCTGTATGTTGTACGACATGTATCACTGGTGCATATTGCTGTCTGTATGTTGTATGACATGTATCACTGGTGCATATTGTACGACATGTATCTGTATGTTGTATGACATGTATCACTGGTGCATATTGCTGTATGTATGTTGTACGACATGTGTCACTGGTGCATATTGCTGTCTGTACGTTGTACAACATGTATCACTGGTGCATATTGCTGTCTGTACGTTGTACGACATGTATCACTGGTGCATATTGCTGTCTGTATGTTGTATGACATGTATCACTGGTGCATATTGCTGTATATTACATGACAGCTCATTTTGGATTTCTCTCGGATAAAGCACTTGAGAATAAGGAGAGTCTCTGCCAAGAATGTGAGTTTAATGTTTACTATCACAGATTCTCTGACTAAGGCTTAGCAGATTGTTTTGAGCACATCTAGTGATCAATGCTAACATTATGAGCAGCATTTTGAGTATTTTGACCTGAACTGAGGTTTAAAAATGGTGGCTGATACTTCTTTACATGATAAAGGCTGTTCCCAAAGTGTAGCAGTGACTGACTACTGTATGATTGTATATTTGGATCACATTTTCTTAATAACCCTCACAGGTTGCCATGGTTAGGCACTACTCTGTATTGGAGTTACCCTCGGCAGTAATTGAGCTGAGGAGACATCATTACCACATCCTGGCTGGGTGAGGCACCCAATCCATCCACCCAATCCATCCACCCAGTCCATCCACCCAGTCCATCCACCCAATCCATCCACCCAATTCATCCACCCAATCCATCCACCCAATCCATCCACCCAATCCATCCACCCAATCCATCCACCCAGTCCATCCACCCAGTCCATCCACCCAGTCCATCCACCCAGTCCATCCACCCAGTCCATCCACCCAGTCCATCCACCCAGTCCATCCACCCAGTCCATCCACCCAGTCCATCCACCCAATCCATCCACCCAATCCATCCACCCAGTCCATCCACCCAGTCCATCCACCCAGTCCATCCACCCAGTCCATCCACCCAATCCATCCACCCAGTCCATCCACCCAATCCATCCACCCAATCCATCCACCCAGTCCATCCACCCAGTCCATCCACCCAGTCCATTCACTCATTCATTCGTTGAAATAATATTCTCAGACATTCCATCAGGGATGCAAGGTCAGAGTTTAGACTGAAGATAGAAGATTATATATTTAATGTCTCTGGCCCGTCACTGGAGTCACATATAGACCATCACGTTCCTTGGGGGTCACAGCAAGGAGCCACCTCCCACAATGACATCTATAGACCACTCCCCCAAAGGAATAGGTGCAATTCATGTTTCAAAATAAAATATGATAATATGAAAAGTTTTTTTCATTTTAGAGTTGAGTTAGGTGACTTGCTTGGAGCCATCTCTTATGCCCTTAGGGTGGAGGTATCTCTGAAGCATGCCATCACAGGTTCTACGTACTCTTCTCTCTACAACTTCATCGTTCTTCTAGAGCAGGTGAAGACCGACTGGATGTGTGTAGGGGTCAGGAATAACAACCCCAGGAATCTGAAAGTTCTGTAACATGAATAAGAATCAGATTCAAAACTGTGATGGCTAGTGGTCACATAATCCCTTCCCAGACCTACTCCCCACATGAAAACACATACACACTGACAGACAGACAGACAGACAGACAGACAGACAGAGAGGTCAGAGTCTGGTCTTAAATGTCAAATGGCCGGCTCCTCATCGAGTAAACTGGCCAATCAGATAGCTTGAAAGTAGCACATGTTCAGATAACAATGTAGCAGGAAAATATGTAGAATACATGCTACTTTAGAGCTCTCTGATTGGCCAGCTCACTGATGAGCTGGCTAATGCCAAGTTTTTGATTTTAAAGTCCAGACCCTCACTTTTTCATGTGTGTGAGGCACGAGACTAGTGTTGATACTAGCACATTACCACTGTAAATATATAACCCCCTAAGAATACATGGCCCTCTATGTACAATACATGTGACCCCCTATAGTTGTGTAACCCCCTGTAAGTATACGACCCCCTGTAAATAATAGACCCCCTGTAAACATATCAATGTATGATCTCCACTTCTCATAATGTGTAGGGATTTTCCAGAGTAGTTCCAGTCATCTCGGAGAACATGCATGGACTGAAGTTGAAGATGACTGCAAGGAACTCGGTCAGATTCTTAACTAGCAGAGAGTGGGCAAGAATATTGGAAACTAAAGTAACTATATAATATACATAATTATTATTGTATGAACCATGGGGGTCATTTTATATCACACACTGTGTGCGTGTGTCTCCATGCATGTATATGTCTGTGCATGTGTGTGGCTGTGCATGTATATGTCCGTGCATGTATATGTCTGCATGTGTGTGGATGTGCATGTATGTGTCCGTGCATGTGTGTGGCTGTGCATGTATGTGTCCGTGCATGTATGTGGCCATGCATGTGTGTGTCCGTACATGTGTGTGTGACCACAGGGGCCTTTTTTCATAAAAATGGTTCACCTATCAATATATCTGATGAGTGTCTATGTGCTAGAAATTATTCCAGGTGACCAACAGATGATTTGTACTGTACATAGTCTATGCCACTCACTGGTGTGGTACCTGCTGTGGTACCTACCTGCTGTGGTACCAGTGGTCTGCCACTAGGGGTTGCCCAATTATGCTAATTTTTTTTGCCTATTATTCTATTCTCCTATGCCACAAAGTTTGCCTATTATTCTCACAGTTTCCACCTATTATACTTAAAATTCTGCCTATTATTCTTTATCCATCTGTCTTGTCGTATGCTATAATTAGAAAGAAATCATCATGTGAACATTAGAGTTATATCATAATAATTGAGTTTTCAATAAAGATCTACACTGTTGTTCATTAAATGAGTTAGCAAGGAGTTAAAAAAAAACACGTTCTGCAGCTGCAGAAGGTTGTGTCAATAGAATAGATTTAGACCAGAATGGAAGCCCATGTATATGGTATCTCCACCCACTTCCTCCTGAAATTTACCTATTATTCTGGCATTATTCTCCTGTGCTAGGGCATGTCTATTACTCTCAAAATTATGCTAGCATATTTGGGCAATCCCTATCTGCCACTAGTGTGGTCTCACCAGTGGCCTGCACACTGGTGTGACCATTTGGTTGGTGCCACTGGTATAGTCACTGGGTGTTATTCAACCTTTTTATTGCTCCAGCTTAACTCCCAGCTCTTCCCCCCTAAACCTACATGGAAAATGTGCAACGGTAGCCAACCTCACTTCCGTGGGTACCCCTGTGCATTGTGGATGCTCATGCACACCCTTACCATACTCACCCTCCCCACCAACCACACCCACAACTCCACCCCCTCCATCAATAGCGTACGTGCATTAACAATCATCACTAAATTCATCAGAAACTTCTTCTCCTGTACGGTATGCCAAGAACACTTCACAAAGATGTCCATGGTGGTCATGGAGGGCTGGGATAATGGGGACGCTATTCTGTGGCTGTGGGAAGCACATAATGTGGTCAATGAGAGACTGAAGATAGAGGGAGGAGGAGACCCTTATTATCCCAAGACACTCTTTCCCTCCATCCACAGGTGCCCCTACTGCTATCAGAGGGTGGGAGCTGGTACTGAGGTACCTCCCAACTTCAATAACACTGGATTCCTGGAGGAAGAGAGCATGTTGCATAGAAATCTTGACAAGGGAGAAAGTGAGAGGTCTGGAAGGTACCCAGTACCCAGGAGTGTGGTTAGAAATCGACAACTGAAAGGTTTAGAATATAGTTTTGTATGGAATAGAACAGCTGTTATCCTTTACCTATGGAATTTTTACCATTTGGATTCAATTCATGGGAATAGAACCGAGAGTGGAATGGATCAGAGACGGAACCATAATCACATATTGTCATCTACAATCCTAGAAGCTGCATGGCCCAAACAATTCAAACTTAAAACAGACGATCGTGGCTATTATCGTAACTACAGAATGGAATATGAAAATGGCATAGGTTTCAATTCCATGGACAGCAGTCTGTGCATCGTCTGTTACATGGCATGTTTAATGACAATCCTCCTCATGGGATTATGGCTCAGTCGAAGACGAAGATGTAGAAGGCTCTTTTGATGGTCATTAAATAGAATCATGGCAACAATTATTTATTGCATTTAATTTTGTTAATTTAATATTGTGCATTGAATGAAAATAAAGTACTTCTCTTTTTAGTCAAGTTTCCTCCTTTCTCAAACAGAGCAGTTTCTACTTCTCTTCTGGCTGGAATATTCTCCAATTCACCAATGACTGTCATGGAAGGGTTACTGTGCATCAGTTTCTCCCCCACCCTCTGAAGGTCTGAGCCACTCACAGCATCTGAATACAATAATTTATGCACTAGACTCTGTACATGTGCACCAGAGTTTTGCCTGGAACACATTCTATGAACATTAACACTAAAGACACCCCCAGACTATTGGTACGTAACATGCCAAGACCATGCATTATCCAGACTATTGGTATGTAACATGCTGAGACAATGCATTATCCAGACTATTGGTACGTAACATGAGACCAGGCATTATACAGACTATTGGTATGTAACATGCTGACACATTTAGTGGGTCCGTTCACGTGTGGGGTCTACGTATTCTTGGAAGAAACTAACTGTAGTAGAGCTTACTTATTCTGTCAATGATCTCATTTGGAGTGAATTTCATGTTCTGTCCCAACACCTGCCTGTTTGGAATGGGAACTGAATATATGACATGGGAATCTGACTAACTGAAGTTGTATATACCTTCCAATGTCTTCAAAAACAATCAGTCTTGATTCCAAGTTCATCATCATGGAAGACTTCAGTTGTTCCTTGGCACGCTGTACGGCTTTCTGTGGCCACACCCACTTCAATAAAACACCATCAAATGACTCTAAATGATGTTCACCTCATTTGGCACTTTAGTCATATGCAAAAACTGCTGACAGAGAACTTCAATCAGATCTCTAACCTGCAGAACAGCGTGCTGGACTAAGGACATAATATTTCAGCACCACCCTCTCTCTGATCACTTGAAATGAACATTAAGGATGTTTGGATATGTCCCAATAAGCAATAATGCTAGCTCTTTCTCCACATAACAGATTACACCATTGTCGATTGCTAAATGCATTTTATAATTACACACAATATCAATATTGAGAATAATGTAATATGAATCAAAAGAGCCCAGATAGAATTTGGGTGCTTCTGTGTAAATTTCCTTACAGTATTCTTATTGGTATATTACAGTAATCTTATGAATAGTATTATTGACTATTACAGGTATATATAGGAATTTACACATACATAGAAGCACCCCAGAATTCACCACCCCCCACCCACCCCCTGAAATGAGCCCACCCTCTTTTTTAAGGTTCCTAGTGGATCTATTATTATCAGCAAACAAACCTTTGAAGGGTGGGCACTACCAAGGAGACAGAATAGTCCGGTGTCTGAGTAGGCGTGGTTCTGAGCCATGGCCCAGTACACCCAGTGATGCTGCGTTAGTACATTTTGGTATATGTGCGTGTACATGCCCTTCCCGGGCCCCCCAGCAGAGAAGGAGCCACCTCCTCCCATGTAGGAGTTGAGGACAGCATAAGCAAAGAAGTCCTCATCTAAATAGGAACAACTTTCCAAGGCCAGTCCAACGTGGGTCAGCGTCGGTAAGGGGTTAGGTCCCACCACAGGAGGTCCATGACGCTCAAACTAAATGAAAGAGAGCATGGATGGTGAAGAAAGGCAGTAGTAACCCGAGCCAGTATTCTGGTCTCTTCCATAGACACAATTCATTGTGGAGTGATGGGTGTGTCATGCACTTTAACCTCACTGTGGAGTGGTAGGTGTGTTCATGCATTACACATACATTAACTTCATTAGCTGTGTACTGTGATATTGATTGGTCGATTCCTCTTGTCTCCACGCCCTCCCACGATGTTCTCGGCTCCACAAAATACTCCCCAGCCAAGTCCACCAGCTGTTGGTGATCTACATTCACCCCAGTCAACACCATCCGAGCTGGCGTGTAATGGGCTGCTAAGAATTCCCTCAAGTCGTTGGTTGTAATTCTAGTCAGATTCTCTTCTGGACATATGTTGGGAAGACCTAGAGTATTGGCTCTGTACGCTGCCTGGTGAACCAACTCAACTAGAAATGGTTCAGTGTCTGGACCTGTTTTAAAACCTTCCAGCTCAAAGGCAATAGACTGCCGTTCCTCTGATAACTGTAGGTGTGTGTGTGTGTGTGTGTGTGTGTGTGTGTGTGTGTGTGTGTGTGTGTGTGTGTGTGTGTGTGTGTGTGTGTGTGTGTGTGTGTGTGCGTGCGTGCGATTGAATGAATGTTAGAGCTTCCATGAAAGAAGAAGACTCAACAGAAAGTGGGTGAAGTAATGGCTACCTGACTATACACTTCACACAGAGAATTTAATCCAGAGGGAGTTAAGAGAGAAATTTCCCTCCTAATTTACTTGTCCCTCCTACTCTTCTCCCTAATAAGTCTCTTTCACCTGTTCACTCCCTTCATCTTGGAGACTAATTACTCCCTGGCACACCCGTACAGCTAGTTATCTGCTTAAGAACACACCTCCTCTTCTTTCAGGCATGGCCTCCATAATGTGTCAGCAAGTATCCTAACTGCCTCAGGCAAACTGAAGGAGAATACTGATAGTGAGTACATCATCACGTCACGGAAACGTTGGCAATCAAAAATGCCACCATATTTCTCCATCTCTGACATCAGAGCCTCTCGGTCAGAAAACAGGGAGGAGCTCTAAGAAAGAATTTATGACATCACTTCTTGAGGGGTTACTATATTTAGAACTGGCTATGACTCATATGTGATAGCTGGCTCATCATGACACAAGGATTGAATGGGTCAAAGTGAATTAACCCACTACCACAATCACTGACATAACCCACCTGAAATACCAGGCGGGACTAACCCCTCCCACAATCTTTGACATAACCCACCTGAAATACCAGGCGGGACTAACCCCTCCCACAATCTTTGACATAACCCACCTGAAATACCAGGCAGGACTAACCCCTCCCACAATCTTTGACATAACCCCCCTGAAATACAAAGCGGACTAACCCCTCCCACAATCATGGGCATAACCCACCTGAAATGCAAGGCGGACTAACCCCTCCCACAATCTTTGACATAACCCACCTGAAATACAAGGCAGACTAACCCCTCCCACCATAACCCACCTGAAATGCAAGGTGTTGTAAGAAGTGAGATATCCCACTTTTATACTTCACTTCATAGCGAGATCCAGCATCCACCAGAACTGTGTACTGTACACATGCCAATACAGTCATTATCTCAGCTTCTCTCACCTCCTATGGTGCTATACTGCCCAAAGGCTTCTTGTGAAGCTACCCTCAGGCCATTTCCCAGAGTGGTAATCTTGCAGTCCTGTGGGAAGCCTTTCGTGTCCGGGTTTCTAAGAGAGGGAGACAAGACTAGGCCAGGTATTGGCCAGTCTAATGGCTCCACGGGGTAAGAAAGACTTCTCATTGGATTCAGGAGCTGTCTGTAGCCACATCTTGACATAGGACTAAACATCTTCTACTGACACGTGTACGTAGTCCAAAGGTCGCGCTTAAGCACGCCCCCCTAATATTTAGCCCCTCCCCCAATTTTTTTTGCACAAGAATGGGGGGAGGGGCTCATCACACTTGTTATTGCATTCAATTTGTAATCAACTAGGAGGAATCTAGAGCTGGCTAACTAACTACAGCATCACTATAATTTCCAGTGCGTCTAAATAACAATTTTTTGACCGGATCAAGTTGAACACACCTCCTCCCTGAAGGGTATGCTCAGGAGAGGCTTTACCCTGCGGCTGTGTTGGAGGGCTCTGCTGGTTCCAACTGCTCTCCTCTCACTCTGTAAGTCTTTCAATTCCTTATATAAGTTATAGAGACATATGCAAGCGTTAACATAGCTAATAGCTGTGAAGTCGTGTTGTATTACATCACTACTACAACTACTATAATAATAATAATAATAATAATAATAATAATAATAAACAAACAAACAAACAAACAAACAAACAAACAAACTGATTGTTTGTTTGTTTGTTGTTGTTTTATATTATTATTTGGTCACAATTACCATACTCACACAACCTCTCCATTCTGAGTGACATCTCATGACTCTCTAGAGCCAGACATTTGGTATGACCACTCATACTCTAGATTTAGTTGGTTAGAGTGACATCTCAGGACTCTCTTTATTTTACAGTTCTTACCACTGGAAGTCAAGCCAGTCAAGAATCAGTATACTATGGTTTCACGGGGTATACTGGATTCAATGGATCTACTGTCCTAGAAGGAGCAGGAATGAGGCTGTCTATCATATTTCGTTTCTGCAATGAAGGAGGGTTGTTGCTTGAGGCAACTGAAGGTGGCAGAGGAAGAGGATATTTTAGTCTGGGCATCACAAGCAATGGCCAACTTCTTGTTGAATTTAGTGATGGCAGAGTGATTCAGGTGAGACTACCGTATAACACTTTATTTTGGAGAAACTCAACTTTTGATTTTTTCATGAATTTGTTCTTGAAACTATTTACCTGACTTCTCCATTTACCTGGCCTCTGACCTCACGAAAGTTGTTTCGTGAAAGGATGGCCTATTTGCGAAGGTTGAAGTCCTCCAAAATAAAACACTATACAGTAGTCTGATATGAATAGCCACAAAATGCAAACAATGATATTGATCTCATCACCATGTGTTGATGCTCTAGGCTATTGTTGTTGTTGTTGTTATAGAATATCACCAGCAGAGACAAATTCCAAGCTGACACTTGGTACACAGTGGACCTTGATGGCCTAGGGGATGGCCTAGGAGATGGCCTAGGGGATGGCCTAGGGGAAGGCACAGGATTTTCCTTGAGTGTGAATGGAGAACAAGCTGCATACTCTTCGCCAAAATTCTCAGGGATAAATTTCACTTCATATAATGGACCCCTGTATATTGGGGGGCACCCATCACTGGCCATGATTCAGGTGAATTTGAGGTTTAAATGTACAGAATTATTCATGAGACAATAATATTCACTTTATGAATAACTTTAATAACTTTGTTTTAAATATTCGGCCACACACACTCACAGCTAACTATAAGTGTGTATGTGTGTGTGTGGTAGATACTAAACATGATTATATTTCCTTTAGTCTGACAGACTCAGAGGAGTCCTTGATGTCTGCATACAATCCATACAATCAAATGGCAGTTTCGTACCTCTGCTTGGAGGCAACATATCACCTCTACTTCATGCCACCTGTCCTAATAGTCAATGTGGTGTGACTTCTAGTCTTACACTGATTGGTCCACACTCTTACGTTGAGTTTCCTGGAACTAACCTGCCTACTCCCTACATGGACATAAGATTAAGTTTCCAAACAATGTAAGTCCTTGATCTTCCTTTCCCCATTCTCCTCCTCCTCCTCCTCCCCTGCCCTGTCCTCATCTTCCTTCCCTGTCCCCCTCTCCTCCAGGTCCTCCTATGGTTTGCTACTACTGACAGGAGGAGATACCCTTCATGATATCTTATCCATCAGCCTTGTGAGTGGTAGAGTGGTATTTTATTTTGAAAACTTTGGAGGGTATAGAGATGGTGGAACAGACACGCCATACAATGATGGAAATATTCACACTCTTCAATTGACCTTGAATAATGGAGAAATATCTTTTATTTTGGATGGAGCTGATCAGCCAAGCATTAACAAATTCTCTGGTACATTCTTAGCTAATCACCTCATACCCTTATGTGAGAACACCATAATCAATATAAGCCCCCTATAAAGTAGTACACCTTATGTGAGAACACCACAACCAATACAAGCTCAATTCCTATATCCTTTATGTCTGTAAGTTTACTCATGTGTACTTTATAGCTTATAAATAAGATAATCACTCGTCTTCCCTTTGATTGTAGCCTTAGATAAGGGAAACTCTGTAATAATAAGACCCTTCTCATTAATCAGAGAACCCCTATGATTATAACTCCTGTTGACTCACTAGATCCAGGTGTCAGCGAGTTTCCTTCCAGTGTTTTCTATATTGGCGGATTGCCCTCCGGAGTAACTCCAAATCCAACTACTCTAAATCCTTCATTGATTAACACCTCGTCTCTGCAAGGCTGTGTGCATGACTTTTCCTACACTAGAAGTTCCATGTCTCTCCAAGTGGTTAATCCAGTTAATTCCACCTCTAACAAGTATGCCTATTAGATAACCAAAACACACACTCATTACTGGCATGTTTAGTCTGCTAGCATCCTAGCATGAGTTGGGCCATATCTTTCTACCCAATTAGACTATACTAGTCTGAGTACTGTAGTATTCCTCACTGTGTGGTTACACTATATATATACTTGAGGGATGACTACTGTGTAGCACTTTATTTTGGAGGAGATCAACTTTTGCGAACAGGTCATCCTGAAGCTTTTTACAAAACAACTTTCATGAGGCCAGAGGCCAGGTAAATGGAGAAGAAAATCAATGATTAGCTTCAAAAGCAAAAATTTGGTGGATCCTGCTAATTCATAAAAAGGCGAAAGTTGAGCTTCTCCAAAACAAAGTGCTATATACAGTATACATCACAACTAAAACTGATTTGAAGTGCAGTGGTTATTCCTGTGTGATGTTTCACTGTTGCTCTCTCTCTCATAGCTTTTCCATTCTTGATGCCTGCATTCCCGCACAAACCTGTGGAGTGATGGGATGTCAGAACCCCAATGAGGTCTGTGAGTTCACCTGTACTTGTGATACAGGATATGAACTGGTATCAGGAAACTGTACGAATATTAACGACTGCCAATCTCAAGTCTGTAAAAATGGAGGAACTTGCATGGACGAAATTAACGGCTATTCCTGCCAATGCCCCCCAGAGTACAAAGGGGATAACTGTACTGATCGTAACAGCTGCTTTCCTGATCCCTGCCATGGCCAAGGAACTTGCACGGATTTCATGATTGGTTTTATATGCAGCTGTCTACCTGGTTTTGCCGGGGTTGAGTGTGATGAGAATATAGACGAGTGTGCTCCTGACCTCTGTTTGAATGGAGGCACATGCAATGACCTGGTGAATGGTTACCAGTGTCTTTGTGGACCTCAGTTTACTGGCAATCACTGCGAGATAGAAATCGATAACTGCAATATTAGTCCTTGTCAAAATGGAGGCAGTTGCCTCGACCTAGTCGGAGGGTATGTCTGCTTGTGTTCATCTGGTTTTACAGGAACTAACTGCAGTGTAGTCATCGATGAATGTGATACTGTACCTTGTCTTAATGAAGGATTCTGTCAGAAGAAGGCTCTTGGAGGATTTGAGTGTTTCTGTCCTAATGGTTGGACTGGAGAGCATTGTGAGCTGTCAGTAAATGATTGTGAGAATGTCAAGTGTCTAAATGGAGGCACTTGTATGGATGGCTTTCTTGATTTCACTTGTCTCTGTGACATAGGCTACACGGGTAACCTCTGTGAACTAGACATAGACAGTTGCAACGACGTTAGTGTTTTTCCATGTCAGAATGGAGCCACTTGTTACGATCTACCTTTTGGTCTGTATTATTGTGACTGTCCAGAAGGATTCTTGGGGAATCAGTGTGAAATACGTACATGTGCTTCTTCTCTCTGTGCCATTAACACAACATCAGCATGTCTTGATACAGCGTCTGGTCACTCTTGTGTCTGTGTGGAAGGGTTTACTGGTACCACGTGTGATATTGATATAGATGAGTGTGCAGATTCACCATGTCATAACGGAAAGTGCAATGATCTTATTGGAGAATTTACATGTGACTGTTTTGCTGGATTCACAGGGCAAACATGTGAAGATGAGATTGACGAGTGTCAGCTTCTTGATGAGCCTTGCTTAAATGGAGGAAATTGTTCAGATCTTATAAATGGTTTCATGTGTAGGTGCCCTCCTGGTTATGATGGTCAAAGCTGCGAGTTATTACGTCCTTGTCAGCTGATGCCCTGCACCAATGGAGCCACCTGCTCTGAAGTAATGGGTAACTTCACCTGCCATTGCCCAGATGGGTACACTGGGGTTACATGTGATACCGATATAGACGAATGCAATGAAACATCTCCGTGCAGTTCCTTGGCAACATGCATCAACATTCCAGGAGGGTTTGAGTGCCTGTGTCCCCCTCACTTCACTGGAGCCTTCTGCTCACAAGCAATAAATAGCTGTATACCCAATCCATGCCAGAATAATGGAAGCTGCACTAACCAGCCATTGTCAGAGTTCCCCTTCTCTTGCAACTGCCCACCTGGTGTCACAGGAATGTTGTGTGAGACTGACATCAATCAGTGCCTGTCAGAACCATGTAGAAATGGTGGGACCTGCTATAATTTCTTTGGTGGTTATAACTGTACATGTACCGTTGGCTTTATGGGAGACACTTGTCAAGATGAAGTAAATGAGTGTGACTCCGCCCCCTGTCAGAATGGTGGGAACTGCACAGATCTATTAGCAGGTTACATCTGCTCCTGCATGCCTGGCTTCACTGGAAATGAGTGTGACATAGTTGTAAATCCATGTGACTCTGTAATCTGTCAGAATAATGCCACATGCAATCCAGTATCCCCCTCTGAAGCTAAATGTGTCTGTCTCTCAGGATACACAGGCACTCTTTGTCAGGAAGACATCAATGAATGTATTCCCAATCCTTGCATCAATCGGGGTAACTGTTCCGATCTCATTGATGCATTCTTTTGCACGTGTCCATCATGTTACTATGGTGACAGATGCGAGAACATGATGGATCTAGATACTTGCTTCAACTGTTCAGGTGTGTGCCAAAATAATGCTACATGTCAGCCTATTGCCACTTCCTCGGGATCAGGTAGCAGCCTTGACATACTTAACTTCCCCATGGGGGTAGAATGTGTGTGCCCCCCTGGCTATACAGGGGAGTTTTGTTCTCAAGATATCGATGAGTGTAAGTCTGTGATTAGTCCTTGCATGAATGGAGGGATGTGTATGAATACTCATGGCTCTTTCTCCTGCTTCTGCTTTTCAAACTACACTGGCCCATTCTGTGGTTTGGATGTAGATGAGTGTCTCTCTGACCCCTGCATCAATGGCAGCTGTGCGAATACACTTGGTTCCTTCACTTGCAATTGCTTTCCAGGTTATACTGGCCTTCTCTGTGACTCAGACATAGATGAGTGTCTCTTTGACCCCTGCATCAATGGCAGCTGTGAGAATACACCTGGTTCCTTTACTTGCAATTGCCTTCCAGGTTACACTGGCCTTCTCTGTGACTCAGACATAGATGAGTGTCTCTTTGACCCCTGCTCCAATGGCAGCTGCGTGAATACACTTGGTTCCTTCACTTGCAATTGCCTTCCAGGTTACACTGGCCTTCTCTGTGACTCAGACATAGATGAGTGTCTCTTTGACCCCTGCTCCAATGGCAGCTGCGTGAATACACTTGGTTCCTTCACTTGCAATTGCCTTCCAGGTTACACTGGCCTTCTCTGTGACTCAGACATAGATGAGTGTCTCTTTGACCCCTGCTCCAATGGCAGCTGCGTGAATACACTTGGTTCCTTCACTTGCAATTGCCTTCCAGGTCACACTGGCCTTCTCTGTGACTCAGACATAGATGAGTGTCTCTTTGACCCCTGCATCAATGGCAGCTGTGAGAATACACCTGGTTCCTTTACTTGCAATTGCCTTCCAGGTTACACTGGCCTTCTCTGTGACTCAGACATAGATGAGTGTCTCTTTGACCCCTGCTCCAATGGCAGCTGCGTGAATACACTTGGTTCCTTCACTTGCAATTGCCTTCCAGGTTACACTGGCCTTCTCTGTGACTCAGACATAGATGAGTGTCTCTTTGACCCCTGCTCCAATGGCAGCTGCGTGAATACACTTGGTTCCTTCACTTGCAATTGCCTTCCAGGTTACACTGGCCTTCTCTGTGACTCAGACATAGATGAGTGTCTCTTTGACCCCTGCATCAATGGCAGCTGTGAGAACACACCTGGTTCCTTCACTTGCAATTGCCTTCCAGGTTACACTGGCCTTCTCTGTGACTCAGACATAGAGGAGTGCTCATCCAATCCATGTAGAAACAAGTCGACATGTGTAGACAATATAGGTACCTTCTCATGTTTATGTCCTCCAGGCATCACAGGAAAGTTGTGTGATATGGATGTAGATGAGTGTGCAGACTCAGAGCCATGTTTCAATGGAGCTACCTGTGAAAACATCCTTGGCAGTTACACATGTGTCTGTATGGATGGTTATACGGGTGGTGATTGTGAGTACGATATAGATGAGTGCAATATCTCTGATCCTTGCCATAACCTAGCTACCTGTAAAAACAGCATCGGATCTTTTACCTGTTTCTGTCCAACTGGGTACACAGGTTTGCTGTGTGAAGTAGATATCAATGAATGTGAGGGATCAATTGATCCTTGTGTCAATGGGACATGTTTGAATAGCAATGGTTCATTCCAGTGCAGTTGTGAGCCAGGCTTCACTGGCCAGTTCTGTGAAGTTGATATCAATGAATGTGAGGGATCAATTGATCCTTGTGTCAATGGGACATGTTTGAATAGCAATGGCTCATTCCAGTGCAGTTGTGAGCCAGGCTTCACTGGCCAGTTCTGTGAAGTTGATATCAATGAATGTGAGGGATCAATTGATCCTTGTGTCAATGGGACATGTTTGAATAGCAATGGCTCATTCCAGTGCAGTTGTGAGCCAGGCTTCACTGGCCAGCTCTGTGAAGTTGATATCAATGACTGTGAAACAGATATTCCTCTGTGTTTGAATGACGCCGTGTGTATCGATCTTATTGATGACTTCTTCTGCAATTGTACAAGTGGTTTCACTGGTCTGTCATGTGAAACACAAATAACCCCTTGTGACCTGGAACCATGCTTCAATAATGGCACATGTATGAACATAAATGGGTCAGTAACTTGCCTTTGTGCCACAGACTATACAGGAGAGTTCTGTGAGGAAATAATTAATGATTGTGAAAGAGATCCCTGTTTGAACGATGGCACCTGCATAGATCTTTTAGGTGGATTTTCATGTGATTGTAGAGTCGGATACACAGGGGTACTATGTGAAACATATGTCGACCTTTGCGAATCCAATCCCTGTGACAATGGCATTTGTTTGATGGTTAATGATACTTTCACGTGTAACTGTACCACTGGTTTCACTGGAGCTCTCTGTGAGAACGTGTTAGACCCATGTCTAGGAGACCCTTGTGGTTCCAATGGAACCTGTATCAGCCAGCTCAATGGGTTTTCATGTTCTTGTTTTCCTGGTTATACTGGAGAATTCTGTGATGTAATGGTGAATCCCTGTGATCTTATGCATTGTATGAATGGGGCCACCTGTACCCCTAAGTTTCCAGGTTTTGAGTGCACTTGCCCCCAAGGATACAATGGAAGTCTCTGTGAACTGAATATTGATGACTGTTCCCTCACCTCATGTCTCAATGGTGGCACATGTATGGACCTAGTCAATGGAGTCCACTGTATCTGTCCTCCCTGTCACTATGGCAACTCATGTCAGATACAGTTGGACTTTGCCACTTGCTTCAATTGTTCAGACTTGTGCCTGAACAATGGAACTTGTCAGCCCAGTTCCTATTCCTCTGGAATAGACACTGGAAGTTCTGATTCCTCTGGAATTGATACCAGAAATGGTAAGACAGACACTTTACTTCTTACACCAGAAATGGAAACCTCTGGAGAGTTTGAGTGTGCCTGTCTCTCTGGATTTTTTGGGGAATTTTGTGAGCTTGATTTAGATGAGTGTCTTGAAACTCCTTGTCAGAATGGAGGGACATGTGAGAATAGCCCTGGGATATTCAGCTGTACATGCCCTGGGGGGTTTACTGGACTAGTCTGTGAGAGTAATATCGATGAGTGTGCACTGATTGAGCCATGTCAGAATGGTAACTGTTCAGACACCTTGGGGTCGTATAGTTGTACCTGTGATCATGGTTTCACTGGTATCAATTGCACTGAAGATATCAATGAATGCGAAATCCTTAACATCACATGCTCAGATCAGGGAACATGCATGGACCAACCAGGTACCTACATCTGTGCATGTGACCCAGGATACACTGGATTTAACTGTGACTCAGATGTAGATGAGTGTAGTGACGCAACCACATGTCCCGACAATGCATCTTGCAACAACACTATCGGGTCCTTCATGTGCATCTGTGATCCCGGCTTCATTGGAAGTAATTGCACAGACATAGATGAATGTCGTAATACACTTGATGCATGTTCTGGTCAGGGAAAATGTCTCAACACTGTTGGGTCCTTCTCGTGCATGTGCAAGAGTGGATTCACAGGAAATATTTGTGACATTGATATAAATGAATGTACCACAGATGGCATTTGTGGTGAAGGTGACTGCCTGAACACGAATGGCTCCTTTTTATGCATCTGCTCTGATGGATACACAGGTCCCACTTGTGATATCGACATAAACGAGTGTGAATCATGTCAGAATGGAGCCTGTATGAACAACCATGGGTCGTACCTTTGTGTCTGCAATGAAGGGTTCACAGGACCTAACTGTGGGACAGATATAAATGAATGCAGTGATGACTCTAAATTCCTCTGTCCTAATGGGACATGTGTAAACACGGCCGGGTCCTTCATGTGTGTATGTTCCCCAGGCTTCACTGGACCATTTTGCTCTGAGGGCATATCCATTTGCAACACCTCTGATCCTTGCATTGAAGGAATGTGCCTGGAAGGGGTGGCTGTGGAAGGAGTGGGCATGGATTATATTTGTGTGTGTGCTTCAGGGTATACTGGAGTCAACTGTAGTGTGGACATTGATGAATGCCAAAGTAATATCACTAATGCATGTCAAAATGGTGCATATTGCATGAACGAGGCTGGATCTTATGTGTGTCTGTGTGTCAGTGGGTTCACTGGTACATTTTGTGAGCTTGATGTTAACGAATGTGAGTCCGACATGCTATTTGGAGAGGCTGAGATTATGAATTCAGGCTCCTCACAAGGTCAGGAGTTATGTCATGGAAGCACATGCATCAATACCATTGGATCATATATGTGTGTCTGTGCCAATGGATTCACAGGAGACAGTTGCAACATAGACATCGATGAATGTAAGGAGAATCCGTGCATTAATGGAACATGCATAAACCTCATAGGGTCGTATTCCTGTGCATGTGTTCCCGGGTTTACTGGTGTCAACTGTCATCAGGATATCGATGAATGCAACACGACCAGTGTGTGCTCAGATCGTGGGTTTTGCGTGAACACAGTGGGATCTTTCATGTGTGATTGTAGAAATGGATTTACAGGTATGAGGTGTGAAGATGATATAGACGAATGCAATTTTCCTGGAATATGCTCTGAGCAAGGAAACTGCACCAACAGAGACGGTTCATATGTGTGTACATGTAACCCTCAGTACACAGGCAACAACTGTGACACCGACGTAGACGAATGCAATATGAAGAATGTTTGCTCTAACAGAGGTATCTGCCAAAATACAGTAGGATCATTCACCTGTCACTGTGACCCAGGCTTCACTGGTGATGATTGTGGTATAGATATCAACGAATGTGATACCATTGAGCCATGCTCTGGGAGAGGAACGTGTACCAACACTGATGGTTCTTATAACTGTACATGTAACCCAGGCTACAGTGGGCAGTCTTGTCAGGAAGAAATAAACTGCTCTACTCTGGACTTGTGTGTCAATGGGACATGTGTTGCTTTGCTTAATAATACAATGTTCATGTGTGAATGTAGTGATGGGTTCACTGGTGAATTCTGTGACTCGGATATAGATGAATGTGCTGCCATGCCTTGTCAGAATGAAGGTAACTGTACCAACTCCATCGGTGGTTACACATGTTCTTGTCCTGCTCATTTCACTGGAGGAGATTGTGAAATAACGATTGCTGACCCATGTGACTCTGACCCTTGCATGAATGAAGGGACATGTTCTCAATCAGAAGGCAACTACAGCTGTTCCTGTCTGACTGGCTTTACTGGCGTAATGTGTGAGACTAATATAGATGACTGTGTCCCTATGTCGTGTGTGAATGGTACCTGTCTAGATCTCATCGGTGGGTTTACGTGTGACTGTCATCCAGGGTTCACTGGTCCTTTTTGTAGTGAGAATATTGACGAATGCTTATCTTCAAATTGCAGTAATGGTTCGACATGCATGGATGGTGTGAACTCGTTCACTTGCATCTGCCAGACTGGTTTTACAGGAGAATCATGTGATATCGACATAGATTACTGCACTTCCTCACCTTGTCAAGAAGGGTCTACATGTGTGGATGGCTTGGACTCCTTCAGTTGCCTTTGCGAAAAAGGCTACACAGGTCCAACCTGTTCTGTGAACATAGATGAGTGTGAAGACTCTCCTTGCTTCAATGGAGAGTGTTTGGATTTAGTGAATACATTTCAATGCCAATGTTATATCGGCTGGACTGGAATAAACTGTCAGACTGACATTGATTACTGCAGTCATGTCTCCTGCACGAATGGGAATTGCATTGAAGAGAACTCAACATTCTCATGTGATTGTTTTCCCGGCTACACCGGCTCACTCTGTGAAGATGACATTGATGACTGTAATCCTGTTAACCCTTGTCTCAACGGTGACTGCTACGATAGGGTTAATAATTACACGTGTGAGTGTCTAGCTGGATACACAGGACGAGACTGTGAAGTAATAATCGACAACTGTTCACCCTCTCCTTGTCTCTATGGTGGAAACTGTACGTCTACCATTGCTAACTACTCGTGCAGCTGTCCCAATGGACTCAACGGAAGAAACTGTGAGAACGATATCAATGAATGCGATATTCTCATGGAGACATGTTTAAATAATGGGACCTGCACAAACACATTCAGTTCGTTTGATTGCACTTGTCTAACTGGATTTAGCATTCCATTATGTGAAGACATCAACGAGTGTGACACACCAGATACATGCCACAATAACGGAATATGTACTAATACATTGGGATCATTTTCCTGTGCCTGTCAAGCGGGTTTTACTGGTTCAACTTGTTTAGAGTTGAGGTCTACAGAGAGCACAGAGCAACCATCCTTTGAAATCCTTCCTATTGTAGTGGGTGTGGTTGTTGGGTTGTGTCTCATGGTTGTTGTCATGATGATCATCTGCTTGGTAGCATTGAAGAGACACAGGTATAAGAAAAGACATGAAACTTACAGTGTTACAAAGGCTGAGACGGGAATTTACTTGTCTTCAGAAGAAGACAGTCCTAAGATCACAAGAGAAAGACTAATATGATGCATGATAGCTAAATTATCCCACAACTGCTCCACCATCACTAACATAGTCACTGAATGCTAATTGTATTTAATAATTCTTTTAATTAAACAAATGGAAGAAGAGGGGGTCCTGGGACAATAAGATAAGAGCCAGGGAGGTAGCTGAATGTGGTTAACAGTAGACCCCTTACCATTTATACATTTTTTTAAACTTGAAATAATACACAAACTGGTTCCAGAATAATAATTGGTTCCAGAGTCAAAAAAAACTTATAAATTGGTTCCAGAATAAGAATATTAATTGGTTCCAGAGTCAGAAGAATTACAAATCAGTTCTAAATTAGTCACAATGACAGGGCCTCCTCCATAAGTCCTGTGGAAAAAATCCCACACTGCTGGGGATACCTTTCTAAATAGAGCCCCCTCAGCCAAGACTATTCCATCACTTTGCTGCTGCAGAAGAGGTCCGTTGTCAATGGCAAGAGGAGGTTTGAACTCTGGACAAAAAAGATAAGGAAAATGAAGTTAGCAGACAATATCCCCCCCAATCTCTCTCACACACACCTAATGTTGTGCAATGAATGAACTTCTGCCACTGTTGCAGCCACTCCATGGAGAGAAGGTAAGGTTCAGTTTTCTCAGTTCTCTTCTCTCTGGCCTGCATCTTTTGAAGAGGCAATACAACCGAGAAACTCAGCTACAATAAGGGGACAGGGGTGTGGTGGGGTGGGGTGGGTGTGGTGGGGTGTATATAGGGGACCAGGACGGGTAGAGAGTATATAGGGATCCAGGGAAGGTGGTGGGATGTATAGGAACAAGAGAATATGGGGACCAGGGAAGGTGGGGGTATATAGGAACCAGTAAAGATGGAGGAAGATGGAGTGTATATAAAAGCAGGGTGGCCAGGTGGAAGGTATATAGGTAGGGACAGGATGGAAGGCATATAGGGAGCAGGGTAGAGGGTACAGAGGGAACTCAGCTGTAGTTATAAGTAATCGTTAATAAGAGAACACACCTGATGTATCATCTCCTTCTCTGCTTTCCTTCTTTCATTTAGATGATTCAACAGCTCCTGGTGACGACCATGATAGTCACTCAACAAGACTTAGAGAAACACAGCACTCACCTTGCATCTTGCACAGATCTCCAGTCTTTCCACAAATGGTCCTCCGCCATACTGCTGATGGAATGCATCCCAGATATCTTTTCGGATAGTGAGGGCAAGAGAACGAGCTTCGTCTTGAGTCCGAGTGGGATGGACTGCACCGTGCCTGCAGGCAAAGTCAAACTGAAATATGGGTCCAGGGTTCCCGCAGTGCTTCAGGAGGTGGAGCCAATGCCTTGAGATGTAGCATACATTAGGAGAAGGGAGGGTGGTGCCTGACGGAGGGAGCTGGTGGAGAGGGGAAGTTTCAGAAACAGTTTTACAGTGTCGTAATACATACCAGTGCCGTGATATCCAAGGTCTGCATAGCAAGACTCTCATTGGGTAGATTCCTCCTACATCACACAATATACAGTTATAACCACCATTAGTCAATTAACCCTTTGTTACCTGTAAAACAGGACATAACCCTCTGCATTCTGGACAGTCTCAATACTTACAGGGTGAACTCTCGTGTCATTAAATTCATACCAGCTGTTCCGGTATCTGGTCTTAGCAAATGCAACATAGTGACCCCCTAGAAACAGAAGTCAACCCACAGATGAATACAACACATAACCCCTGCATACTGTTAACCCCTTCCCCCCTAACCCCACAGATAATTATAACTGTAACCCTGACATTACCCCTTTCCAGTAACCAAGCAACAACCTGCATACTTTTAACCCCTTCCCTCCAACATATATTAGTCCCCTTAACCCCACAGATAATTATAACAGTAACCCTGACATTACTCCCTCTCCCTGTAACCAAGCAACAACCTGCAGCTCCCCCATAATGGGTGATAATGGTGTTAAGGTCATAGGTACAGCCAAGCTGGTCTTTCTGTTTGAGGTAAGGTCCCATGTCCAGGTCCTTCAGAGGAAACTGGATATGTCGGCTGATCTTAGTGGAGAAGTATGCATCAAATCTGAACCGTTTGAGATGGATACAGAGAACTTCGGGTAACTTGACTATACTCATCATCTTCACGCTGTTCTGGAGACTTTAAAGAGAACACACAACCAGGGAAATGAAGAGAAGAAAGAGGGTGTGGAGTGGAGGGAGAGTGGAGAGTGGAGGTGGAGAGTGGAGGAAGGAGTGAAAGGGATGGAGGGGAGCAGACGAGGGGAACAGAGGAGTGGAGTGGAGGAGGGGAACAGAGGAGGGAAGGGGAGGAGGGGAACAGAGGAGGGAAGGGGAGGAGGGGAACAGAGGAGGGAAGGGGAGGAGGGGAACAGAGGAGGGAAGGGGAGGAGGGGAACAGAGGAGTGGAGTGGAGGAGGGGAGCAGAGGAGGTGGAGAGCATACTTACCTCTTACAGTGAGAACAGTTGTATTTATTATCACCTACAACCAAAACATATAGAGAACACAACAAACAAACAAACAAACACACAAACAAAAACAGAGATAGTTATTCTAGCTCTCTAATCAGCTAATCTTGTTCTGTACCTTTAAGTTCACTTGGACCAAAGAATGCATTGAGACAGTCACTGATGTTGGTAGGTGGACCAAGCAGTAGATCCCTGGTAAGGGATGTCATTAAGTTCCAGACAGTACACAATCCCCGAGAGATATTGCTTCCACGACCTTCCTCCTTCTCCTCTTCATGGCTCTTGTGATTTTCACCTTCACTGTCTTCAGTTTTGGAATTGAACTTAGCTATTTCCTTCCGACCTGTAAAAAAAACATTATTATACATACCAACCCACACCTCCACATCCCACACCTCCACATCCCATACCTCCACATCCCATACCTCCACATCCCATACCTCCACACCCCATACCTACAAATCCTAGACCTACATGCCCACACACCCCACACCCCCATACAATCAAAACCTCCACCCTGCACACACCCACACATAATAAATACCACACCAGGTATTGGAAGAGAAAGGTCTTGAAATGGTTCTCGGATTACCGATATCTTTTTACATGCCAGACATTTCACTCTGCTCTCTAAAATCCCTTCAAAGATCTCGCTGACGATGCTAGTAGTACGAGGAACCTGAGAGTGACCTAGAATGTGGGGCAGTCATTTCATTTGACCTGTTATGTGGGTCCTCCACAGCTCACCTGGTTTGTTATGATGTGGAGACAAAGGTACCGGAGAAGATGATAGCTGGGTCAAATTCACTCCACTATCAGGTGGGGAGTTTATGACTTTGAGTTCAACACACTCCATGTCTTTTCCAGCTCCTTGCCCTACTGACAGATCATGCCTTTGTTCTAGACCTTTCCTCTCTGACTCATTCAAGTCCCCAGGAACTAACGAGGTGGAGGGTTCGGTGCCAGATGGGGAGACATTGTCAGAGAAAATGATCTTATTGGCCGATTCCCGATCACATGACACATCTTCAGAAGCTCTTTTACACGACAAAGAAGATTTGAAGTAATTCTTATGAATCGTGACCTTTCTCTCAATAAGATCAGCCACCAAAAGGTCATTCTCTGATAACAAATTCTTGACCTCTGGAGGTTCCATAGACCCCCTGACCTCCTCCAAATGAGTCCCCCCTGACCCCTTGACCTGCAATAGTATATTCTCAGAAGAAGTCTTAACACTAGAATTTCCAAGGATCTTAGTGTATTTTAGAGAGAATTTTGATTGGGTAGTTGGAGAGTTGTGGGCAGAGCCTGGGAGCTTTATACACGATAAAGAAGGAGATCGTTTATTGGTGGGAGGAGACGAGTTTCGACCTGGTGAAACCAATCGACTCTGAGATGAGTGGGAATCAGCTGATGTGTCCGAGTCACATGACAGCATACTGTCTCTGTAACATGACATGTGACCATACCCATGAGGCCACTCCTCTGCAGGTGGGACCTGTATCCCTATCTCATCATGAATCTGTGTGAGGAGACAGCGAAGGAACTCCTGTGCATCATGCTGCTGAGACCCCTTAAACATTCGGTTCTTCATGGCTAAACTCACCACACGAGGAGACAGATGACCCGAGTGTCTGAGGAAGGAAGGGAATACGTGAGTTCTCTCCCATGGACTAACCCTGATAAGATGAGGGAGGGTGCTAGTTGATGTCCCTCCAATAAAGAGACCCCCAGAAGGCCAGGGTACCTCTTACAAGATTCTCTCCCTCCCCCTCCCTCCCCCCCCTCCCCACCCAAAGGAGGTTATCCAAAGGACCATCTCCTCAGATACAATGTTCTACTTACCTATCAGCTGACCACACCTTCTTGAGAAGGGTTGAGAGAACTCCTGCTGCCGACTGGGAGGAGGATGACTGAAGGCTATCCACAAAATACTGACAGAAAGGAGGGCTAGAAGGAGAAGATGGCATCATGAAGAGAATAATAATGGTGTATAGGGTGGTTCTTACCAGTTTGAGAGAGCTTGTAAAGTTGCATTCATGTAGCAGGAATTGCCTATGTTCACAAACCCAACCAAACCTATGTCAGCCATGGAACATAGAACCATAATACAGCCAACCACACTCTGTCCTGGCGAGTGCTTACCTTCATTCTCATTCTTCTTTCTTTGAGTCTTGCTTTCCTCTAGAGTCCCAGTGCTCATTAGGTGAACAGGCTGGGGGGAGTCGAATAGATGTTGTAAGATGTTCGCTATCTAGTTGACTATAATCCTTACCTTGCCTTGGGGGAGGGTGCTCCCGGCTACAGGAAGCTTCCTAAGATCCATGCTCTGGGGCTAACAATCGCTACCGCTTCAGATTAGCAGATGTATAAGTATTCCTATTAGCACCAGAGAGGCTGCGCTGTTAAAGTGGGTACCCCACCCCACTCTTACATACTACACATATAAACTGCGCAGGACGTTTTATAACCCCGCCTACCCTCCACGCCCCCTTATAGCCACAAATATCGATAGTGAAAAAAATTTAAATATTAAAATCAGTGTATATTTGTGTCAGGTTAGGTCTTTCTTGGGGGAGTGGGATGAACTGGACTTCTGGAGGATATCTTGAGAGGAGTTTGATCCAGTGTCCTGGGTGGAGGATGTCAATGTAGGTGGAGTCTGGGGCTCATCTGGTGATCTCACGGTATTTGTCTCAGTCTGTCGACAACTAGGGCACAACTCTGACCTGGTATTAGAAGCCTAACAAGAAAATAGCATGCTCACTTTGTGTGGTTCAAAATCACTCTCTCACATCCAATTAGGGAGAACTGGCAGACTCTTTCACTTTGAAGGCATAATTTGGAGGAGTCTGCCATTGCTATGGATACTCACATAGCTACATGTGTGTGAGGATCATTTACCACATAACAGAACATAGTGGTACGAAGTTTAAGTGGCGAGCTATGAACCACCTTCATTGTTCCTACTCTGCTCAACACTATATTACAAAGACTGGAGCAATGGGCAAAACATGTGACTCCTGCCCTTAGAATGTGTCATGGCATGTCTGTCTGTGTGAACAGATCTCCTCTTTAAGGTTAAAGAATAGAGACATTCCAGGCACTCCCTGGGCTACAGTATGTTCTTACCTTTGACTCCAGTTCTGACACATACTCTCTGACTTCCTTCAGTTCACGGAGAAGGAAGGACTCTCTCTGCAGTGCCTGTTTGTGTTCCAAAATCTTCAGCTCCAACAGGTTAGCATATTCGGCACAGTTGGTCTTGGCAAGAGCTAGTTCCTTACCCAGCTCATGCTCAGTAGGACTCCATCTCTCCTCCTTCTTTTCTTCCTTTCCTCCTCCAGAAAGTAGAGGAGAATCCAGATCTCCTTCAGCTGATGTCTGTTTCTTGTTGCTCTTTGATCTCTTCAGACTCATGAGTTTCTTTTTCTTTTTCTTCTCCTCCTTTCCTATTAAATTATCATATCTGAGGGGGGTGGGGCTACTTTCAGAGGTTTCCTCCTCCACATTAAGATTTTCTCTAGAGCTGTACTTGACCCCTTGACCCCCAGTTAATACAGGACTTCCGTGTGTGGAGGCTGGACTGTCACTATAAATATCTGCTGCTTCGGACTTGGATGAAGTATGATCATGTCTATTTCCAACCTCTTGGGCCAAAGAGGGTGCTTGGTGGGTGGAGTGGGATGTAGGTGGAGTTGATGGAGGGGAAGAAGAAGACTCTTTTGTGCTACCATTTACTGACAATAACTTCACAAACTATCGTTAGAGGTGACAGAAGAGGAAGGAGAGAGAGAGAGAGAGAAGAGGAAGGGGAGAGAGAGGTGAAGGTAATAGGAAGTAGTGGGACATAATTATTAACTCTTTCCTCCCTACCCATCCACTCACATAACACATTATTAACTCTTTCCTCTCTATCCACCCACTCACATGTGGTTCCTGTCTGAGATCATGAAATACTCTATCATTGGTCTCTGCCCATTCAGGCACATTGGCATGGCTTCCTGAATGGGTCTCATTTTTTAACAAAGCCTGCTGTTCCAGTCCAACTAGCCGCTTACTCATAACAGCTAGCTTATTTCGAAGTTGGAGCATTTCTTGCGCCTCCTCAGCCCGAGCCATTTGACCCTGAATCAGTTGTTCCCTCAAGGAGTCACGTTCCTGCACACCAACAGACCCACACGTCACATCGACAGACCCACGTATCACACCAGACCCACACCTCACACCGACACACCACACCAACACATCACACAGACAGACCCACACACCACACCTACAGACACACTGACAGACCCACACAGATATGTACATGAATGGACTCCAAGCCAACAAGATATCTGGAATTACTTACTGGCTAGTAATGCACCAACCCCCCTTCATTACAAGTGCATGTAGATATAGTTGGTCTGGATTTGGGGTCATAGTGATGTTTACAATATTCTCACCATAGTAACCGAGAATACTGTATGCTAATAGTGCCAACAATCTCCCCAAAAATGGAATGATGCTAACCAACTTCATTAATACCAGTCAAAGCTATCAGAGAGTGAGTTTCATTTAGAACAGAGTAGTAGTTATGGCAACTAACCTGTTGTATGGTAGATAACTTTTGATTGACCTCCATAACTTCATTTTGCAATCTCTAAATAAAAACATCACACAATATTCTATATAGTAACATGTCTATTAACACACACCGCCATCTCTGTAATCTCCAGAGTTTTCCGAGCTTTCTTCTCTTGATACTCCTTTGAAAGTCTGCAGTAGTGGAGGGTGATGTGTGGAGGGTGGTGTGGAGGGTGATGTGTGGAGGGTGACATGTGGAGGTGATGGGTGTAATGTAGAGTGCATGTATGATTATAGCTAACGGAAAAGTGCTCACTTTTTCATCTTCTTTGAACTGAGCTTGATTCTGAGAGCAGTTGAGATGAGCCGTTCAGGATCCTCTTCATGGATCGTCCTCATGTCCTTTTGGAAGTGCTACGAAGAATAAGCACCACTTAGTACCATCACCTCCTCCCCCCTCACACACACCACCACCTCCCCCCTCACACACACCACCTTCCCCCTCACACACACCACCACCTCCCCCCTCACACACACCACCTCCCCCCTCACACACACACCACCTCCCTCACACACACCACCTCCACATACTTCCCCCCTCTCCTTATAATACCTTTATCATATCTTCCACGTCCATTTGCAGCAATTTGTCTTGGCTGTACTCCAACAGGGCAAGGCCTATCTTGAAGATGACTTCCCGTCCCTCCACCAGTATAAGGTCCATGACTCTGAAGGCAGCATTGAGGGTCAGGACAGAGGCAAAGAGGGTAAGAAACCACGGAGAGGCATACATTGATGTCTGGAAACCCTAAAATCATAAAGCACAGTCTCCACTGAACATGAACCAGCAGATGGTATAATCAACATGGCTTCTAATATACACATAACACTGAGTATAACAGCTCCCACACTTACCACAGCCTTGAAATGCATTGACAAAACTGGAAAGGCCTCCTATGGAGGTTACAAAACATTTTACTCATTAAAACAAGGAGATAATTTTACTCTGACCTCTATCAGTTTGTCTAGTTGGTAGAAACAGAGGCTGAGGTCAGCCATGGTTGGTTTGTAGAGATCTCGAAGCCTATAGTCAGTCATCAGCTTGACTAGAACACAGAACGCTTCTTCCTCTGGCATCTGTAGCCAAGCATGTAAGAGACAGGCAGATGAACACACTCTAATGAGGACAAGGTCTCCAAGACATTACACTGTGGAACCCTCTACATGGTCACCAAGACATTACAGTGGAACCCTCTACAAGGTCTCCAAGACATTACACAGTGGAACCCTCTACTCTCCAAGACATTACAGTGGAACCCTCTACAAGGTCTCCAAGACATTACACTGTGGAACCCTCTACAAGGTCTCCAAGAAATTACAGTGGAACCCTCTACAAGGTCTCCAAGACATTACACTGTGGAACCCTCTACATGGTCACCAAGACATTACAGTGGAACCCTCTACAAGGTCTCCAAGACATTACACTGTGGAACCCTCTACAAAGTCTCCATGACATTACACTGTGGAACCCTCTACAAGGTCTCCAAGACATTGCAGTGGGACCCTCTACAAGGTCTCCAAGACATTAGACAGTAGATGGGTAAGTGACTATGCCTTCACCTGCATTAGGAGGAGTCCAGCTACAAATGGAGCTCCTTGACAATAGCCTACTTCCTTGTCATAGACAGAGTATGCTTTCAAGACGTTGCACAGACTCTCCTGTCCCAGGCCATCACGTGCCATAAAGAAAGAGTGTTCTGGGAAGGTTCGGTTAAGGTCTCGTCTGATGGCTCTTTCATGTGGTGATGATTCCTAAAGAGGAAAGAACCTTTCAAATGAGGTTACCTCCATATACCTTTCCTTTTAATCCCACTAAATAACCCCCTTTGAAATGTGAGACATACCACTTACCTTAACCCTTTCAAATGAGGACATCTCCGCATATCACCTCTGTATACCACCACTATACTACCTCAGTATATCCCCTCAGTATACCCCCTCAGTATACTATTACTGTTCCCAGAGTTATTGTATTAATTTTCCATACATTAATAAGTGTTGGATATTTTTCCTTGAGTTCAAGGTTGATGGAGTCTGACAGGAGTTGCCACGCCATCCCTCTCAAATGCTCGGGAATCCCTTGTCTGGTCATGTGCTTCACTAGCTTGTTATTCTTAGGAAAAACTTCCTCCCAGTTCTTGAGGATGTCGCTCCATTGCTCCCACTCCATCTCCCTCTCCTCCACACCCTGAGAACAATAAGAGGAACAATCACAAGTGGACAGAACTCTAAATGTATAGTGAACCTCTATTCTATATTTGAGGTGGGCAGAACTCTAAATGGATGGTGAACCTCTATTCTATATTAGAGGTGGGCAGAACTCTAAATGGATGGTGAACCTCTATTCTATATTAGAGGTGGGCAGAATCCTAAATGACATTATGTATACAGTAAATCTTCACGACAAACATTAAAATGACATACCAGTCACTCCCTCCACACCTGTACTGTCAGTCACTCCCTCCACCCCTGTATGTCAGACACTCCCTCCACCCCTGTACTGTCAGTCACTCCCTCCACACCTGTACTGTCAGTCACTCCCTCCACCCCTGTACTGTCAGACACTACCCTTCTTCGCACCATCAGCCACATGCCATCAACCAGGGGGGGAGTGATGACTGATAGCACATGGCATGGCATGGCATGGGAAGGGGGGGGGGGCACCATATTTCACTCTCTATGCTACTATTACTAGAGTCACTTACATCTTCCTTATCATAATCTTCCTTGACACTCCCTTCCTGGATGGTGTGGCTTCTTTTCCTCCCTTTGAAGGGGATGAAAGAGACTTTAGAGGAACGGGATTCAGTCTCACTCCGTAATCTCTTCCCTTTGAAGAAGTTTGGGGAAGAGGTTGTCTGAGGAGCTGGAAGCTCTCCAAGGATGTCCTTGGATTCTGACTCCACACCCTCCAAGTGTAGTGGCGTGCCAGTCATGTGACTAGGTGGAGCAGTGGTCTTGTCTAAGGTGAGAGTCTCCTGATCATTTTCATCTTGTGGCTGAAAATGTGACCCTTGACCTTGATTATCAGAGATCGGTACTACCTATGTACAATAATAGTGCAGTGTAATCACATAGTATGGAATGGGATCATCACCCAGTATGGAATGAGATAACCACACATGGAATGGGATCCTCACACACAGTATGGAATAAGATAACCATACATTATGGAATGGGATCCTCACACAGTATGGAATTGATGATATTACTTACCGAATTATATGGAATTCGTCTATCAAATCTATCTTCTAACATTATATTCACTTCGGGTCCTAATCGGTCATTCCCTGAGACCTCACTGTCCTCCTTGTCATTGACAGGGTCTACCTTGGCAGGAGAATCAGGTGATGGATCTGTGGGTGTGTCCAAAGGTTGGGAGGGAATGACACTAGCAGAAGATTCAGGATCAGGAATGATAGTACAAAGGTTGTCATCTGAAGGTGTGGTATCACTCTGCTCCAGCTGTGCTTTAGTAATGTGTGTAGGTTCACACTCTTCTGAGGGAAGGGCAGTGGAGGTGGTAGGTGAGGTCAAGGCATTTGAATCAGCCTGGTCATGTGAGGCTGAATTGGAAGATGTGTCAGTAGGGTTTGAAGTGACGTGTGGAGGGTATTGGCCGTCCTCCAATAATCTATAGAGATGCATCACATACCTCATATACCAATCACTGTTATTCACTCAACTATAGACGCTTCTAACTCAACAAGTTAACAGCCCCTCCCCCCCACACTCTCCCCTCCCTCTCTCCTTACATGTTTTGTTCATTCACTTTCTTTGATGAAGCTTCTTCTTTGGTGGGACTACTACCCTTACTGGAGGTCATTTCTTCTTTAGCACAGTTCTCCCCTCTCTGTTCTGCCATTACTAGCACCTGTAAAAATAAAAGATGTGTATTATATACCACCCACACCTCTGTTGACATACCATTGTCAACACCTATTTACCCACCTCTAACAGCGGAACCCTGAACACTAGATTTATTAGAACAGGTAGGGCTACTGCAACATAATGTTAGGGCTACTGCAACATAATGTAGATACAAACACATTTAATGGATGGTTAGTGTCACTACAATACACCACACATATTCTAACCATCAAACTAATGATCTAACTAATGATATAGCTAATGCTCCAACTGCTGATGTTCTAACTGATGTTCTCTCTGGCCCCACAACTATTTGCTAGGTCAACATACTATGTATTTAGCTGTGTACTTAGCTGGAGTCCAGCGAGAGCAAAGATAACAAACCAAATGACACTGACTCACTGACTCACTGACTCACTGACAATAGTTCCTCTAATCATGAGATAAAATAACAAGAATATTCTATATCTCCTTTCAATAGTTGCTCTAAATCCAAGATAGGATAACATATTCTATACTGACTTTTAATCTAAAAGACAAATGTTTACTAACACCATCTCTCCCTTTCAATTTTGACAGCAAACAATTAATATATAATATAATAATAATAATAATAATAATAATAATAATAATATAATAATAATAATAATAATAATAATAATAATAATAATAATAATAATAATAATAATAATAATAATAATAATAATAAAGATCATAATATCTACTATTATGTACAACCAAAATTTCTCCAAACCAGACTTCTCTCTAAATACATAGCTATATAACCCAAGATTTCTCCCTCTAAATACAGAGGTACATAGCTAGCTGTGTGTCTATTGTACTCTAGGGGGTGGGAATAGATAAAGGAAAGATACACTTTGTCCCCAAGTTTTGTGGGAGAAACCAAGACACACCACAATCTCTGTGTTGTGGCTTAAAGAAAGCCATTAATGCAAGGTAAGGTATGAGCTTAGCATTGATGTGTGGAGTACTATTCCACTGCTTGCTCCAGGTGTTAACACTACAGTATGGACATTACTCACAGGACAGAAATAGACCAACTATTGCATGACAACCATTGCATGGTTGGCCTTCAATAACTGACGAGATGGCATAAATTTTGCCGCAGCATAAGATGGGAGTTTAGTTCTTCATAAAAACACAATATTCTCTCTCACACTGATATTATACTCTTGCTGGCTACAGGCCGTCATTATAAAGTACCCTCAAAATTACTGTAGTTAACTAGCTAGCTATATAAACATAGCTTACCTTAGTCAGTTAGGTCCTCTTCTCTCGTCATTTAATCACGAAATGTGGTAAAGGGTCTCCGAATTAATGAAATTCTGCGTCATGCGATCAATAATAATAATAATAATAATAATAATAATAATAATAATAATAATAATAATAATAATAATAATAATAATAATAATAATAATAATAATAATAATAATAATAATAATAATAACCTAGAAGGACTTCCACGCCTCTTCTATAGTTTTCTTCATGATCTGAGACCAATTCTCTCCTTTATTCATATATAACTTTCTCTCTGGAAGCATGTGTAAGTCTTCAAACTTTGGAGAAGGAGGCAAACTCAGTCCAGCAGCTTTCACTGCCTCAGAAAACTTAGCTGGAGTGGCAGTACTGATAACAACTAACTTGTAACAGCCAGCAGTCTTGGCACTCTCTTTTTCTTCCTTATCTTTTGAGTTCCTCCTCTCAGTAAGGAGGTCTAAGGCTGCCCTGGTAGCAACAGCAGTGTGTGGGCATATCAGGTAGCCATATTTATTCCACACTTCTTGCATAGTGGACAACACAGCTTGTTCTAAAACACATGCTGTGCTCACACAGGTATTAGTTTCAATAATCGATGGAGAAAGATTTCCTTTGCCCTTCTCTTCAAAGTCATTCATGATCTTCCTCACTTCTTCTGTCCTCTCTCCAGAGAGATAGTGCAAGACCCTCTCCATGTTGTATGGAACAGATATATCCATGGCACAGGATAGGGTCTTGTGAACTGTAGGAGGTGCCATGAAGACTGCTGATTGAAATGTTCTATGGATAGTGTCATTATGATTCACAGCTGCCATGAATTTGATTGGGAGACCCATTGAGCGTGCTATCATCCCGGAAGATATATTTCCCATCCCTCCAGTTGGTAAGCAAAACAAGACATCCTGATCAACTTCAGGACACTGCTGCAGGTACAGGTACACAAAATGAACGGCCTGGATCAGAATACGACAGATATTGAGAGAATTGAACACATTAAGATTGTACTTCTTGGAGAAATCGGAGTCTGCAAAAAGTGTACTCATGACAACATCAGCATCATCAGAGTTACCATCAACAGAGAAGACATGGACATTGGAAGCTGCTCTAGTGGTCATTTGAAGCTCCTGTGTCCGACTGATCATGTCACGAGGATACATGACCATTAACTGGATTCTTTTCGAGCCTATAACACTCTGTATAGCCGCACTTCCTGTGTCACCAGATGTCAAAACAAGAACAACACTTTGCTTGTTTCTTTTCCTCAGGAAGAAATCAAACACTCGTCCGAGGATAGTCAGGGAGAGATCCTTGAATGCTCCTGTTGGACCATGCCACAGCTCCGCAAAGACAAGGGGACCAACTTCGACAGTGGGGAGTACTTTGTCAGGATTATCATACTTAGAATAGCAGCCTTCCATCAGATCTGTTTGAAAGATATAACATAGCTATAATAGAGTGGTTGGATGCACTATCTTCCTCTTAAGTCATTGTAAAAGGTAAAGGGAAAGCTAATCACAGACTCTATCCTGTATCATCACTCTTGAAGGACCTGCTGTCACAGACTCACAGCACACTCTCCCCAGCAACACTACGCTAACTACCCTTGATCTCATCCTGAATGACATCGTCTTCTTCTAAATAGATGTGCATGAATTTCTCCACCAGTTGAGGGTAAGTGAGTGAAGCCCAATCCTTAAACTGCGCTTTGGAGAATTTAGGAACTGCTTGAGGAACATAAAGACCTCCATCAGCTGGACGTCCTGACAGAAGAGCCTCCTCGAAACTCAAACCTTCCACACCACCTCTCGTCGACTTGAATTTCATTCCGTAGGATAGCCACACACCCTTCAGCTGTCTAAACCACCCACGCATATCTTGCCAGTGCGCTTTATTAAGAGTTTAGGAAAAAAAATGTCTTCAGCTGGTGACTGGTGTTTGATAGAAAGCGACCCAGGAGTGTTCACTGAGCTCATCAGAGGGTTTGGTAGGAGTTTTTGTATCTCTGAATGCCTGTCTTAATTCTTTTCTGCCCACACAGGTGTACAAGGACTACAAGTAGAAGAACTATGGAGCTTGGAAGAAGAATCTTTCAAAAAACTCCAGTATGTCAGGTTTCTGGTGAATACTGGGTCTTTGATTGACCTTCTAATGAGCATGCTCAGGACTTTATCTTGTATTTTCCTTCCTAGACCTCTGTATGGTCTGATTTTCCTCTACAAGTGGCGTCCTGGGGAGAAGGTTCAAGGTACAATTGTCCAGGACAGTAGACTTCAAGAGATATTTTTTGCCAAGCAAGTAAGTAAGGATGATAAAGGTGGAAAGTGGAACAATATTTTTTTTTTCCTTTTGTTAAGGTGATTAATAATGCCTGTGCTACGCAAGCAATCCTCAGCATTCTACTCAACCTCTCTCATCCTGACCTGGATCTTGGGACTATGCTGACAGAGTTTAAAGACTTTGCGGCCACCCTTGATCCTGCTGTGAGTTGTTGTAGAGCATGCACAGGTCCACGTAGTCTGTCATGGTTTGTGTTATCTGGAGTCTGTCTGTTGTTTTTTTTTTTGTTTTTTTTTTGGGCCATTTAGAGTCGAGGGTTGCTTCTGACTAATTCTGTGAATATGAGGAACGTGCACAATAGCTTTTCAAGGTGAAGATCATCATGGATTACATGTCCTCACTGCTCTCTATAGGTTTCTCCCCATCAACTTCTCTCTTCCTCTCTCCTTTCCTCTCTCCCTCTCTCTCCCCCTCTCCCCCTCTCTCCATAATAGACAACAAATGTTTGAATTTGATAAGGAGTTTCGTAGTAAAGAAGAGGACTCCTTCCATTTTGTTGCATACATGCCAATTGGTAATCGTCTCTATGAACTGGATGGTTTGAAGGAGGGACCTGTTGATTTGGGCAAGTGTGAGGAAGATGATTGGCTCAAGTCAGTAAAACCTATATTGGATCAGCGAATACAGAGGTATGTCCATACTCCAGTGATAGCAGCCTAGGTTATGGTTCCTTTGTAATGTATTCTTGCATGTACTGAGATTACATAGAGAAGGGGGGTCACCGAAAAGAAGTTTCTCTCTCTTCTCCCCAAAATGTCCCATTATAAATGCTCTATTATTACTGTATAGTGATGAATCTTTCTGAGTCATAACCTTTAATGTGTCTATACCTCACTCTACCAGCACAGGATTTGACAGAGAAGTCTATCCAATCATAATGGGGTCATACAGTGAGGTAGAGTGAGGTAGGATGAGGTAGAGTGAGGTACAGTGAGGTACAGTGAGGTGGAGTGAGTTGGAGTGAGGTGGAGTGAGGTAGAATGAGGTAGAGTGAGGTAGAGTGAGGTGGAGTGAGGTAGAGTGAGGTAGAGTGAGGTGGAGTGAGGTGGAGTGAGGTAGAGTGAGTTGGAGTGAGGTAGAGTGAGTGCTGGTTCTCTATACTATGTAACGTTGTTGTTTTTGCTGCTGGTGTTGTTGTTGTTCAAATGATTGGTTTGTATCTTAGTGTTTCCCAGTGTGATGAATGCACTCTAACACAGATCTCTTGTATTTGGCTTGGCAGCTCCTCTCACCCTCCACACCTTGTTATGGTGATGCTTGCATTCCACTGATGCAAGTATGAGGAATTTCCTATTTGTTAGTCTGTGTCTGACCTTTCCACCAGACTGGTTCAATGAATGGTTCAATGTCTGGTTCTGCTAGATTTCCTCTCGTTTTTAGCAACCTAATTAATCAGGATTGATAAATGGGAGAGTTTGAATGTCTAGGAAGCCAGAAAGTGCATAGTACTCTGATATTTGTTTAGTAATGATCTGTTAACTCTTTGAATTAACCTTCTGCATATGCTGTTTTGCCAGATTTTATGGTTTAATCCATGAATTTTTCCTGTTGTGTTGATGATGGTACTGTCTCTGTGTTTAGCTATACTACTGAGGAAATTCACTTCAATTTGATGGCTGTGGTAGCCGACAGAAAGAAACTTTATGAGCAAGAGATAGAAGAACTCAGTCAAAAACGTGACATGGCAGCACAAAGGGTAATAATGGACTCTAGTACGTACATGTGTATAACCCCAACCCCCTGTAATGGATATCCTATAGATCTCCTCTATGTATACCCCCAACCCCCTGGAATGGATACCCTCTATAATACATGTGTATATCCCCAACCCCTTGGAATGGATGTCTTATAAATCTCCTCTATTCCAAACTCCTTGAAGTGAGTGACACCCTGTATCACGGAGACTTTGTAATCAGCGGCACTTAGAGATCCACTGAAACCTTGACTGTATTTTGACCTAAATTATGTGTTCTTACATATATCTGTATCATGTTGGAATTGCATAGATCCAGAGTATCATAGAGGGTGGAGAGCCAATGGAGGATGGGAGTGGCTTGAGTTCGGATCCCCAAGACCTGGCAACACTGATTGATGAAATTGAAACTAAAATAACTCGACTCCAGGGCCAGGTGGAGGAGGAGGTGGAAAAATCGGAGAAATACAAAGTGAGACACTGACAGCATTTTAATCCCTGTTCAGGACACCTTGGGACAAATTATAGTGTCCCGAAAATGAAGCCTCCTGATTAGAGGGATGGCCTCGTTTCTGGGAATGAAGTTCTATTGGATGAGCTGTTATTTTGGACATATCCAAGTGTCCTTAATACAGTTATTTGTGGTGGGTGGTGTGGTGGGTGGGTAGTAGGGGGTTACAACAGTGTATTATTATTGCTAGCCTTATGAAATATCATCATCTATTAAGTGGTCTGGTCTAGTTATTGTAATCTTTGTTCCACCTCATTAAATTTTTAAACTGCTGGGAGAGGTGGAAAAGTCTGGTGATTAGGTGAAGGTACAGTGGGTCCTTGGCAACTGAACTGACATCATCTCATCAGACTGTGTAACGAGTTTTTCCGCCGGATACTCTTGAAGATAGGATATTTGTTACATCCTAAATTAGAGAGAGATTCCCCCAGTTTTCCCTAATGTGTTTTTATAATCATCAAGAAGCTGTTTTCCTCCTGTTGTGCAGTTAGAGAATATTCGAAGAAAGCATAATTACTTACCACTGATAATGGAAGTACTGAAGATTCTAGCCCAGAGAGGAGAACTAGTGGGACTGGTGGAAAAGGTGGGTGTGGTAATATAGGTGGGTGGGGTCTAATTGTCTGTCCTGCCTGCAGGCAAAGAAGAAGAAAGCTGAACAGAAAACACAGCAAAAACAGAAAGAAAAGAAAGAAGTGAAATAGCTTGGATTATGTCCACCCAACAAAATTCATTGCTCATTCAAATATTGCGCATGTGCATGATGTCACACTGATATGCGCATGTGTACTAATTCTCTCCAGTTAAAAGGCTGATTTTTTGATGAATCACTTCAATCCTAGAAGATGACTGGTTCAGAGTCTTCAAGTACCCAATCCACTGGAAAAGGACAATCTAGTCTGCAACAGAAACAGCAAAATTGTAAGATAAAACCGAGCCTGGAGCAAAAAGAGCGGGAATGTGAGAGTGAATCGAGCTTGCAGCAGGAATGCCCTAGCAAGCAACAAGAATGTAAGAGTGAGAATAACCTGCAGCAACTCAAGAGGGAACCTACCTTGCAGCAGGAATACAAAAGAGGGCAAATTTTATCTAGCTCTGACGATCTCAGGAGAATGGCCATCAAAAACTGTTCCCGTGAATCTATCAAAAAATCACTTCTATCTCCAGAATCACTTAGCACCATCCCCAGGAAAGCTCTTCCTGTTTCAAGGACCTCCACTACACCATTGAAGTCCACACCTGCAGTAGAATGCAGTACATTTAAAAGTAAGATTCCATTAAATTTCATTGATAAGTGGCCAGGCAGCTCTGCTAGCAAGACAGTTCCTTATAGATCTCAGCATGAGGTGTTGAGACGAACATACAGCAACTCTGTATCTGGCATGCATATGACCCCCACCATCTGCAATGGAAGCAGCAGTTATATCTACCACACTCCTCGAAACATTCGAAGGAACTACCGTCCAAGAGCACCCCTCAATCGTATCACTGCCTCCTCCACGCCACTAGGATACAGATCCACTGAATATGATATGTACGGAGATGATGATGATGATGATGAGGATGAAACCAAGAGCATGGTGGAGTTACATCACTCCAGACCCCTCTCTCCTGATGATGACCTAGAAAGCTCATTACAACGGGGCACGGGTTGCATGACACCTCCTTGTAGGAACAGTCTATCCCTGCATATGCCTCTACTAGGGATGGAGTCACATACATCATCTCACAGGAACCATAATCAAGTAAGCAAAATATCTAACATAATTTTAGATAATATAATAGAATTGTTTGTAATTAGCATTTCTAGTTATAAGCTTATTTATTACTCCAATGAACTAGAAACATATAGCAATGTGCTTGTAATAATATATAAAGTATTTGTAATCACTTATTTCCGAGGGAAACTACTGAATTCATATAACAGTATGTTTGTATTAATTAACTGTTTCCTTATGTGTGTCATGCAGTATGAATTCTGGCATGCCAGTAACAGCAGGCAAGCTCACGCCTCACATCTGCCTGGTAAGTAATTACAGCAGTTGGTAAGCAGCAGTTGACCATAAGCCTAGAGTTCCCTAAGGGATCTTACTTACACCTCCCCCATAATATGCATAACAACTTTTGGGTGGGAAATTAATGGCCACACCTAATGACCACATTATTATTAAAATAATTCTATACCTGCCAGTGGGTGAGGTAACGTGGGATTTGGAAAAAGTAGCATGCACCCTATTACTCTAATGTCATTAGGGAGATATACTCCCGTCAGAGAAGTTCTAACATATTAAATTTCACTTCAAAAATTGACCATCAATTTGCTAATAAGGAGCTTGCTCTGCAACAAACATCCATGGTTCTGTCTTTAGTGACAAACTGCTAGACTTTATGTTGACAAGGTTTAGTCAATACTTGAAAGTATTCTGTAGTTGAAATAATCCTACAAGCTCCATCATCTTTGACCATTAAAGTACAAACCTTGTTACTTTCTTGGCAAGCATGGGGAGGGCTTAAAGTCCACATTCTATGGACCTCAAGTGCCATTACCATATCAGTCATTGTTTGCTCATTATTGTACTGAGGTACTCAAGAATCCTCTATATCCTATAATAGAGGAATCCTCATAGAGGAATTTTCTATCCTGTATTTATCAATGCTATAACATAATTTAGCTCTGTAGCATTTAGTGAACATATTATTAATCTCATGTTCTCTCAAATGCCAGACCTGGGGCCACATCTGCCAACTTTGGCTGTCCCTGCCTGGCCCACCTCAGGTCAGGTGAATTAGAAACATAGGTCTCCATTTATGCTGTGCAGGCAATAATTGCCGGTTTTTATTTACGTAGTGACCTTGGGTATGGTAGCAACTAATCAAAAGTATACAGTTTGATGTAACTTCAAGTTTTATTGGTATGACCTTCCAACACAACTCAAGTTTCTCAAGTGGCTCCTTGTAAAAATTAATAGCCTGCCCCTGGACTATGCAATTGAATATATAGTCAAGTCTTAGGACTTACCTTTAATAAATTTTCATCATACAGAACCTACTGATTTAAAAATCTCGAAATCAACTCCCCACAGTCAGAGTTTCCTCAGTATTCAGCAGTACAACCATCATCACTACCAAGTCCACAATACACCCCAACATCCCGTTCTCCCTGTGTCCACTATTCCTATTTCACCTCACTTAAGAAGGAAGAACCCAAACATTCTATATTCAACCAGTGCCAAGACAGGTCAGTGATAGCCACACACTTTCACATCAAAAGGAAGAGTCAGATTGATGTCCTTAAAGTAATGTTCTAAGTAGGAAGTCAAGAAGTAACCTAGGAACCTTAATGTATCTGATCCTCACCCCCCAAAGGCCTTGTTTGGCACTTCTCTTAGATCTCACAATGTAGCTGTTTATTGCATTACTAAAGGTGTTTATTGCCATTTCCTGCAGTTCCCATTTTAAGACATATTGTGATGCCAACAGACAAGAAAGTCAAACTCCATGTACCACAGGGAAGAAAAACAGCCTCTTTGGTCTAATCACACATCATAGAAACACCAACCATTCACTTCTAGTCAGCTATCAATCATTTTCTGTTAATCATTTTCTGTCATCATATTATATTTATTATTATTATTGGAATTGTTGGATTACATTATAATGAATGGGATATCTGTCACTATTTATAAAATATGCCAGTCTATGAACAGGTATAAAATCTACTTTGCAGGGAGTCTGTGACAGTATCTCTCCGTTAGTTTTGATTACCAGGTACTACCTCATCAGTTGAAGTAGCCCCTCCCCTTTCTTCATTTATCTTTGCATACAGTTCTAAAAGCTCCTTTCTTTGCAGAGCCAGTGACTTATTGAGCTCATTAGTCCTTTGAGAAATGATTTCATTAATGGAAGAGAAATCATTAAGGATGAGATTCTCCTTCAAGTCCGATACCAACTTTGAGAGAGATTCTGCAGCACGAACAATGTTGGCAGCTCTAACCACTATCTCATTTTCTGTGTGAGCAACTTGAGCTTCAATTATCCTCTGGGTTTGGTCATCCACATTAATCTGTGATCATCATAATAACTATTATAGCTACTGAGAGTATTATAAATATCTATTAGCCTATGGATTCACTATTGAGGCTTTGAGGATCTCACTGTAGTTATCAAGGATTGATTTCACATTATCTCGCAGCCTTCTGGAGTATGTGTTCACTTGAATCAGTTCCTTCTTAGTGGCAGACATTGTATCGTGGTGCGCTTTGATAGGGAATAAATAGACGGAGGCTCGTCCGGATAACTTAATTTACTAGTGAAATAGCCAGCGTGGTTGCCTAGAAGAACCATGGTGAGTAAATATCCTTTGTCATCCTCTCATGTACCGCCAGTGCTGCTTAGAGAAGCATGATTATAAGGAGTTTATGTCAGTATTTTTATGACTGTGTAGTTACGGTGTCATGGGGGGTCTGCCTAGCTAAGTTAGACAGGTAGTATTTCTTACTCTCTGTTAGAAGGTTTGTAGCATATGTGATGTGTTCTAAGTTACCATTAGCTTATAAGCTCATTAAACCTTGTAGCCTGCAAAGATAAAGAGTGTGAAGAGGACAAAGAAGGTGACTGCTGCACCTTATGTACCAAAGCAGGCCCCTAAGAAAGAGACTAACCCCCTCATTGAGAAGAGACCGAAGAACTTTGGTATAGGTATGTACATATGCATCAGTGCATTGTATAGCTACTTGTGGTGTGATGTGACGGTAAGATGTATAGCTACTTGTGGTGTGATGTGACAGTAAGATGTACAGCTGATGTGGCCTGACAGTTATTAGTTGGGGCGGTGGTTTGGGGTCAAGGTTCACTCAATTGTGTTTTCTAGGTGGAACTGTCCAGCCCAAGAGGAATCTAACTCGCTATGTTCGTTGGCCCAAATATGTTCGTCTTCAGCGTCAGAAACAGGTGCTTTATCAACGACTGAAGGTCCCTCCCAGTATCAACCAATTTACACAGACACTCGACAAACAGACAGGTGGGCACTAAATAGACCATGCAAAATACAGATGCATTAGTAAGATTTGCATCAGTGTACTGCATCGCTCCATTGATTTCTGGTACCTCATAGTCTCTGCATGTCCTCATCGTGAAATTTAACCTCAAAGGGTTATCTTGGTTACGCTTACCCCTAGAAACTTTGTTCCAGTAACTAACCGTAGCTCTCTAAAAGAGCTTTCTAATGATCTATTCCTAAGTCAAAGATTATTGTTATACCAAGGACATGAAGACCCTTTTAATATCTCAACCATTTCAGAGATGTTGCTGTATAGCAGTAACTGCACAGACACTCAGCTCTCTGCTATTGTTTGTTAAATGCAGCCACCCAGCTCTTCAAATTGCTACACAAGTACCGACCAGAAACTAAGGTAGAGAAGAAGCAAAGATTGAAGACAGCTGCTCAGAAGAAGAGTGAGGGAGAGGGAATGACTGTGGGGAAGAAACCAATTACTGTCAAGTATGGTATTAACCATGTGACCAACCTCATAGAACAGAAGAAAGCCCAGCTGGTGGTGATAGCTCATGATGTGGATCCAATTGAAGTTAGAATACATCTTTTAGTATCTAGCCTCAGAATTTGACCATGGATGGTAGTTACTTGTAGTTGTGTTAACTTTCAGTGGTTTCCCCCCTATATAAGTGGTTGTGAACCTTCCCCCCCCCTGGTGTAAGTGGTGGTGTTAGTTAACCTTCACCCCCTCCTGGCATAGGTGGTGGTGTTCCTGCCTGCTCTCTGTAGGAAGATGGACGTTCCCTACTGCATAGTGAAGGGGAAGGCTAGACTAGGGAGGCTGGTTCACAAGAAGACTGCCACAGCTGTCTGCTTGACAGGAGTAAGAAAGTAAGTGGATTTTCCTTTAGAAGTTTTTGATGCTGTTAGTTATGCATGTTTGGTTTTGTTTATAGCGAGGATAAAAGTTCCTTTAATACCCTTGTGGAGGCGGTTAAGACAAACTACAACGAGAGATTTGAGGAGATCCGTAAGAAGTGGGGAGGAGGTGTGATGGGAGTGAAGACACAAGCAGCTAAAGCAAAACTTGATAAAATTAAACTAAAGGAACTTGCACAAAAATTGTAGAAAAGATTAGCTTCAGCAGTGGTGAAAGATAATGTTTTACCGAGTTCATGTGGAATTAATATCTGTGACCTTTGTCTGGAAACCCTGTTGAATGAAGCTGCATGTAACCCCTCTAACCCCATTTTACCCATATAACCAGGAAAAACTCTCAACAGTGACTCTTAGCTACTGCAATCAATCCACTGAAATGATTGACTTTTAATTAAGAAAAAAAAGTTATTTGATGGATGTCATGTCTGGTCAGTAAGGGACTTGTACTTGGTGAAATCATGATTATACTGAAAATTAATGTTGGTATAATTTTGGTAGTGGTAAAAGTATACAACTCACTGTATCCTCAATGTCCTGAATACTCATTATCTTGAAGCTCTCGTCAAGCCTATACTTGCTCAAAATCTCCTTTGGGTCATTGGAAAGGGTAAAGTTCAACCCATCAATTGCTGTTGGTGGAATTACCTCATAAGTGTACTTTCTTGTTTGGTGACCCCTTACCTTTTTTTACTTTACCACTCCCTTTGTTCTGAAGAGTCCTGTACAAGAAACATGACCACAAGAGGACCAAAGACTGGTGGTGCATAACTCACAGTGAGTTTCCTTCATTACTGGTAGAAACTGATGGTTTTGAGACAGTGTTACTCTCCTTATTCTTCTTGTCCTTCTTGGGAACAGGACCCATCTTATAGCAAATGCTAAAGCCATTGATCTCCCTGTAGATGCATCATTATGAGTGTACACACCACCATTCTAGACATGCTCTACTTACGGTAATCTCTTGTATTTGGGTGGGACTTCTTCTTTTCGGGAACTTGAGAGAATAATAATATCAGACACTGCCTCTGTGGCCTCCTCTGATGCCACATATCTCACCATCAGCTGCTTAGAACTGAATGCCTTACTGTCTGTGAATAACCAGGCCATCTTATATAACTCCTAATGGCTACTTTTCACAGAATTATACAACCAAAACCAATCCCTTAGTGATGCATTATTGTTTTCACCTTGAAGCTTGGGGGGTGCTATATCCTAGTCCTCTTAAAAGACATGGTCTTAGAAAGTTTTCCTAGCAAGCTACAATATCAGTGACTTACTGTCATCCATAGTGTGGATAAGGGGTAAGAAGCCTAGATGAGATTTGTCACTTTGGGCTACAACTTTTAACTCTGTTACAACTACAAAGCCCTGTAGAATGAACAGTAGCTACTGGTATCCATAGAACCAGCAAGGACATTACTAACGTGCTGAGGTGAAGCACTTTTCTTTGTGTAGCATAAGTATCGAGTTGTCAGGCCTAGACGACCTTCTGGGAAGTTAGCTTTCTTTCCATCATGAGTATTCTCAATCTTTAAATTATTATTAGTTTGCTACATGTCTCAATAGTTCTCAATGGCATTGCTTTTGGTTAACTGACCACTGTGTAGTCTTGAGGCGCCTTCTCTCTCTTAGATATGATAGCCACGTCAGTCACCACCATGTCAGCATCCTCCATGGTGTCCCAACTGTTTTCTTTCTTCAACATTGATAGTATTGTTTATTGCCTGACCTTTTAAACTCTAGACTTGCATGTGCGCGAAATAAAATGAATGATTAATTTCGCGAAGGTACTTGATTTTTCTCACCTGTTAGGTAGAATGTGTGAATTGCTAGAAGAGAGCACATTGGAAGGGGAATGGCCACCTCTCATAAAGGGAACCGACAGAAGAAGAAGAAAGGAGGGATGATTCCCTCTCACATACAGAACAACATCAACAAAGAAGAACGTCTCATGCAGCGGAACCTTTCTGATCTAGAAAGAGAAACTAAACACAGGATGCGTTCCATAGAGTGTGACCAGCAAGTTGCGAGGACAAAACTCCGAAATCTCCAAGTACGACTTATTGCATCCAAGAAACGGAGTCAATCTCTTCTGTCCAAGCAAATACCTCCATTTTCCCAAATGGACACATCTGACAGTGGATACTTCAAGAATTTAATAATTCCAACAATCAAGTTGGACTTTTGTGATATCCTTGCCGAAGAGGACGAGAAAAGGCAGGAGCATCCTAGGAGTTCATTCAAGATGACCAGAGATGAAGAAGAACAAAAGAAACGTGTGTCTTTTAGCAATAATAATTAATAGCATTATTCATTATTATTATGCACGCTCCTAGAAAAACACGCTACGCAGCGCACCTCCATTGCTCGCCACCTTTGCAGCATAACAAGTGCGGCCACCAGCCAGAAGGTGAGGGAACCTGCTATACCATCAGAACTCCCTGGAACCGATCAACACCATGGCTATGTTATTAACAACTGCTGGTACAACAGTCCTGGTTCCATGGAGAATACAAGGAGCTGTTGGTAATGAAGAGAGGGTCATGAACCACTCTTTAAAACTTTTAGCCAAGGAGAATGTTTATAAGATAAAGAATTTATCTAGAGAGATGAAGATTGCAATGGACAAGTTTCAAGACTTGGTGGAGAGTTTTGAGAATTGTGTGGATGTGTCTGCTATCACTGGAAGTAAGAAACTGAATCATCCCACATTAATGGTGCCTCCAGTCAGGAGCAAAACTTTATTACGAAGACCTCGCAAACCACCAGGATGTAAAAGAGTACATAGAGATTCAACTCTACCAACGAGAAGAGTGCCTGAAGAGCCACACCGACCATTACTCGAAAAACGAGTGGCATTCACAAGGGATGATAAGAAGAGGCTTGGCAAGTGACTGTGGTAGTAATGGATCATGATTGCTACAGCTAAAATGATATTGCTGAAGTGACATATTGACCATCATCACATTGATGCTTTACTAAGGGTTAATTTACTGCATGCATGTAATAAAGGATATGGGTTAATTAACTAATCCTGCTATAAGGGTTATTTAACTAAGGCCTGCATGTACGTAGCAAAGGAATGTGATTCATCCTAACCTGCTAGCTACATAAAATTATAATATGTATTTATTCAATTATTCCACTCAGCTCCTTTATTTTGCTAACATGTCTACCTTATACAATATCACAATGAAATATGAAAGAGGGGCAGACACTAACATGCAGTACAACTAGATTTCTGCTAGTATGTTCATAACTAGAGTGCTTAATTTTGGAGAAGCTCAACTTTAGCGTTTTTCACAGATCCACCAAACTTTTGCTCTTGAAACTACCTGGCCTCTGGCCTCATGAAAGTTGTTTTGTGAAAAGCCTTCAGGATGACGTATTCTCAAAAGTTGAACTCCTGCAAAATAAAGCACTATATGGTAATAATGTCTTGATCAGTTCTCTTCAGCACCATTAATGATAACCTTTGATAATGATGATAATTATTATTAATAGAACTATTAATAATAATAATAATAATAATAATAATAATAATAATAATAATAATAATAATAATAATAATAATAATAATAATAATATCAATAATAAGGACAGTCTTAAGTCTTTCTTCTCTGTTGGATCACCTGTTCAATAAAATATTCATGCCATCTTGTATCGTCAGTTAGCTCTGGATGGAAAGTTGTGGCAATGAAATTCTTTTGCCTCACACCAACCACATTTCCTTCAGGCTCTAGTGTGGCTAAAACCTCCACCTCAGGGGAGTTGACCTTGGAGATGCCAGGGGCCCTTATGAAGACCCCATGGCATGTCTTAGCCCTGTCATGTGTCAGGGATGGTGAATGGAGTGTAACAGGAGACTCAAAACTGTTCAACTGCCTGCCATAGACATTTCTGGAGCATTCTATATCCACTCCCCCTATCTGTAATAGAATGAAACAGCAGTTATTGGAGGTGATCTAACCCCTCTCTGCCATACCAACACTTGCCCTCCTTTCTTTTGACATGTGATCTCATTAGAAATAAGGATGAGTCCTGCACATATGCCCCACATGACACCTGGTTGCTTTTCATTAAAGGCCCACTCCTTCAGAGCCTTTCCAAAGCCATTCTGATTGAGGAAGACACCAATTGTGGTGCTCTCTCCTCCAGGTATGATCAGTCCGTCTAGATCCGAGAGCTGTGAAGGTTTTCTCACGTCCACGACAGTGATATCCCAGCCGTCTTTCTTCTCCTCTGCCAACCGCTCCAGCATCCTAACGTGTTCAATGAAGGCTCCCTGGATGCAGAGGACACCAACAACAATACAGTCGGAGCCTTCACCTTTCTCCACCATCATGTTAACGATATTCATTAATGTAAACTTTGAACTTTCTCAGTAATCACAAAATTAATTTTGATACTGTCGTCTTTATAATAATAGTTAGCTACTAGCTGTGTCTTGCAAATATAGTGGGAGGAACTGATAGTTACCACCACCACCAGATCCTTTCTTGGTGGTCAGTAGGTGTGTGATAGCTGTAAGGGAAAACCTTAAGGAGTTGAATACCCTGATCTTAATTGTGGATAATCAGCATGGAGGCATCCCAGACTGGGACTGTTGTGGTGAAGGAAGGACTGGCACAGATGATGAAAGGTGGGATCATTATGGATGTCGTGAATGAGGAGCAGGCAAGGATTGCTGAAGAAGCAGGGGCATGTGCTGTCATGGCATTGGAGAAGGTGCCAGCTGACATAAGGAAGGATGGGGGTGTGGCACGAATGGCTGATCCAAAGGTATGTGATGTAGTAATCCCTCTTACTAGCAGTGGAACAAAAGTTAGGGCATCATTTTAATAACATCCCTTTAAGCAGGAAATCAAGTAGATGATGCAACTTTTACCCTTCCTGTTCTTATTTGTAGAAGGTGAAGGGAATCATGGAAGTAGTGACTATCCCTGTCATGGCAAAGTGTAGGATTGGACACTTTGCTGAAGCTCAGATCCTACAATCTCTTGGAGTTGACTTCATAGATGAATCTGAAGGTGAGTATCGAGCAGTCCTGTCTTTCTGTACCTTGAAAGTTACATCCACTAGTCCTGAGTCCAGCTGATGATGAGAATCACATTGATAAGACCTCTTTTAAAGTTCCCTTTGTGTGTGGAGCCAGGAACCTTGGCGAGGCCCTGAGGAGAATAGCTGAGGGAGCTGCCATGATAAGAACCAAGGGAGAAGCAGGGACAGGTGTGTGTTAGTATTATCATACACTAGGTATATGCATTGTCATAATTCAGAGATATGCAATAATCATGTCTCCTTGAGTGGTGACGTCACTGGGGGAAGGAAGGGGAGGGTTTTGTTTGATGATGATGTAACGATATAACCTATATTGGTAAATGTGTTCTGGTCATGTAGTCTGACATATCATGACTATTCCAGGTAATGTAGTGGAAGCTGTTAGACATGCTCGACAGATCAACAGGGAGATCAGGCTAGCCCAGGCTATGTCCAATACTGAACTCTTTGGGTATGCCAAGACATTAGGAGTACCAATAAATCTACTACAGGAGACGGCTAAACTTGGACGTTTACCCGTGGTAAACTTTGCTGCTGGAGGACTTGGTACGTGTAATGAGTTGGAGAAAGAGATGTGAGCAAAATAGTGTACATTATGTAACATGCATGTTTAACTGGTTTGTTTTACCACAAACATACTGGGAGTCCCAGAGATCCGTACTCAGAAGTGATGAATGTTATCTTTATTCTTTTACTTTTTCTTTTTATCCAGCTACTCCAGCAGATGTGTCTCTGTTGATGCAGTTGGGTGTGGATGGGGTGTTTGTAGGATCTGGAATATTCAAGAGCTCTAGTCCAGAGAAAAGAGCCAAGGCCATGGTTCAAGCTGTGACACATTATACAGACCCCTCCATTCTGGCCAAAGTCAGTGAAGATCTCGGTGACCCCATGGTAAGCATATAATTATGACGTTCATCAACAATATCTGTGGCATGTATGTATGCAGGTTGGAATTAACTGTGAAGGGATGACAGAAAAATGGTCAGAGAGAGAGAGTACTCATGATAATAAGGTGTCTTAAATATTTGCAGCTACTTCAGCTAACTGACTTGATTCTAAACTTTTTATTATACATTTATTATTAATAATATTATTTTATGTAATCAGCAGCACATGACATGTACATACATATACGTACGTGTAACGTGTCCCTACCTTTATCGACCCCTTACCATATTGTATCATATTATCCAGTACATACTATAACGTCACACGGATAATATTATTAATAATTAAAATGAAATATCGGAAAATTTGATGGCGGCTTTGTTGAGAAAGAAGTCTGTGGTTGCTGGTATAGAGGTAATAGCATTTATCGCCGTGATTAAAGATCAGTTTACCTTCTTAGTCTTATACAACGAGCGAGTAGGAATTAATTAGCTGGCTATTATAGTCCCGGCATTAGCTAGCTGCTAGCCATATATTTGCGAGGAAAATATTGACCTATCACAGGAGGCTTAGTTGATTTGTCTATTGGTCAATATGGGAACTACAAGCTCCACTCCAGCTGGGACCGCCGTCGACAGAAAGGGGACTAGCAAACCCGCTAGGAAGAGTGGAGGAGGCCCTACAGCCTCCGGGAAGCATGGTGGAGGCTCGTCTCCTGCTTTCTTGAAGAAGGGGCCGAGGAACTACGTTGACATGGGGATAGAGGAGGAAAGTCAAGAGCAGTTGGAGCAAGGTAGTGTTTAAGTATTCATTAGCTACTAAAGGTCAACTCTGGCTAGCTCGGCCGCTCAAGTGAAGTGTAGCTGAGTTGTGGTGTGGATGGTGACATGAAGTTAGCATGGTTTGTGGACCTAGATACTATATAAACTGAAACATGTCCTAGTTAGCATGCTGTTTTCTGTCATCTGTTATCTTTATGTCAGATGCACTAGTAAACATAGTCAGTTCAGATCCAGTTGGCAGAATACTGACACACTATTAATGGACAGCATTTTACAAGATGTAGCTAAACCTTAGGCCTGGTACAATTCCTGTCTGTTTAATACATATGTTGGTCTTGTCTTTGTGTGCTACTGAACATCTGTTTCTATTCAATAGACTTTTCATGTTTGTATATTGATTAGAACTACTGGTTTAGGAGGAATATTTCTGTGGTAGGTTCCTTCTTACACAATTAGTACTGTGGGTGCAGGTTAGAGGTAGCTTTAGTGGTGGATGATGGATCTCTGACTTGGCATATTTCAGGGAACTGATGGGATTAAAGGGATGCTACCATTCCTGTGGTATATGTTCTTTGTGTGGGGCCAGTGTATGGGGGTCATTGTGAGAATTATGATGGAGTTAGTGTCTCCACCTGCAGGTATGCATTACACTGTACTGCCTTGTTGGTAACTACCCTGTCACACACACACATGTACATTGAAAAGATAAGCAGACCACAGCTGTATTTTCAACAACAGTGTATCCAACAAGACAGTATACTATGGAACACTGTGTGTGTGAGTATGGTGTGTTACTTCCACTTGATTCTGCCTAAAGTGAGCTGTAACCCACTCATACCCTCCAACTCACCATGGGCTGTGATGAGCTCTCCTGTCACTTTTTATCAATTAATCATGTGTTAATGTGTATGCTCCTTATGTGTAGTGGGTGTTAATTGTCCTATGACTGCTGGCACAGTAACTCAATTAGTTCTGTGACTGTGAAGCTGAGATCACTATCAGTCACTACATATGCAATCTCATTTATACTATTTCTTATTAATGCCCATACACTGATTTCACCACCCCTCCCCTGCAGAAAATGGCAGTGACTTGCATCAGGGCATGGTACAAGGTCAGGGAGCCAGGGCTCTCTATCCAGACAAGAGACAGGAGGAGAGATGGGGAGGGAACTCTTCTCTCTCTCAGAATAATCGATGGAACTCCTTTGATAACCTTTTGACCTCTCAGTCTGAGTCAGCTGATCCTAATATTTATATAGCTAAACATGATTACACTACAGATCAGCCTGGACAGCTCTCCATAAGAAAAGGAGAGAAACTTAAGATATCCCGTAAGAGCGAGAATGGGGACTGGTGCGAGGGGACCAACGTCCAGGGAGATATAGGGTGGGTTCCTGCCTCCTACATTGCAAAGGTCAATAGTCTTGAGAAACATTCTTGGTTTCATGGTAACATAACTCGTGCTGAGGCCGAGCTCTCATTAAGCAGCGGAATAAATGGCAGTTTCCTTGTTAGAGAAAGTGAAAGCAAGCCTGGACAATATTCCATCTCACTTCGTTATGATGGACGTGTCTTTCACTATCGGATTCACTTGGAACCCCAGACATCACACTTCTTTGTCACTCCTGAATCAAAATTCGAAACCTTGCCTGAATTAGTGGTCCACCATTCCAAGAACCCTGATGGGCTGACCACCGTACTGCATTACCCCGCCCCCAACCCTCGAAAACCACCCATCTACAGTCTGTCTCATGATGTGGATGAATGGGAGGTGAACCGGTCTGATATTGACATGGGGGCCAAGCTAGGTGGAGGACAGTATGGAGAAGTCTACAAGGCTGTTATTAAAAAGAGAGGAATATCTGTGGCTGTGAAGACTTTCAGGGTCAGTTTCACTGTTTCATTATTTTTTATTCAGTTCCTCTGTATGTGTATGTGTGGGGTGGGGTTGTGTGTGTTGTTGTGTGTGTTGTTGTGTGTGTGTTGTTGTCGTGTGTCAAGATGTCCACTTTCACTGGCATAACGATGAAGAGGAATTCTTTCCCACTGACCCCTAATAACAGAGATACTCATAAAGAACTCTAGTTTAGCTGCAAGGTGAAATGGTGTGCTATTGTAAGCATTCTTCACTATTGGATTACAATGTTGTTGTTGTGTGTGTGTGTTGTTATGTGGTGTGTTGTTATGTGGTATGTTGTTATGTGGTGTGTGTGGGAGAGCATATGAGCTTTCAGTGAACATGTATATACTGGAATTCCTGTAGTGGAGTCTGATATGTAGCGTGCATATAGACTGGTGGCAGATGGTGTGGTGTTGAGTTATTGGTCCATCAGGTATTTAGACAGAGCATATTAAGTGGGCTGGCTAATAAGGTGGAATTTAAACTGGCCACTGTACCACAAGTGGAATGTGAAATTGGATATATAGCGTGATGAGAAGTAACTTGTCTGCATAGTTATCCTGACTTGCACTCATTGGACATTCAGCCTGGCCCATGGATGTCTATTCTCTTGGGTGTGTCCAGTGATTATGTAAGTGTCCTATGGATCTGTAGGTGTCCTGTGGGTGTGTAGGTGTCCTGTGGGTGTGTAGGTGTCCTGTGGGTGTGTAGGTGTCCTGTGGGTGTGTAGGTGTCCTGTGGGTGTGTAGGTGTCTGTGGGTGTGTAGGTGTCCTGTGGATGTGTAGGTGTCCTGTGGGTGTGTAGGTGTCTGTGGGTGTGTAGGTGTCTGTGGGTGTGTAGGTGTCCTGTGGGTGTGTAGGTGTCCTGTGGATGTGTAGGTGTCCTGTGGGTGTGTAGGTGTCTGTGGGTGTGTAGGTGTCCTGTGGATGTGTAGGTGTCCTGTGGGTGTGTAGGTGTCCTGTGGGTGTGTAGGTGTCCATGGGTATGTTGAGCCTAGCCTTGCTCCTGAATGAGTTTTAGGAGAGCAGCTTTGCTGCAGTTTGTTTTAACTGTGTATTAATATATAAACTCTTGAGTGCAATGTTTTGCTTACTCTTAGCATAATTTATGAACTATCTCCTTCCCCAGCTGCAGAGATGTATGCTACAATAGATGTGTGCTGCATAAGTGTGTGTGTGTGTGTGTGTGTGTGTGTGTGTGTGTGTGTGTGTGTGTGTTTGTGTGTGTGTGTGTGTGTGCAGGTGTGTGTGTGTAAGTGAGTGTGTGTGCACGCGTGTGTGAGTATGTGTTTGTGAGTGTGTGTAGGTGGTAGGTGAAGTATATTGTGTATATTTAGTATCTGTTGTAGTGTACCTTCCTCCAGCTTCATTATTAGTACAAATTACATTACATCATTAATACACTAAATTTCCTCTCCTCCATCCACCCTCCAACACATCCTTCCTCTTCCTTTCCCATTCTCCACCACCTCTTTCACTATCCTCCACCCCCTCTGTCCTCCCCTTCCCTCCACCCCCTCCGTCCTCCCCTTCTCTCCCTCTCTTCAGGAGGAGACTATGGATGCAGAGGAGTTTCTGAAAGAAGCGGCTGTGATGAAGCACGTGAGGCATCCCAATCTGGTCCAGTTGTTGGGGGTGTGTACCAGGGAACTTCCATTCTTCATCATCACAGAGTTCATGCCTAAAGGGAACCTGTTGGACTATCTTCGAGGGCCGGATGGAAGAGATATGGAGGCAGTGACCCTGGTCTACGTCTCACAGCAAGTAGGATCAGCCATGGCTTACCTTGAGTCAAAGAATATGATTCATCGGTTAGTTGTATGATCGTGGTGTAAATCCATGTTATATAATGGGTATTGGCATGCAGGGATCTTGCTGCTCGTAACTGTCTGGTGGGTGATCATTATCTGGTGAAAGTTGCTGATTTTGGTTTGAGTCGTATGATAGACAGTGACATCTACAATGCCAAGGAGGGAGCTAAATTCCCCATCAAGTGGACAGCCCCTGAAGCATTGGCTTTTAATCAGTTCTCCATCAAGTCCGATGTCTGGGGTAAGTAATCCTAACCTTGAACCCTGACCTATTGCTACACAATCTTTGAACCTCAATGGAAATTTAACCCTTAGCATGCCATAATAAAGTTATAGCGATGTAATAATGTGTCTAGTTGGGGTTAATAAGTGCATGTACCTCTCACTGAGGCCCATAAGGTATTGTGTTTACTATTGAAGTCATTGCCAACTATCATCTTGTTCTATCAGCACATTTATGGGTTTCATGTGCTACATCTCTCCATATCAGGCCATGTACATGTGTCTGCTAAAACATTGCTAGTATGATGATGTCTACTAGTGTTGTGCCCCACCCCTCCAGAGTGTTTGTTTATTTGTTTTTATTTTTATTTGTATCATATGTAATTTGACAGTTCAAATTCCTAAAATTACATAGTAATGATTAAGCCCATCCCCCTCCTTTTCCAGCATTTGGAGTGTTGTTATGGGAACTGGCAACATATGGGATGTCCCCTTACCCTGGAGTAGAGCTTTCGCAGGTCTATGACCTCCTGGAGACCGGTTATCGCATGCAGTGTCCTGAGGGATGTCCTCCTGCTGTCTATGATCTGATGAGACACTGTTGGGAATGGGAACCGGCCAGCAGACCTTCCTTCAATGAGGTTTCTACCACACTCAATTCAATGTCAGATATAAATGAAGGTAATTAACTTGATCAATGTGGTCAGGCTAGTCCATCCATGGTGTAGGGTCAGTCCCTATTGTAAGGCCAGTCCATGTTGTAGGGCCAGTCCATGTTGTAGGGCCAGTCCATGTTGTAAGGCTTCATGTTATAGGGCCAGTCCATGTTATAGGACCAGTCCCTGTTGTAGGGCTAGCTTGTGTTGTAGGAGAGGATGGAATTGTAGGAGAGGATTGGGTAGCAGTACAGGATGGGGATAGGAATAGAGAGCTCACCATTGGAATGTCATATCCTGTTACTGTCATAAAAGAAAGAGTTTGACTTTTAAGGGCTGGCATACTACTATGCATATGCATAACTGTATCCAAGTTACTGTAACCATGGTTACTTTATCTTGCTGGTATTTACAGTTATTAGTCATACTACTCCCTTGACAATAATCCTATAGTATACTGTGATATCTATTTCAGTATTCCATTGTTATATGTCAGTATTCTATTGCTATATGCCGCTGTTATGTCAGTATTCCATTGTTATATGTCAGTATTCTATTGCTATATGCCATTGTTATGTCAGTATTCTATTGTGATGTTCCTTTTTAGCTGTTGAAGCAGCTTTGAGGGGAGATGAAGCACCTTCTCGTATAGACAGCATCTCTGTAGCCAACCACGCCCCACCCCTCCCCAGTACTCCTCGTCCTCCCATCCCTCATCACTCACCCTCCACTTCCTCCTCTACATCCAATGGCAGACACGTCTCTACCTCTTCTCAAAGATCTCATAACCATGAACCACGCCCTCCCCCTCTCGTCAGTCGGACAACAAACAGAGAGAGGGAAGCCCCTCCTCTGCCTGATAGAGTCACATCCCCTAAATCTAGGGGTTCTCCCCCTCCTCCCCTCCCTCCTAATCGACCTTCTTCTCCTACTCCCTCATCAAGAGAAGGGCCTCCTCTTCCTCAACGTGGCTCCCTGAGGAGTGGTCGACCTTCCCCTACAGGACGTGGATCACGAAAACCTGTATCTCCACCCATTCCTCCTGCCAAGGAGATCCCTCCTCGTCAGACTGTAGGGGTAGTGGGGAAGGGGAACCCTCCTCCTCCCCCTGGCCGACCAGGTAACAAGCCACAGTTACCCGACAGACCTAAACCGTCTCTTCCAAATAAACCATCTTTGCCAAAGAAGCCATCAAAAACGAACGTGTCTCCTTTATCAGTTCCCTCACCAAGTGAACTGAGTCCCAGAGAAATGATTGATTTTATTCTTAACAACTCTCCCACTATCATTTCACACGTTCAAGAAGGTGTCGGCAACATTCCATCCTTACTAGATGACCTCATCGCCTTGGGTGAGGCCATTTCTGAACAGGCCAAGGGGACCAGTGTCCAATTTCGGATCCGAATAACTAAACTGAGGTCTTGTCTATCTACACTAAAGACCTATTCTAATATAACTTGGTATAACACTGTGGCCCAGATCACAGAGGAACTCAATAGATTAGTGCAAACATTAGAAGTCATCTCTCGTAATCTTCTAGAGTGAACGTGAGTGAGTCTTGTGTGTACAATGTCTTGCTGTTTACAATGTCTCACTCTGTGAACATTGTGGGACATTAGCAATTTTTTTTCTCATGTGGTAAATGGTATTTTAGTAGTGATCCCAGCCCTCTTACTCTTTAATTACATCAGTTAGCCCCATAATGATCAACCTGCACTCTATAATTATCATGATTCTGTATATTATTTTTGTGAATGATGGGAAACTCTTTTGTTACTTTTGTATTGGCACATTCTCTTTGATAATGACAATATAAACATTTCAATATAAAGATGTTGTACTCAGCATTGTCAGGTAACTCTGTGGTCATTCATTACAGAGGAAGGAAGGAAGGAAGGAAGGAAGGAAGGAATGAATGAATGGTGGTCCTTGGGGAGTTGGGATGAATATCACAATATAGATTATAGCAGCTGAGAATAGGGTCATTTGCTCTAATGAGTTTTTGGCATTGAATGGACTGGTACATTGACTTACCAGTGGAAGGATTTTATAATTGATATGATTATAATAGCTTTAATTACTCTTTGTGGCAAGTTATTTGGTAAGGGGTCATCATACCATACATTAGTGGTGACTTAATCCTCCTGTGAATGAGTGGAAACTGTTTGTTTCCTTTTATGACCTTTGCACCTCTCTGCCAGGTAGATGTTGGCACCATCCTCATCAGAGGGGTCTTGGACTCTGAACTTGTCCCAAACTCTCTGTGAGATGACATCATACTGTCATCCTGTAATGCTGGTCCTTTTAAAAGAGCAGGCCTCCCCTCCCCAGGGCCATAGTTAGCCATCCTCATTTCATCTCTGGCGAGGGCTATGGCTACACGAGCAGCTTCTTTACGTGTCACTTCCTTCTCAACTTTCAGTTTTGATTCCAGGAGTCGCTGAGAAGCAGCCTGTAATAATAATAATTACTTATCTACTGGTAACCACCCACATATGTAATAACATCCACCACCCACATATTATGAGTTAAGTGTAATAACATCCTCTATGTAAGTAGGGATGGCCCAGACCTCACTCATAGCACAATACAAAATCTTCTCCCACAATATCAGTGGAAGTAGTTGCATGTTTGTACCTTCCTTTCTCAAGAAAAACTATACAATGAGGTAAGTAGAGGTAAAGGATCACCACCATATTATATGTAAGGAGGGTGTGGTCTGACAGCACTAGCATGTGATCAGATATTGTAACTGACTACATGACATGCTACATCAGAGCTTTACTCTGTGTATGAGTGTAAGCTTTCTTGTCTGGCCACTGGAGCATCACTTACAAACACAAACCTTCCCTCCCATTACATATCCTGTTTTAGTAAGTGAGATGGACCTTGATGAAGGAAGCTAATGGTAAGTACAAACAATATTTCAAAACAAAACCTTCTCAGCATCCTGTTCAAAGATTTTGGGATGCACTAGGCTCCATACACTCATTCTCCATTCAAGATTTTGCACTGGTTAATAATCATTCTACCTGTGAGTTTTTCCAATAAGGATGATATGTAGGTAGGAGAGGATTTTGTTGTGGAGTAGTTTGTACCTACTGAAAATTCATCAAGGTCCATAGGATGTGTAATGGGAAGAAAGGTTTGTGTTTGTAACAGCATTGTGACCTCACCCATCACTACATTTCCTTCATTTCCAAGAAATATTTTCCTCTCATATAATTGCTCACACGACTGTAATCAATATGCCCCATTCTCTCTAATAGCTCACATTACTGGCTGCTGATGGCATGCCCACATTCAAACTGATGGTGTTGTCACCAGTACACAGTGCTACTGAATGGTGTTATTACTCTATATTACATAGCCACACACTCACCTCGAGTTTTTTAGCATTCAGTTGACTCTTGTCATACTGTGCTTTATCAGTAACCCTTTCCCTCCTCATCTCCAGATACCTTTGCGTTTCTTCCTGCTGTTGGAGTGAGTCATTTACCACTCTGTTAACCCTTTCCTTACAGGCTGCACTGGATGCCTTCACCTGAGATTTCCTGTCCTCCTTACCCAGAGTATTACTGATCATATTGTGATGCTGACTAAATTCATGTGAGAAGTTCTGTTCAGTTTGCTGTCTCTGCATACTGAGGAAAGTGAGGTCATGTTCTTGGGACTTTTTTAGGAGATAAGTTTGTCTCTTATTATAAAGAATATTCTTCCTTTCTTCCAACTTCATCTCTTCTTCCTCTCTCCACTCTCGATTTTTGTTTCTTGTGTTCTTCTGGAAGTCTTTGATCTTTTTCTTCCTGAGAATCCTTTCATTCTTTATCCTGGACACCATGTTGGCCTTGTCTTCCAGTTCCATGTTTTTCCTTTTAGCACGATGCACCTTTTCCACATCTCTTAAAACGGAAAGATTCATAGTGGCATAAACACGGGTGAATATGAAGTCATCTTTACTCATGGAGTTTGATTTGGGGGTGTGTTTGGAGTCTGGTGGCTGCTTTAGTTCAGCCATGCGTCTGTGTATCTCCTCCTTATCACGTTTGACCTTATGTACATCTTGTTTCTTTGTAGAGATGAGTTCAGGAAGAATTTCAGGTGTGAGTAAAGGTAATGGTCTACCCAATAATTCCATCTCCTCTTCATCAGTAGTCTCTCTTCTCTTCTCCAGTTCTCCTTCAAATAAACTATTTCTACCTCCCTCAACAATGGACCATGGTTGTGTGCTGATCTCTCTATTGGTATCCCAAACATCTTTTCTCCTTGAAACCTGCCCAATTCTAAGCTCCTGTGCCATAGAGGTATTCCTTGTTAGACTGTCTGACTGCTCTATGTTAAATTGGAGTCTGCCGAGATCAATGTGTAGTGAGCACTTCATTCTTTTTGTGTTGCTGTCCAGTCCCAGAGCACGTGTCTCCATTGGAAGGGTATATGGAGTGGAAGGAGGGGGAGGGGGAGAAGACACTATAGGGAGCTCAGCTAAAAATGGAGGGGCATTGGCAGCATTTGAAGAAGAGATGGCTGCAGTAAGTGATATTTGTAGAGGCACTGTAGGTGGCTGGGACAGTTTCCTTGCCACCAGTTCCCTATCATACAAAAAATACATCTTAGAGGATGAAAGGAGGTAAGGATATGCGGCTGGAAGAAATAGCTATAGATCCAGGAGTGAGGTGAGGGATAAAGTACACACAGGAGTGAGGACTAACACGTAAGAGTTAGGTGAGGGATGTGATTAGGGTTAATTGAATAGATAAGGGTGAGGTGAGAAGTATGTGGTGGTATATACCTTATCTTATCATTGCCATTCTTCAACAGTGCTCTTCTGACAAGCCAACCCCTTACCCACCTCTGAATGATGGCCACAGGTGAGTACCTAGCTAGAACTCTATCCACTGCCAGTAGTAGCCTGAATGTAACACAAAGCTCCTCCTCCACACTTGCTCCCTGCAAACACATGCAATGGAACATTTCACATTAAGAATACATGCAATTGTTTCCTCACTGTTTTTGAAGTGACATAAAGAGGGAGCTTCAAGTTTTCAGAGAGAGGTCTGAAGGATCCTGTGAGGTAGAGGTGCTCAATCACCTCTCCATCAGAGACAACATGCTGATCCAGAGCCCTCAAACTAAAGATACTGTATGGAGGGTGAAATACAAAAGACAGGGTCCTTAAACTAACCCTACCCCTCTATACCCATGCCTATACACATCACACCTCAATGCAAACAACACACACCTGTACCTACCGTTTTCATATCTCCTTATATATACATGTATACATATCTATACACATTATCTATACCCTAGATCTGGTTATTTTTAAGACACTTTATTTTCACTGATCTCATAAAATCTTGTATTATGAAGCAATTCATGTTTTTTATTTTCACTGGCAGGGTGGGATTTCATTTTCACTGGCAGGGGGTGGGATTGGCAGGGGGTGGGATTTCAATTAGGTGAGTTTGGACGTATAATTATTGAAGTCTTTTTATTTTCGCTTACCTTTACCTACCCCGAAAATAGCGAAATTAAAGTGACAGTGAAATTAACTGGATCTATGGTACACATCACCCTTTCCATACCTGTTCACTACCTGGTGCCTGTATTTATTGGAGAGTGAAAGAGGTGTGTTATACAGGGTTAAGATATGAAGTTGTGGACACTGTTGCAGCTGTAACACGTTCTCCCTTGCATTCACTAAGTTGCCATGAAGATAGAGTACTCTAAGAGACACCAAAGATGTCCAGAAATTGCTTGGAGGCAGCAATGAAATCTAGAGGAGAGCAGTACATCAAGGCCTTGCATTGGCAGCTATGCTACTATCTACATACTCTAATCCTGACCAATGAGCACCACTCTAATCCTGACCAATGAGCACCACTCTAATCCTGACCAATGAGCACCACTCTAATCCTATTACTCTAATCCTGACCAATGATCATTACTCTAATCCTGACCAATGATCATTACTCTAATCCCCTGACCAATGATCATTACTCTAATCCCCTGACCAATGATCATTACTCTAATCCCCTGACCAATGATCATTACTCTAATCCTGACCAATGATCATTACTCTAATCCCCTGACCAATGATCATTACTCTAATCCTGACCAATGATCATTACTCTAATCCCCTGACCAATGATCATTACTCTAATCCTGACCAATGATCATTACTCTAATCCCCTGACCAATGATCATTACTCTAATCCCCTGACCAATGATCATTACTCTAATCCTGACCAATGATCATTACTCTAATCCCCTGACCAATGATCATTACTCTAATCCTGACCAATGATCATTACTCTAATCCCCTGACCAATGATCGTTACTCTAATCCTGACCAATGAACACTACTAACTAGGACACCCAACTCTAAATAGGTACAGTTGTTAGCAACTGGACGTTAGAGTTGTGGGTAGGGCAGGACTATATAGAGTTAGGGGGTTGGGCAGGGCTCTATAGAGTTAGGGGGTAGGTAGGGCTCTATAGAGTTAGGGGGCAGGGCAGGGCTATATAGAGTTAGGGGGCAGGGCAGGGCTATATAGAGTTAGGGGGTAGGACTTGGGCTAAAACTAGTGTTAAGGTTAGAATTACATAATAGATCTGTTGCATCTTCTCACATACCTGGTTGTTTGAAAGGTCCAGTTTGAGCAGATTTACAGAGCCATAAAAGGCTGAAATATTTTTGATGAAGCATCCACTCAAGTTACAGATTCTGAGCCTAGCACACGAGAGAATGGCCAACTCATCCAGTGCCTGCACTTGAAGACCTCTTACATCAATCTTCCTGACTTGCTCCAGTGAGACGGGAAGCACACCATCTCCCTCACTTATCTGGGAGTCTAAGATCAGTTTTTGATCAAGGATTTTCAGATAACCCTTTTGGAGGGCAGCCCTGATGGTGGCTTGCTGCCTCCGTTCGCTAATGGTGGTAGATGGGTTCTTTACCTTCGGAACTAACTGCCCCTGGACAGAGACCCACTGCCTCTGTGAAGCGCCAGAGCGATACATTTAGCACCCTTGCAACCATTATTATTTTTAGTTACTATAGCAACGGGAGTTAAAAGGGTTTATCTATTATATTCACAGGCGTACTTATAGTTACACAGTCTATTCCAGGGTAATAGAAGTCACCTAAAACTACATAGTGATGTCTTTTAAAGCAAGTATCCATGAAACTCAGTGTGGTAATCATCAGGGCATTGGGAGAGGGGGCACACAAATATAGCATATTATCACAATGTTCTTACTACCCAAAGGCTCAGATAGCAACAAGGAAAAGTCTGTAAAGAGTGCAGTTTGTTTGTTGACTATACTGTGTGCATTGAAGTGACAAACCCAAAGGGGGCCTTTTAGTCAACTTGAAGAATTGCTTGTTTGAGTGGAGAAACCATTATTAATGAGGACAGTGAGGAGGATGCAGCTTGAGAACATGACTGATTACTTGCATTAGTTCAACAGGATCATTCACTTGCACCAAATTTGAGGATTAGCTATAATTATAGAACCAGTGAGCAAAGTAGTATTCATAAGCTTTTTTTTGGAGTTTTTTTTGTATCTGACTGGTCAACCAGGTTCAAATAGGTATCATTTTGTTGAGTAAGTCTGTCCATCTGCTGTTTTAGGGTGGATTTCCTTGCTCTCTCCCGGACAGCCTCATATATCTCCTGGTTTCTTTTACTCTCCTCGTAACTTTTTTTCTGGTGGTTTCTGTGTGTGTAATAGATCCTACAGCTGTGTAATAACGTACCGGACACCATTAGTACCAACAGTAACTTCACAACTCTGTAATGATTCTTAATAGCTGGCCCAGCTCCTGATTTTTTATATAATTCCTCCCACTCAGACTCACTCATATCATAATACTCAAATGTCCTTGCATATGTGTACGCGTTAGCCTGATGGTATTTATATCTTTTTCCATTGAAGTCACTGGGTGCAGAGGTGAAATGAGGGTGAGAAGTGCTACCAAATGTCTGCTGGTCATATATACTGCGTTTAGCTGGATCTATGAGAACAGAATATGCTTCGTTAATCTCTCTGAATTTCTTATTAGCTTCCTCAGATGCTGAAGCTGGGTTGAGGTCCGGGTGGTGAAGTTTGGAGAGAGTTAAAAAGGCAGATTTTATTTCTACCCTGGTTGCATTCTTGCTTAACCCTAGGAGGTTGTAATAACTCACATACCGTCTACAACACACACACGAGTTCCCTAAATTAAGAAATTTGGAAGAAAAGGACCTTCCAAAAATCATAACCTTCACTATACTCTAATCGTTAAGCACAAAATATAGGAAGGTTGGGGTTATGCAATAATAACGTGACCTCCTCTCACCTCCAGCTGCATGCATATAATTAAACTTGACCTCTCACCTGCAACCACGCCCGTGGGTTATTCATTAGCCTCCATATTTGTGCACCTTACTACATGTCGAATATAGAGCATAGTAGTGAACTGGCTGTCATGTCGAAGGAAGGCACCGGATTTGAAGGAACACCTTTCATAGATCAAGGTATAACCTAGTTATAAAATTATATGTCTGTTGGCATAGTGCCCATGTCCATTTCTCTTGCAGGGAGGATGGCTGAGGAGTTACCTCCTTCAGGCTTTGGCACTACATTGTGCACTGGTGTATTGATAGTCGTCTCTGTTATCCTGATAATCTTGTTTTTCCCTTTCTCACTGTTGTTTATGATCAAAGTTATACCTGTCTACGAACGAGCCATCATCTTCAGACTTGGCAGGATTAAGGATGGCAGAGCTTCTGGTCCTGGTCTGTTCTGCATTTTGCCCTGCATTGATAAGGTTACGATGGTGGATACCAGGCTTAAAACCTTTGATATACCACCACAGAGTGTAAGTCTATAGCTGCACTTCTCTGCAGTGTTGGTAAACCATGGAATACAGAAGGGTCATCATTTACTTCTTGAGAGGGGTCATCACTTGTTTTGAGAGGGTTTTCTTATTTCACAGTGTTGAGTTCCCTGTGTATAGAGGATCTTCACTTCATATATAGGACTGTAGATCTATCATTTGATAAAGAAGTTTTACTGCATGTATATTAAGTATCTCCACTAGAGGAGGAAGGGGTTAAAATAAACTTGTTCTTTTCATTAGATCTTGACAAAGGACAGTGTGACGGTTCAGGTGGATGCCATTGTCAACTACTTAATACTAAACCCTGTGATGTCTGTCAATAAAGTTTTCAATGCAAATGCAGCAACGCAGCTCCTTGCCCAGACTATCCTTCGAAACATCCTAGGCTCTCACAAGCTCTCTGAATTGCTGGAACTGAGGGAGTCTATCCAAATGCAGCTACAGCAACAGCTGGATGAAGCCACTGACGAGTGGGGAGTTAAAGTGGAAAAAGTACTCATAAAGGATGTGCGAATCCCACGTGACCTTCAGAGGTCCATGGCAGCCGAGGCTGAAGCTAGTCGAGAGGCAAAAGCAAAGGTTTGTTGCAATTAGCTGGAAGGGGTCAAGAATCAGTATGTCTAGTGTCCTTTATAGTGCTCCAGTAAATCATGTGATCATAGTGCCTCTATTAGTACTCTGGTTTAAGCCACTCCTGTTTCCTTCAATTAATCTCATTGTGTCCAGGTTATAGCAGCTGATGGAGAGCTTAATGCAGCCCGAGCTCTCAAGGAGGCAGCAGAAACTATTGCTCAGTCATCTACTGCTATGCAGCTTCGTTATCTCCAGACCCTTAACATCATTGCAGCGGAGAGAGGTTCTACAGTTGTCTTCCCAATCCCCATAGATATGTTGGGGCCAATGGTATGCTAGACCATAGATATAGGTGAGGGGGGAGGGAACATGCTCAAAACATGTTTGTAGGTTGGTACCTCATTGGTTTGGCAGGGTATCAATTTCATAACATGGTATACTTTCAGGCGGGGCAGCTTGGAGGCTTACCTGGAGGCTTACCTGGAGGTGATCAAGTCAAGTCCTTCATCTGAATGCTATAGACTATTGTGTCATAAGAAATTAACTACTCATTTGGATACCTGTATTTCTGTTGACTTATGCTGAAAGTGTTTCTTTGTGTCCTTATATCTAGTCATATTCTACGTCATGTATTTGTTTGAAAAGAAGGCTGATAAAGTTTGACAACTTAGCATTACAAGGCTGAATAGATAGAAAGTATTGTAGACTGACCTAAGTGTATGGGGGTAGTGGTGTGTAGTTGTTATAAGAGGAGCTGTGAACACACTCTGTCATGTCTAAAAATAATAAAAATTTTTATTATCACGTTTTGTTGGGTGCGGCTAGCAGGCTATCCGCATGCGCAGAAGATTTGTGCACATAAGATCGAGAGCTAAAGCGAGCGATGGCTTCGATAGATGATGTGGAGGTTGAAACGAGGGGCACTAAGGACGGTAAACAGACCTTTGTGAGTCGTGCGGAGAGTGTACCCCGTAAGTACTAGCATTTGAAATAGATATGCTGCTTCAGCTCAATTTAATACTGGTAGAAACCAACTTGAACTATGACGTGGGTGACCCAGGGTGTTGTGCGAACATCTTGGCAGTTTTATCCTTCGTTCTTGTCATCTTATTCTTTCCATTTTCACTTCTTGGTACGCTAAAGGTGAGTTTAATCACCCATACTATAGTTATAAGCCTCACCCAAAATTCCTCAGGGAGATCAGGTTTATGGAATTTTTCCCTTCCAGATAGTGAAGGAGTATGAAAGAGCTGTGATATTGAGGTTGGGCAAGATGACCTCAAGGAAAGCTAAGGGTCCAGGCTTGTTCTTCATTTTGCCATGTATTGATACAGTCCATGTTGTTGACCTTCGAACCATCACCTTTGATATTCCACCACAAAAGGTTTGTTGAGTATAATGCCTTTGTCAGGTCTGTAACATAACTCCATTTACTCTTCATTTCAGATCCTCACTAAAGACAGCGTAACTGCATCTGTGGATGCAGTGGTCTATTTTCGTATACAAGATCCCGTAGCTTCAGTATTGCAGGCCGAGAATGCAAGGAATTCTACATTTAGAATAGCACAGGGGACACTCAGGGATGTCCTTGGCACCAAGAGTCTTGCAGAGATACTGAGTGACCGAGAAGAAATTAGCGAGCACATGGGGGTATGAAGTCTACATGTGTGTGAATAGGATGGGAGTGGGAGAGATGTAGGACGACATGGGATGGGGATGATGTGGGATGGGAGTGATGTGGGATGACGTGGGAAGGACGTGGGAAGGACGTGGGATGGACATGGGATGGAAGGATAGAAGCATGACTTGTTTAGAATTTATAATTTACATGTTTAGCTATTGCTGGACAAAGCCACTGACCGTTGGGGAGTGAAGGTTGAAAGAGTTGAAATGTGAGGATGTATTATATTGCCAACTCCAAGTCATGATATCTGTGTATAATTGCTTACAGGAAAGATGTTAGCATCCCTCAAGACATGCAGAGATCCATGGCTGCAGAAGCTGAAGCTGATCGAGAAGCAAAAGCAAAGGTCAGTCCCATGTTTTTTTTTTTCTGTGACATACATGTACATGCATGGAATTAATAGGTAATTGCAGCTGAAGGGGAACAGAGGGCAGCCAAGAAATTGCGTGAAGCAGCTGATGTGATGGATGAATCTCCTGCCACCTTGCAACTTCGCTACTTGCAGACACTCAACACTATTTCGGCTGAGAATAACCACACCTATGTCTTCCCCTTGCCATTAGATCTTCTCAGACAGCTCTTCCATAAGTGAACACACCTGGCTGTTATTTGAAGAAATGCTGACCTTGAAAAAAAAGAGAATATTATATAGATTCTTGTGTGACTGTGTTAGTTTGTGTACGTGTCATTATAATTATCGCACGAATTATTATTAAGTAAGTGTGATAAAGAGCTGTCACGTGATAATTGTAGATAGGTCAAGGTTCACACTAGTGTACTTCTTAGATGGCTGATTCTACTGGCTTTTCATCGTCGGACTCGCCTCCACCAGTTAATAACACTGATGCGAGGACAGGGAGAGACTCCATCAAGAAGGGGTTTAATAACATTGTAAAATTCGCTGACACCAACTACTCCAGGGCTAAGCAGGTCACACCCCTTTTCTTGTAACTGGCTGATACTATTATAACAATGGATTTTTTGTACAGTATGTGACCGAGAAGGCGGGAAAGGCTGATGTGGTGACAGAATATGACAGTGAGATTGAAGAATTCTGTGGTAAAATGGACCAGATCAAATTGACTACTGAGAGAATGTTGTACCACATTGAGACCCTGGTGCAGCCTAACCCCAGTGAGAAATAACCCATGTGCTCTCTGTGTATGTGTGTAAACATATCCTTCTCCCTTTCCTCTTAAGATATTAGATTGGAGGACTGGGCTAGGACCAAGTTAGACCGTCCTAAACCTCGTTCCAACTCTTACGATTCCCTGGGGAAGGATCTTACGAGAGCTTCAGAATCTTTTGGACCAGAGAGCCAATATGGTTAGTGCTGCTGGAGAAGAAATCAGTGAATGCCATTTTACTTATCAAGTACGCTCCTTCTCTGCCCCTTCAGGTGCTTACCTCCTACAGTGTGGTGGAGTTGAAATTAAGTTGGGTGAGAGCCGGAGAAGGTTTGAAGAGAAGGTTGCGAAAGATGTGATTACTCCACTTAAAGCATTCATGGAAGTAGACATAAAGTCTATTCTCGTGAGTCTGTTACACATGGCGGAGGGCACATGGTCCCTTCATATCTCCCATTCATGCAGAGAGAAAGGAAAGTTCTTAGTGTGAAACGCCTGGATCTGGACGCACGAAAAGCTAGCAACAGGAAGGCCCAGGGGAACAAGGTGGCTACCGTGAGTATAATATAATACATAACCCTTTCCTCTCTGGATAGCATCACTTTACACAGACAGAAGTGGCACTGCGCAGTGCTCAGGCAGATTACGACCAGCAGCTGGAGAAAGTTAGAAAGTCTCTCAAGAAGCTGGTGGAGAGTCACGCGAGTAACATGGGATACCTTCACTACTTCATGTCTGCTCAGAAGGCCTTCCATGAGGAATGCCAGGAACATTTGATGGTCATCGGAGCAACTGGCTTGTGAGTCGGTCCTTATCAGATTGTGTCATCGTAAAGAAACATCTTTTTTTCAGGTCACCAATGTCTGCTAGTCTAGAGGGAATGAACGAGAGAGAAGGAAGTGGTCATGAGGTTACAATACTCTATGATTACACTGCTGTGAATTCAGATGAAATATCTATTGATTCTGGAGAGGTCAGTAGTAAATCCTCCCTCCACCTCCTTCCCTCCTCCCCTCATCCCCCCTGATTTATAATGATGAAACATGTAGTGATGTGGAAGTAGGCTCTGGAGAAGAGTGTTAATTCCTTTTATGATATGTAGTACTCACACATCATTCCCTGTTATTTGACCTTTATCGGAGAGTTTCTCCTGTTATGCAGGTGGTGAGGGTTCATTCGATTCCTGGAGACACCGAGTACGTGATGGCCCAGCATAATGGAGAAACTGGGAAAATTCCCACTACTTACATTGAGTACATGTGAGCTTTGGGAGAAAATGACATTATCTTACAATGATGTACAGAAATAAAATGTCTAACAAGTTCTTATGTAACCATGGATACTGATTACCCAAAACAGTTCTTTTTATTAAAAAAATTGTTAATAAATTATTGTTTTTTAAAAAAAAATGCTAAATTAAATGTTGGCATTTTCCTGATCACCTTCAACCTCTCCAACTTCTCCTGAACTGGGTGGTGGTGAGATAGGGGGAACCACTTCCAAGGGAAATAAGTAAGTAAAGGACCACTGCATTATGGGGTGGGGGACAGAATGCATGCTACACTACAAGTCATGTAATGTTCTACAGAGAGGGTACAAGGTTCATTAATCAAAGTTGTAGTTGAAAGGGTTCATCTGTAGTAGTTACCTGTTGATGTGTCTTGTCCCTGGGACAGGTCCAAGCCTGTACTCCCTTATTCCAGTCTGTTTTGACAGTATTAACACAGCTCACTGTATACCTGTTTTCACTGTCCCTAAAACAAACAAACAAACAAACAAACATATTAACCCTTTGTGTACTATACTTCTTCCCACTGACTGTAATGGCAGCAAGACACGGACAGAGTCATTTGGGGCAGTTATGATGTCACTACAGAACTCCATCTTAAGTTGGTACACGTCCGGCAAATCCTGGCATCTGTTTAACTGTTTACTCTTGTTTCTAAGTGTCTTCCCAAATGCAGTTTTCCGCCTCTTTTCGTAGTGACTAGGTAAAGAGCTCTTTTTATCCTCTACCTCCACCCACTGCTCCTCCTCGGGTATCTCGGTACTCTCCTTCCTCTCAGTCGACACTGTTACAAGCAAGCCTCCATCCGAGCTAGAGGGTGTGGTTTTACTCTCTGTGGTAGCTGTTCTACTACTGATAAGATTGTGTATGGCTTCTTCCATATTTGGAACATTGAGGCTGTAGGAAAATATGAAGACACGCCCACCTCCAGTACCTACCCACACCTTGTCTTCGTCTATCATCAGACTGGTAATCCGATGGTTGGACTTCAGGTATTTCTAAAAGAAACTTGTTCTAACTTTTACATCTCATCTTCATATGATATCTCACCTGTTGGTGTTCGGGCTGGGCCGGGAGGATAGTGCAGTAGTCCATGGTGAGGAGAGGGACAAAGTGTTTCATGTCGTAGAGAGAGAGGATAGAAGATGATCTAAAGGATACCCACACACCCACTTCACTATTTGCCAGCTTATTTACACTGCCCTGTCCGTCTGCCATCACCAGTGACTCCACGGGTTCCAATGTCCTGGATGACAACAAATCCTTGTAGACAGCTGACAACTCTGTACCCATGCACCAACTACAGACACTCCTGTTCTGTACCCACTACTCCTGTATCCATGTCAACAGACACTCCTATACCCACTACTCCTGTATCCACCGTCTTCAGACACTCTGTACCCACTACTCCTGTACCCACCATCTACAGACACTCCTGTACCCATCCACACTCACTCAGTGCACATAACTGTGATGGATTTCCCACAACCACACCAAAGACATCGCTGCTCCGGCCCAGCCAGGATAACAGAACTAACTGAAGTCGATCCAATTCTCAGGAACAACGGTTCAGGAGCAGACATGTCCTGGGGGAGTGGGTTAGCCATGCTGATTGCCGGTACATGATTGGATCAGATGTGATTACCTGGATCATAGCTATGAAACCATCAGCAAGAGCTGCAAAAATGGTCCCATTGTGAGAGGCCGTGATGGCCAATATGGAGTCACTCATGGTATAGCGCCACTTCGTGGACCTGGATTAGGCAACCAGAAGGGTTAATATTACCACTGGCCACCAGAAGGGTTAAAATTACCAAGATTATTATTGGGTAAGGGGTTACTTACTTAGAAGCACAATCAATGACTGTGAGGTTAAAGTCCAAAGTGCCGATGAGAATAAGATCTTGTAACAGGAGATAATGAGAACAAATAGCCCTAGAGGCCATCTGTAGGGGGTTAATAAAAATTTTAGAAGATTTGCTGGAAATAACCCTTTACCATACACTGCTCACCTACCTGAGAATTAGGTGGAAGAGTTAGTGTGAGAGTTTCTTGTGCAGACACAACCCCCAACTTCCCATCTCCTCCACAAAGCCACACCTCTTCTCCACGCACACACCCACACTCCCACACCAACCGCTGCTGAACTGCCTGTACTGGTTCCTTAGCAGCAAACGAAGTCACCAAAACCTGCAAAACAAGACAAACCCCATGGTCAATGGTCAATAGGATTTGTAGGCGTGACCGACTGAGTGAGGATTTGTGGGCATGACCGACTGAGTGAGGATTTGTGGGCGTGACTGAGTGAGGATTTGTGGGAGTGACTGACTGAGTGAAGGGACTAACCTGGACTTCCACTCTCTTTCTCTCCTTCTCAACTTTTTCCTTCTCTCTAGCTTGCCACTGTTCCTTTACCTTCACCAAGTGTGTGTGATGACGGTTTGAAAGGTTCACTCGGGAAGGGAAGGGGTTAAGCTTATCAAACTCCTAAAGACAAAGATGTTGTTATATAGAGGGTGGCAAAAGGGGAGTAGCTTGTTATATAAAAAATCAGACTAAGCAGTGTACTGCTAGATTTAACTTGATACATATTCACTACTGATTATTGTTTGGTAAAGGGTCTATTCTTACCTGGTAAAGGGTTTCAATGTCAAATATGTTCTTGGCGAGCTCTTTGACAATCTGAAACAGGACAAACGGGTCATTTTTCTTGAGAATAAGGTTCTGGTTGAGTCTTAATATTGCGAGACTAGTCCTGAAAATAAACTTCATTCCTTCCAGAAGAAAACAGTCCATGATCCGCAGAGCTGACTATGAGGTATGGAAAGGGTTAATTCCATATCCTGCTAGCATTTACAAGTATGTACCTCAGTTGGCATGGAGTCTACGAAGAGTGTCAGGAACCAGTTGAGAGTAACAAAAGTGACGTCAATGCAGTGGCTGTCCAGATGAGTTTGGAGGTGTGGCAGTTTATCCACTATTAAGTCCTTTAGTACCAGCTGCAATGCATAACAAGTGATGTGAGTGTGGCTCAATGAGGGGGAGGGATAAGGGGTGTGACCTGATCAGCTTGTGCTCCAATGAGTCCAGGAGTGTAATAGTTGCTGGGCATAATCTTCTCTATGATAGCAACCAGATACCTGCCATAACAACACCTATTAAAACTTCTGCCATTACAGTCCCTATTAGAACTCTTGCCATTACAGTCCCTATTAGAACTCCTATCATTACAACCCCTATTAGAACTCCTACCATTACAGTCCCTATTAGAACTCCTACCATTACAACCCCTATTAGAACTCCTACCATTACAACCCCTATTAGAACTCCTGCCATTACAGCCCCTATTAGAACTCCTACCATTACAGTCCCTATTAGAACTCCTATCATTACAACCCCTATTAGAACTCCTGCCATTACAGTCCCTATTAGAACTCCTATCATTACAACCCCTATTAGAACTCCTACCACTACAGCCCCTATTAGAACTCCTACCATTACAACCCCTATTAGAACTCCTACCATTATACAGCCCCTATTAGGACTCCTACCATTACAACCCCTATTAGAACTCCTACCATTACAACCCCTATTAGAACTCCTACCATTACAACCCCTATTAGAACTCCTGCCATTACAGCCCTTTATTAGAACTCCTACCATTACAGCCCCTCTAAATTAAAACTTCTGCCATTACAACCCCTATTAGAATTCATACTATCAACTCCTGCCCCTCTCTATGGGTAGTTAGGAACAGATTTCACTACCCAATTCAGTAGTTTCCCCCTAGATAAAATGCTCCATCGTGTATCCTGACCCCTGCCCATGTATACCATTACAACATTACAGTTACTCTGATGTAATAGAAGTACCAGAAAACTGTCTCTTCCTCCAGATGTAGAAGGCCAAGTGCTGCCACCATGTTCATCCCCTACATGTATGGTAACCATGGTAACCAGAGGATCTGTCTCCACCTACCTGACAGTATCCTATGTTCTTGTTGTGCAGACTGTAAGCTAACAGAACATTCTCCAGCTTAGAGATCTAGAGAGTTAGTAGGGGGTGTGGTTAGGGCATGGTTAAAGGAATATAGACATGTTTACTCCTGCTCCATTGATTTTAAAGTGCCTGTTATTAGGTAGAGTTCGATGAAGGTCAATCTTGATCTGTTTCTCCATGTCACTCTGTATAGAGAAGAAATAACCATACATTTGATTGGAGGACCCTTTACCCAGCTCTAACAATTACAAAGGACACGTTGATTGGGAGACCCTTTACCCAGCTCTAACAATGGACACATTGATTGGGGGACCCTTTACCCAGCTCTAACAATGGACACATTGATTAGGGGACCCTTTACCCAGCTCTAACGATGGACATATTGATTGGACCCTTTACCCAGCTCTAACAATGGACACGTTGATTGGGGGACCCTTTAATCAGAGAATGTTCTTTGACTGGCTATGGACACATACATACCTTTGTATTTGAGCGTACTAGTGACCAGTAATAGGAACCTCCGTCAGCAGTGGAGTCACGAAGATCTTTCAATCGTCCAACATGTCGATACACAAGGCTACATATATGATCCAATCACATGATTATCACATGACAATACACCCTATACTCACCTTGTCCAAACCATCCCTCGGTAATTAATGGGTATACCTTTCCTCAATAACCCCCGTAACTCCTTCTACAACCAACCGCAAAACAAATATCCCTTTACCACTCACAACATATATGTCAACCCTTTACCACTTACCTTGGTTTTCTCTCTACTACCCAAAAGGTCGAGGTACGGTTTATGAGTTCGTTTGATCTGTGAAATGTACTCCTTCCAGTCATGGGCGTGGCTCTCCACCTCCTGTATTAAATGAAATTGAATCCTTATTCCTCCTCAATTGCTTGTAGTAAAGATGCATGGTCAGCAGTTCTCTTTCTCTCCCTCACCTGCTGGTTATAGTGGAGGTAGAGTTGTCGGCAGAGATAGTGGTGTGTTACTACACCAGTCTGCCAGTCATGGATGTCACCATATTGATCCTCAAAGGACCCCCGGTAGAAGGTGGGGTTATCCCCTCCCTCCTGCTCAACCAATGAGAGCAACTCGTTGGTGTATTTGGTCAGTTCCAAGTCATCCACTGTCTCCATGTGACCTCCAGATGGGTCTAAACGGTCAGAAGGCAATTAATTCTATATAATGTGCACCTGTGAACTGACTTATGTGGATCCTAAACTGCGTGCTCAAGAGTTTGATGTACTTTGACTTGACAGCATTTAGTTCTCTCTCCATCTCAACCAATCGCCTGAAAGAGGAATCATCGTAACATAAGGTTTTCAGTGGGTGTGTCTACTAACTGTTTCTCCATGGCAATCCTTTTCTCGTGCTCCTTCTGGTTGAGTTTGTGCAGTTCAATTTCCTTGTCCAGACTCCTCATGCTTCCCTTATACTGCTCTATAATGTTCTTCAGGGACTGGATTTCTGACCGAAGCTCATGATGGGGCTTCTTCCTACATTCAGTGTGTGAGTGTGCATGTGTGGTGTGTGTACACATTCATGTATGGTGTGCATGCATGTGTGTGGTATAATTTGTGTGTTGTGTGTGATTGGTGTATGATGTGTGTGATTGGTGTGTGTTGTGTGTGATTGGTGTGTGTTGTGTGTGTGATGTGTGTGATTGGTGTGTGTTTTGTGATGTGTGTGATTGGTGTGTTGTGTGTGTGACACATGTGTGATTGGTGTGTGTGTGTTGTGTGTGATTGGTGTGTGTGTGTTGTGTGTGATTGGTGTGTATGGTGTTGTGAAGTCATTATAATGGTGGCATGGTATAAAGGTACTCACATCTTAGCCATCTGTTCTTTCAGTGAGCAGAGTTCATCATTCAGTTCGATGATGGTCTTTTCTTTCTTCTCGGCATGACCTTTGAGCTGTAAAACTTCCTTCTGAAGTGTATCTACTTTAGTCTGATAGTTGAGACACTGTGACTCTAACTGCACACACACAACAGGTAGAGGAGTACTTTATAGGGACACACTCTCTGCCATTAATATCTCACCTCTAAGATCCTTCGGTGTTCTGGCTTTAGAGGAATACCTGTTTCATCATTCTCCTCTCTACAAAAATGAAATGTATACACCATCCTGGCTGCCTTCACAGCACTCTGGGCCACACACTGGGGCCACACACTGGACAAACACTGAGGCCACACACAGGGGCCACACACCGGGGCCACACAGTGGACTACACACTGGGCCAAACACTGAAGCCACACACTGGGCCCACACACTGGGGCCACACACTGGGGCTACACACTGGGCATACACTGGGCCACACACTGGGTGAACAGTGGACTACACACTGGGACCACACACCGGGACACACATCGGGGACACACACTGGGCCGAACAGTGGACTACACACAGGATACAACAGACCTAGCTAACAGTATTAGAGAAAGAGAGTCTCGAATGTAATAATTCTTTGGCAACCTACACACTGTAACACCTTGCTTCTAGTGTGCTACCAGTATGCTAGGAAAACTCAAGAATTTGCTTAGATTATATTTTGACCCATACCCCTGTCATCAACCCCTGTCCTGTCACCAGACACTACACATCAGGAAGGGAGTAACCCTGTAATTAATTCAGGATGGGCAGCTGTATCTAATAGCTGCTTTGACTTACTCTGTGAAAATGACATCCTCAATTTCGGGGGTTGTGGCTACAGGTTTAAAGGAAGCATGGTCCCCCTGAGCTATGGGGTCAATGGTAGCTGAACGTCTGGGGACACAGTCTAGTGTCCCAGGTGAAGTCGAAATACCCAAAGACCTTTGACTACTGCATCATAATAATAAGACAAGTGGGAGGATAGGGGGGAGGAGAAATGGAAAGAGGAGAGGGAGAGAGGAAGGAGAGAGAGTAAGGGTAAGGAGGAGAGGGAAGGAGAGAGAGAGGGAAGGAGAGAGGGGGAAGGAGGGATGGAGAGAGAGAGGGAAGGAAAGAGAGGGGGAAGGAGGGATGGAGAGAGGGAGGGAAGGAGAGAGAGAGGGAAGGAGAAAGGGGGAAGGAGGGATGGAGAGAGAGAGAGAAGGAAAGAGAGGGGGAAGGAGGGATGGAGAGAGGGAGGGAAGGAGAGAGAGAGGGAAGGAGAGAGGGATGGAGAGAGAGGAGGGAGGGGCTATCTTACTTAATTTTTGAGTGAACAATATTCCGAACAGTTAAAGGACTTGCATCTTGTGATGCAAGTGCCCCAACAGGTCGATTGGGCTTCAGACTTTTCCTATCCCTTTCCTGTTCCAGAGCCGTCTCCTCCATCATAACACTGGCCTTGATGTATGCCCCTCTCTTACCCTGCAAGTTACTAATCCATTTCAGGGCCTCCTCTCCACTAACGGCCGCCAACACATACGTCTGTTCATTCACACTGACAGGAAGGAAGACATGCAGGAATAGATTATCTAAGTATTCTATTACATATTATGAGTCAGTGTACTTGCTAAAAGTGGAGAGTTAGTAATTCATGGTATGCTTTTATCAGGCAAATGGTTAATGATATAATGAATTAAGTTGGCCTGTAGGTCACCATGAGTGCAATGAAATTCAATATGTCAATGCATTTACTTGATATGAAACATATTGTTGGAGTCCGAACCTGAGGCGATACCAGGCGTTACCTTTGCATACTGCAGGTCAATCTTCCTGCAACAACAGGAACATCACATGACTATGTATGCAGATCATGCATGTATAGACACACCCTATGGGTTCATGTACTCCTTTCCTGTAGGTCTCCTGGTTCCGATAGTATTTGAGAGAACAGGTCTGCTCGTCAAACCAAAACCAGTACCGCTTGAAGGCTGGCTTGAACACTGTAGGGGAAAATGGGAAGGATCATCAAGGGATCAAAGGAAATGGGAGGGGCTAATGGATAACAGTCTTATCCCCTCAGGCTAGGGAGGAGGTGAAAGGTGAGAAGGAAATCCAAGAAGCCCATTCTTTTCATCAAGAATAGAAAACTCACAATAATTATTTCTTTTTTGTAGTTGAAGGTATCCAGTCAGGCTGAAGAGGGATGCTGAGGTCTGGGTATGTCAGAAATACATAGCTATTGGTACAGATAACTAGCTACAGTGATTACCTGCCAGGCCATACTGTAGGCCTACAGCTGAAGAACCTTGTGAAACAACCAACTCCACGCAATGGCACTTGGCCAATCGATAACAATAACACCTACAATAATTATAATACACATCTCTCGGAGTGGGCGTGTCTAATTGTTGGTGTGCATTATTTAGGAGGAAACACCGCCTTCTATACCTTGAATACATCTTCGTATTTTCTCCACAGCAATAGCTTCTGATGGCGGACAAGGCGAGGAGAATGGCTAGACTCAGTGCACGTATATTTGGAGAGGTAGTGCGTGAAACCACTCCACAGTAAGTAAGTTACAGCTAAAGTGGGGAGGACCAAGGGTCAAGAGGTCAAAGGGAAGTCACAGCCAACCTCCATGCCATAGCTCCATTGCTGTAGTACATTTTGAGCTGCTGGTCTTCCTTGCAGAGATTACAAGGTAGTCAATATGTTCTCCCGTTTCCGATACAAACGTGACTTACCCAGCTGGTATCCACCCCTCCCTATCTACCAATCTCTGCTCCTGCGGCTCAGACACCTTGGCCTATTCATCGACGACCATGAAGATTTCATAGAAGAAATGGTTCGAAAGAGAAAGGCACATGGAAAGGGTCCACCACGGAAAGGTCAGGAGCAAATTTGCTAGACAAATAATTTATTTTATTTTTATATTAGGTGAAGGAAGACGAGCAAAAAAGAAAAAATGACACTCAGTCCATTGCAGTTATTATCATTAGATCATTTATAACAGTTCATAGAGTTCATAATCAGGTCAACTATAATTATCATTAATTTAAATTAAATAATAATAATTATTATTATTATTAAAGAATGTTTATCCAGCCCCGCCCCCTCAAACACTGACCTAGCTGCAGAAGCGAGTCCTATGAAAACTTTCAGGGAAGAAGTGAGAATTCCTCTGCAGATGTAAGCTCATATCGAGATACTGAAGCTAAAGTTAGATAAACACATTGGTTTGGACTGAGCAGCTAGCGGCAGATAGCTAGTTTCGCTGCAAGACAACAGTCGGAAGACCGACTACAGAGAGAGAGAATGGATCCAGCCAGGAAGAAATACTTTGGTATAGTTGTATGAGCTAGCTGGTCTCAACTATGCTAGCTAGCTAAATGTTTCTTTGTGTACTCAGATGGAGTTCCTTCACTGGACCAGCTCTTGTTTGAGAATGAGAAAAATCGAAGAAAATTGCGTAAAGTGCAACAGAGAAGAGACCATTATGCAAAGTTGTACTTTGAGACACTCTCTGAATTAGATGATACAAAATGCAAGTTAGAGAGGGCTACAAATGCTATCAGAAAACTCAAATCACAAGGTCAGAGATTGCACTTACAGAGAGATATGAGAGAATATATTATAACTATTTATCAGCAGTCATTACTTTAGGAGTAAATTATTATAAGATAGAATTACATGTAGTAATTAAATTAGGATGTGTGTAGACAAGTTTCTTCATACATGTGAGAGTACAGAAAGGTCATATATTAGCAGTGAGAACAGTAAATTGGCTAGCTACCACGCCACACAGAGAAAATACTAATGTTATGGGCACTTTGAGGAGTCTATAAAACGTGGTGGTGATTCCTATATTAATGGTAATACCCATCTTTCATCACTTTGTCTTGCCAATAGTTTAATAGCTCTGTAATAAGTACAGAGAAAGACAAAGTATCTTCACAGAGAATATCTATCCACAACATGCTTCTCTCATATCAGCTTAACTAACACATAATCCAGATATCACAGTGAAAATGTTACATGAATTGATTCTGTCTCACTATAGTAGTTGGGTACTTCAAAGAAATGAGCTCATATCCAAACCCTTTATTGAATGTCTTCAAGTATGAATCTAGGATTTCAATAGCTACCTATACTTCTTCCTATACTATCTCCTCTCACCCCCACTTAATCTATCCATTCAGTGCTGTAATTAATAGTGTAACTCTATACCTCCACCTCTATACTCACATGCATTCATATACAGGTCATTTGAATGCTTCTGTTCCTGTTTTACAACAGCCAATGTTACATTCCAATACCACCAGTCCTGATTCTGGTGCTTCACTCTCTCCTGGAATTTCTCCCAGAATTGATCCTGCTGATCGGAAGTATACACAAAGGGGTTATCAGTCCAGGATTAACGAAACAGATAGAATGGGATGGAGCCATAATGAAGCTGATGGTTTGAGGACAAACCACCCTTATTACCAGGAGACTAAGCATACTCAGAACAAGCTGGGAGCTGACAGTAGCAACTATCAAAAATTAAGAAACTCTTTCACCTTACATCCCCCACCACAGACGTACCAATCTCACCACCCACCCACTTCAATGGACCGTCCCCCAAACCATTGTATTGCAAGGAATTACCAGGTTCACACTTCAGGGGATTATGTTCCTATGTACCCCATTAAGAGAGATCACCCTGCTCCCACTAAAAGCTTTCTGAAAGGAGATAACCTTACTCAATATCACTACCCACCTCACCATCACCTTGGAGAATACCCCCCTCAGCACACCTACACTGCAAAATACCCCACTCAACAGATCCCTACTGCAAAATACCCCACTGGGCAGAACTCTACAACAGACTACCCATCTCAGCGGACCCCTACTACAAACCCCACCCCTCAGCACACCCATACAGCAGAGTATCCTCCTGCAGTGGAATATCCTCCTCAACATGTATCTGCCTTCTCTCCCACTCGGCCCAACTTTACCAAGTCATTTAGCCTCTCGCTCTCCAACTTAACTCCATATTACCAGCAAAGTCCTCTCCAAAGGTGTGCCCCAGCCACACCCTTCTTGATGCCTAATCACACCTCTGACAATCAGTCAATGAGGCCAGTTTACCAGCGATCCATGACGTTACCACTTGGAACTTTCACCCCAAAACCTCTGCACAATACAGCTTCTGCTTCACAGGAAAATCTCATAGACTTTGATGATGACAAGGTCTCTGGTATCAAAAATTCACTCCATTCTTCCATACAAAAGGACTTCCCCAGAGCACAGAGTCAGCAGGATGTCTCCAGCCACACCCACTCTGGTCTTGGGAATATCTCTGTTCCCGTGGGAGTGATGGAACGTAGGGCAGTGAGTGATCCTACATCTTACTCCTGTGAGGAAATATCGAATGGTGAACTACTCAACCTCCTGTCAAATATAAGCTCTCCACATTGCAAAATAAAGAAGTTGGAGTAAGTAGTTTCCCCAGAATATTAACAGAGGTAGACACTCAATTCATGGTCCCAGAGTGTTAGGGTGAATGATTTCCTCACTTCAGGGGTCCAGAGTGAGTGATATCTCCATTCAAATGAAGGGCCCAGGGCCCCAGAGTGTTATGGCTCCAGGGCCCCAGAGTGTTATGGCTCCCTTCTGTTATGAAGCTAGTATTCTTCTGTAATTCTATTGCTACATAATATCATCATTTTATGCTGTTCAATGACCAGAATTGTGAGAAGTAATCTTGGAGACGTGAAACATATGAAGCCCTTTTGTAATGTATTGGCACAAAATAAGTCCATTGAGGAACTGAGGTATGTCTATTGATTCCATCTACTGTTATAACTCCCCTCACCCCCTACAGTCTTCCGGAGAATAGGATCGGTCTGGACAGCCTTACTCTGTTACTAGAAACAGTAAGCTCCAGAGAGACAGTCATCAGAGAATTAAAGTAAGCAAAGAATTTTTTTTTATAATGCTGGCCACACATATAATGGAACTTAGAAAGCTAAACTTTGAACTGATAATTTAACCTCCAACTGTTAAAAGCTGTTTTGTTATTAATCATATAAAGACTACGGAAGAATTCAATTGGTCAAGACTGCGCCAGTTTGATCAAGAATTTCCTGGCCAAGGCTCCACTGGATTCCTTAGTGTGAGAACCTAAAGGCTTGGGCATTGCCCACCAGAGATTAAAAGGGTTTATTCTCCTGCAGGTTGACTGGTAATGAGATAGAACGGTTTGGTCACTTGCTTCGTGGAGAACTAAACGATTTCTCAGTGGAGTGAGTATTAAGATAGCTAAGTAGAAGTACAGTACAGATGCTTGACCTTTCACCTTGTTATTAGGTATTCAAGTGATGACAGTGGTGTCCATACAGCTGCCACGCCCTCCATCAGTCAACCATCTCCTGGGATCTCAACCTCGTTTAAATATTTACAAATCTAAGTAATGCCCTGTACTTTAAATATAATTATTCACTGCACAATTGTCACACAATAATAATATGTATAATAATATTATTTATACATCAATATTGAGTAAATAATATCTACCTTGTTTATTTGTGCGTGACGATCCCTACCAATTGGACGTTCACTACCTGGCACTTGTATGGCATTGCCAGTCACTTGCAATGTTCCGATTTTCTCTTAAGTCACTGAATCCTGCTGAATACATTACATTTCCACAGGTGAGTCCAGTCCTGAAGTGCTGGGTAGCTAGGTAAAGTGGGTTATCTAGTCATTACTTTATGCTGTCAATGCTATTGTCACACTTCAAGTTGGTAAGTTGGTGCAATAGTAAGATTTCCAGAGTAGTGTGCTGTTTTCAATATTTTAAGGTTTCAAGCATCTCTCTAATTCTCATTTTTCTTCATGACCTGTTTCAAGCATCTCTCAAATTCTCATTTTTCTTCATGACCTGTTGCAGCTGAGTTCTCGAACTACACGCTTGTTGATTGCTCTGGTAGCAGGGTTCTCTGTTTCCATACTGACAGCTGGCTACCTACTCCAGCGAAGAAGAAGACGGTACAGGGCCATACAAACCACCTTACAACGCTCCAGTACGTTCGGCTCTCACAGTAGAGAGAGCAGCTTCCCTTGTACTCCCAACCACACACCCCAACAGCAAGACGTCAAATGCAATGGTAAAACATTTATAGAATTCCAGGATCCCAGCAATGTTATTGCTATAGGCTATATAGTTAGTGCACAGTTTCTAGAGGGCCATGATCACTGTGGAGAACGTTTAATTTACAATACACACCAGTCAGTGCATCCATCCTCTGATAATAGCTGATAGGTCCCCAACACTACCTTATAGACTCTCTCTCTCTCTCTCTCTCTCGCTCTCCCCCTCTCCCCCCCCCCTCTCCCCCTTTCCCCCTCTCTCTCCTTCCTTCTCCCCCCCCCCCCCCCCCCCTCTCTCTCTCCACAGGTAAACTGAATGAATCTTATAGTAGCAGTGCTGTGATGAAGGACAAGGCCATGGAGGGGGACGGGGAGGAGGAAGAGGAGAAGCCTGTAACTCAAACAGAGAGCTATATATTGGACACCCATCATGTCTCCAGTGAGGCAATGGAAGAGACAGGAGAAGATGACCAGGATGACTTTATGGATGGAAGGGAATCACTGTCGAGTGATGACTCCTTCCACTCAACTTTGGATGTTGTTGAGTTGAGTGGTGTGGCCAGTCATCAGCTCTACCTGGCTGCCAAGGAGCTGGTTGCAAGTGGGGGGGTCAGGTGCAGGAAAATGAGGTGAGGGAGGGAGAAGAGGGAGGAAGGAGAAGGAGGGGGAGGGGAGGGAGGGAAGGGAGGAGAAGAGGGAGGGAGGAGAGGAGGGAGGGAATGGGGAGGGGGTATAAATAATTTTCTGTGACACACCCCATTCTTTGCCTCAGCATGAAATTACATGTATTACAATAACATAGAACAAAGCTGCTTTGTTGTCATGACGATCAAGACTTTCTGAGCAAGGTTCACTGTGTCCGGTTGGCATTTGACAACTTGGTGCAGTCTGAAAGCAACAGAAGTTACTTTGTAGAGTTGGGTAAAGAGTTAATGGCAGGATTCCTGAGGAGCTCTAACCAGGACCCCACTCACTTCATACAACAGTTTGATAATCTAACAGGTTACATGGAGGAACTGGAGAACTGGGAAGTGGCAAGGAAGGAACTTACTAGCAGAAATGTGAGAGTTATGTAAGGGGGTGGAGATAATGTGTGAGGGGAGGGGTTATGTGGGTGTAGAACTAGATAAGGGGGAGGGGTGGAGGTAGTAAGGGGGATCTATGTGAGGGATGGAGGAAGGGTGGAGGTAGTGAAGGGAAATCTATGTGAGGGGTGGAGGTAGTGATATTATGTTGAAATTCCATGGTGATGTAGGTGGAGTGTATGAATGTGTATGATATCGCTCTGGACTTTATATTGTTGGATGCTTTTGATGATCTCGATAACCCTCCTTCGGCCATTGTTGCAGTACTGCAGAACAGATGGATAACACCAAGCATGAAGACTTCAGTAAGTCTCCCTTCTTCCCACTCAAGATTGTTTTGTTCCATGAATGCATGGATTCATGCAGGCCTTGTCAGCTGCCATATGGTCCATCTCAAAAGCAAAGAAAAGCATGCTGAAGGTAAGTTGGACACACCCACTACTAGCTGCAGAGAGTAATGATTTATTGTCTAGGAGAAGAATGGCTTCATGGCTAAATTCTACTCTCTGAGTGAGACTATTTCTCCCACGTTGGCCTGGGGGTTCCTGGGTACTGATGACTCACTGAGGGCAAAGTGTAACACATTCAGGGTAAGTCTGCAACCAGAAACCTCCTGTTGGGAGTCATCTCTCCATGTGTGGGACTACTTGAACTTTTACCACAGTAATTACTAACATATTAACTTCCTTCAACTGAACCTTGTTTGTATGCTACATATACTAAAACTCTCGTTTGTATACTAGACAGTGTCCAGCTATATATAGTATACTAAAACTCTTGTTTGTATACTAGACAGTGTCCAGCTATATATAGTATACTAAAACTCTCATTTGTATACTAGACAGTGTCCAGCTATATATAGTATACTAAAACTCTCATTTGTATGCTAGACAGTGTCCAGCTATATATAGTATACTAAAACTCTTGTTTGTATACTAGACAGTGTCCAACTATAGTATAATGCTATAGTGGTACTGAAATTACCCTTGCTAAGAACATGGATGCATTATAGTCAAGTTAACTCCCCGAATGGGTGGGTAATCCTCTGATCAAGACATTTTAATAAGTATTGAGAGTCCTCATCTTGTTTTTAATATTACTTGACAGACTGCTGTGCAAGACTTCACTAGATCCATCTTCTCATTGGAGAAAGTTCGATATACAAGCATAGCTACTCTTTCCGATGACATTCTAGACTTTGCCAAACAGACAGCACACTCTATGGACACCTCACTCACTGATACTATGCCACACGGAGACTCTCTGGATGCACCTTTCATGGATGCTTCATGATAATCCTCTCAATCTCATTCTTTCCATGGACATCTCTTTTTGTAGCTCATGGTCACTTCATCAAATTTAATGTAACATGTGCACTTTCTATATTAGTCATGTCCTACAAGACACTTTATTTAGCCAGTCATGCATTACTAGTGAGTGTGCGCACACGCCCCTGCCCCACCCACATGGAAGGCAAGACATTGTTAACTGATAGATGTGAGGAGGTGTTAGAGACTATCTCTGAATGACTCTAGATGAGGTTCTTGTTAAATAAAGCACCTCCCAGTCTCTAGTGGAGGTGTGCAGGAGAAAGCTGATGGAATTACAGATGCAACCCTCGTCAAATGGGTTTGTGAGGTCAGGTAAGTCCTTTAGATAATAAATCCTGTATCTGGAGGCCTGCTCCCATGTGGTCTGACCAGTGAGCATTAAATAGGAATGATAGAGAAAGAGGAGACCCACGACTATGATGGAGAGGAATGTAACTAACAGAGAAATGAAGAGGAGGAGGTTACTCTGAAACCACTCCACGTCTTGCACAGTTATACCACTCCTATAATAACAATATTCACAGGTATAGGCGGATATGGGCGTGTACTGGGTATGGGTAGGTATACACAAACTATGATAATTAATGAGGTGGAATTCTCCACCCCACACCTATATCAAACCACACCTATATCCCTATATCAAGGGAAATGGATCTTGGGGTGGGGGGTAGTCATACCATGCTATTCTGATTCCCCATGCAAGGAGAGGCGTTTCTGTCGATAAGAAGAGCCAGAAGAATCGATGGTTCCTCTCTCCCACACAGTTGCCAAGCCATGGACAGTGGTGGTCAAACTTTGAGACACAACGTCCACACGTGTAACAGTGTTTAGCACGAAGAGGTCTCATGTTGCCACAAACTCTACAAAAGTCATTTCCATGGTGGTCTGAAATGGAGTTTTCTGACTCGACAGGTAGCAAACTCAAATCTACTTTTACTGAACCCTCTTCCATCAGAGAACCAGTTTCTATTAGAGGTTCCTTATCCTAATATAATTAGAGGATAATATTTTCATTAGTTCAGGGGGTGGAGTGGGCCTACTCCCACACTCTGAGGGATATCATTAGTTCAGGGGGTGGAGTGGGCCTACTCCCACACACTGCTCTACCTTGACTTCTGGTAATGTTTTGTTGAAGTTAGAAAGTATTTCCTGTGTTAGATCTGACTTTGGCAAGTAGCCAGGGTCCACAAGACTGGACAGCAGATAGAACAGCGTCGATAAAATGGTCAGCCCAAGCACACCAAAAAAGTAGCTGTTCTTGGCAACCCAAGCTGCATGCAGATCTGTTGGTTGACATAAAATGTACAGGTCAACGATGCTAAGGATGCTAGCTAGCTAGCTATGTGGGTAGATTATACCAGTAGTTTCAGATGCAGTCAACACGTAGAAAACCAGAGCTGTGGCCAGCAAGTGCAGGAGTCGTACGGCAGTGCCCATTTTACAGAGATTGCCAAAACAGAACCTCATCTTTCTACTGACAGCATCATTCACGACAGCTCAGACGATACCCTAAGCGTGTCATACGACCCTACCTAACTACCCAGGGAAGACACTACAATGCATGACTCTGTTTACGTGACAAAAAATCACCAGAGATGTGCTCTAATTAGGGTCTATGTAAACAACAGCATTCATGGTGAGGGGGTGATATCACATTAATAGTTTGTTACTATCCACAAAAGACTAGCAATAATGACAACTGTTATAGTTGCAATTACACTGACAACTCCAGAGTAGAAATGAAACACACTGCTACTACTACCAAGTACAGAGTTCTTTAACTCCACATCTCTTCCCTGAAATGCCAGTGAAAACACCTCCATTACCTCAGCTGCAATGGAGTCCTTTGTAGCTCCCAACAGTTCACTTGCTCGACTGCAGGATTCCTATTGTGTGTACACACAGAGTATGGTGACCTGGTAAAGACCCCAAATGAATATTATACATACTTCAGTGCTTTCGTGAGGTAGCAAGTATTCGGTGAATGGAAAAATGAAGGTTGGTATTGAAAGGATTAGACGTGTTGGCAGCTGATTTGATATGTTGCCTCCCTGTGACGAGCTCTCAATCATGGCCTGGACACGGGATAGGAGACTTCTACAGGCATCCTGCTTTATAGCCTAATAATTCAACATATTATTATTAAATGTGTGTATTGTCATGGAGTAGGAAAACTACTCACAGCAATGGCCTCAATACAGGTTGCCTTGGGGTGGACATAGGCCAGGAGAGACATAGTACCCTTAAAAATGACCTTCCTTGCCTGAGGGAAGAGGTGAGGGGGTCCAGAGTCCACGTAAGGCTGCATATAACCACAGATTATAACCACGGGAATGAAGGAATCCACCTCAAACTAAGTATAATGAAATGTAATCAGCACTGTTAGTCTAATGTTACATGCATGAGGGATGTGGTTAATGTAACCCAGCACTGTTAGATTACATGTACCTGGGATGTGGTCAATGTAACCCAACTTGATGTGCCAGGGAGGTAAGTACTATTACATGTATACTACTAAATGAGGGATGTGGGTGGGTAATAATAGCACAGCACTGTTAGAGAACTACATATTGTACCACATTACATTCTTGAGGTAGAATTCAGCTCTGACTACTTGGGTGGAGTTTTGCTGAGGCTTGTCACTGCTGCTACAGTGTTTCATGAGCAATTCATCATCTTGCTGGATGATGTGGCCATGTAATGTCACCATGGCTTCCTGGAGAGAATCCAGTATTCTCCTCACACTCATCTACATACAAATCAAGGACTACATATATGCCAAAACCTCTTGAAATACATAAGCATGAGAGGGTGATTGAAACCTAATGTCAGTCTTCATATCACACACAAACACACAGGAGCATGAATCTACCTGCACCAAGGAGTGGCTCAAATTGGCTGTTTCTGGAGTCAGGACACCAGGAGAAGTGTCTTCTGGTGGAATATAATGTTCTGTATTTATTGCTATGTGAGATACAATCTTTGTCCACTGGGCAGTATGATCTTTGAACTTTAGTTCTGCAGGTCTGAAGCTGGCCTGAGTCAAGAAAGTGAGTGATGAATAAGGTTACGGGGGATAGTGAACACCCTGGGATATGTACCTTACAGTGAACAACCCCCCCACATGGACATGTACCTTATAGTGAACAACCTCCCCACATGGTCATGTACCTGTTTGCTTCCAGAGTCAATAGTCTGACATTTTAACCTAACAACAAAAACAAATGATGACACAAAGTCCATTTTATCTCTGTTAAAACTCCTCACCTCTTCTTGATTGGACAATAATACACCAAACTCAGGTGTTGGTGTGGTATATGACCTTTAAACTCCTGATTGGCTATATCACACAAAACCTTGCCAAGTCTTGCTTGAATGCTGGAAACATATTCACTGCTGCCACAGCAAATATATAGACCTATTACACTTAGTCCTCCCGGAAGGATCCCACACACCTGGGTGAGTACTCTGTAGTATGTATATGCTGTGTAAATAGGAATTCCTTACCTGTGTAGCATGCTCTGCCACCCACCAGTCTACAAACAAGTCATTCTCTGACCTAGTCCTGTCTATTCACTGAATTATAGCAAATGACATGTTTCTTAAATTTTATTACCTTCTCCTTCTCTTGGGTCAAATTCATTTAAGGAGGGAGTTTTAATAGTAAAAGCCACAAGGTCTTTGGACTCAGTAACCTAACAGAAAACAAGTGGAGTGATTTCTAGTCAAGTTAATAGAACATTAAGTTGGTGTGCTATGTATAAACACATCCAATGGGAGGAATACTTAACCAGACCAGTCACTGTAACCTACCTGGCCAATAAGCAAGCCAGTATGAATTTGTTTTGGCGGTAGGATGATACACAATTTATCCCTAACGCTCTCATCAGCTATAACAGTTCTTCCCATAGCACTAACTGCAACACTACCGGGCTCTAATTAGAGTAAAGGTGAAAGTGCAAAGGTTACCATAGTAACCAGTGTAGCACTTTAGTACCTATTTTTTTCTTCAATGTGAGAAGAAGATCAAGCAATCAATAATGTTTAAGAATACATTCCAATCTGGCTTTCTCTCTATTCTCTACAGTATAGGCAGCAAACCTCTGCAGATTTGGGACAAAAAGGTACAGCTAGCTTATCCACCAGTGTCCATTTTGAAAACTATTATCAGCTAGCCATTAAAGAGAGGAATTAGCAGCCTGGTCCCCTTATGTATTTAGGGTTATGGACAATCGCTAATGACAGATCATGATTTCTTGTGCTATCTGCTGTATGGTCTCTGTTTAGGTGAGAAATGGACACATCAAGAGGATCACAGATAACGACATCCAGTCTCTGGTATTGGAGATTGTGGGGACTAATGTCAGGTTAGATCAGGCCTTTTGCTAGTTAGCTATGCTAGATCCATGACTTACTGACCAGGTGTGCACTCTCCACTCAATGGATCATTTTGATTGCAAGTTTATTCATTGGTTGGGACACAGTGGGGGTGGGGACACAGTTGGGGACACGGTGGTGGGGACACATTGGGGATGGGAACACAGTGGTGGTGGGGACACATTGGGGGTGGAGACACAGTGGTGGTAGGGACACATTGGGGGTGGGGACACAGTGGGTTTGTGGCTGCTACATGCAGCCAGACTAAATTTGACTACATAAAGGAGAAGGGGAGTGGTACATGGTAGGAAACAGAGATAATAATAAATCCTTGTCCAATTTATTTATCAATGGCTGACCACCTTACTCCTCTACAGCACTACATTTGTTACGTGTCCTGCTGACTCAATGAAGACACTGGGAATTAAACTGCCATTCCTTGTCATGATCATAAAGAATCTGAAGAAATATTTCACCTTTGAAGTGCAGGTGTGTTGATGGAGAAAAGCTGTGGCAATAAGATTGTCCTGGAACAGGGCGAGACTAGGGTTACTTGTCCAAGACAGAGCTGGGACTAGCCTTGAGAAAGGGGTGGGATAAGGGGTGGGATAAGGGGTGGGATAAGGGGTGGGATAAGGGGTGGGATAAGGGGTGGGTTAAAGGGTGGGATAAGAGGTGGGATAAGAGCTACATGACTTGAAAGAGAATGGCAGTGTACTGTTGTGTGCATGTGATGAGCATATTGATTTCTTTGTTTAGGTGTTGGACGATAAGAATGTTAGACGGAGATTCCGAGCATCCAACTACCAGTCAACCACACGAGTTAAACCCTTCATATGCACCATGCCTATGCGATTGGATGATGGGTGGAATCAAATCCAGTTCAACCTGTCTGACTTCACTCGAAGAGCTTACGGCACTAACTATATTGAAACTCTCCGGGTTCAGGTATGAGGGTCAATTTGGTGGGTGGAGGATTAGGGATGACCCTGTGGAATGATAATCATATAATTGTCCAGATCCATGCCAATTGTCGTATTCGTAGAGTCTATTTCTCCGACAGACTGTACTCTGAAGACGAGTTGCCGGCAGAGTTCAAACTATACCTACCAGTACAAAACAAAGCTCCAGCAGCTAAGGTGTGTGTGTAGATGAACTATCAAGGAAAATGGTCCTTATTGATTTTTCCTCTCCAGGCTCAACAGCAAAGCACAACTTCTGGGGCACAGTCCTGAGAACTCCCTCTAATGCACATCATCAAACTCTATAAAATATTCCTGTACATAGCAATGAAACATTGTGTACCCAAAACTTTGGAAATGTCAACAGATTATTATATATACATGAACAGACAAAAGATTAACAGAGGGTTGACTAAATACACCATACACCATGACATTGTAAATACACCATTTCCAAGGCAAAGTTTCTTTTAGGTGTCGTCATACTTTGTGAATTTTTTAGTTGACAAACAAGTTTCATAATAAAAGAATTGATTATAAACTCTAAATCAAACAAAAAAAAAATTAATATTATTGTAGAGTACTGGTATAAAAATTTATGGTAAGTTTTGGGTGAATTAAGGACCTGCTGGACCATAAATTAATGTTTCAGAATTATGGACAATGATCATTCTGTTCCCTGAAGTTGCCCATGAGATGCCTGCTCTTGGCAAAGAGGAGATAACCAACACCAGCACCAAAAGACACAGACAAGAACAACCATCCATTGAATGTCATTACAATCAGCATCAGGATGTAGGCATAACCGACCTGCACTATGTGGAGGGCCGACTGGATCAAATGCATACCAAGACTGATAGAATAGAACTTCAATCTGCACATTTAAATTCATTCATTATCGATCAGGCTACACACATACCACCACCAGGACATACCCCCATTATCAGGCTACACAGCCATGCTACAAGACCATGTAATGAACTATGATACTTCATGCTGTTCAACATGTTCTACAGTAGACTTACCCTCTAGTCTTAGGTGGCCATGGGTGACTGGTGTGTCTAAGAAAACTACGGCTATCTGTGTCATCATCTTCACTGCTTTCACGAGTGTTGGATGTATGAGACTTCCAGTGTTTCCAATCTCTGTACACCATAAACTCCCTTAAAGTCTTAAGTCCTTCATAAAGTACTGCCATAAAAAACACTATAATGACAGCTGCCACAAGCCCTACATAATTCAAATCTCACATTCAAGAGGGAATCTGGGAAGTTACAGAACTTACCTCCTGTACTATCAACTGTCCACTGTCGAAACAACAGACCACCAGGCACAGAATTGCTGAAGTGGAATGTCATTTGACGGGCCATGTCCTATAAGTGGGTGTGTTTAACACAGCTAACTTATCGTCTGTTTAACATTTAATTCTTACCATCATAGAAGAATTCCTCATAATCTCTTTCTCCGTACACACCTACACGCTCTGCTTCTGACTCCGCAACCGACCCCGGAACCTCACAACATCTACACTCACGCATGCGTACTCTAGATCTCTCAAGTACTATAAAGGTCACATGCGTAGAATTTCATAATAATTATTATTATTATGAATAATAATAATCACCATTAATTCACCAGATTCACCACCCAGATCAGATATTCTTGTTAGGCCACATGCGTAGAATTGAATCACCAGATTCCGGCGCTTTTATGTGTAAATTTCCTTACAGTATTCTTATTGTATATTATGGTATATTACAGTAATCTTATTACATTTATTATTACAGGTAGCTAGCTATATTACAGATGATGTAACTTACAGAATTTACATATAGCTAAAAGCACCCCCAGATTCACCACCTGATAGGGAATCCTGACCAGAAGCAAGAATATCATTTACACTAGGAACTTATCACACACACACATTATTATTACAATTATCTTTTTTAGTGCAAGCATGTGCATTTTGAGGTTTAATAATTAAATTTTTGGTAAATAAATATGCACACAAAACACATCAAAAATAAAGCAAAGGTTACAACAATAAACAATAAGGCTTTTGCCTAAGTCTTAGTGACAGTGTTCACTTTGGCTTCTGAAATCACTCAGTGATTTTCTACACTTCCCAAAGATAAAATATCCTAGACCAGCTCCAAAGCAAATGGCAAGAAAGAGCCAAGCATTGAAGGTCATGGCAGTCAACATTAACACGTAGGACACAGCGACTTGTACCACCATCAAGCACGACTGAATGACATGATGCAGATCACAATACTGGCTTCCTAGAATATAGAGGAAGTTCAAATGTCTGCAAAATGACAAACACGAATAATAATAATAGAAAAAAATTTTACTTCTTGACCATAGAGAAACAATGCATGCAGAACATCTTCCTTACTTGGAGGGTGACCTAGTATTAACAATGAGAGGAGTCTCTTCAGAAACTTTCTTGGCCTCCTCTTGCTTAGTTGACAAGGCAGCAAGGATCTCACGAAATGTCTTAAGGCCTTCATACAAGATGGCAATTATCATGAACAGGAGGACACCACCAAATATCTCTACATAGAAGAGAACAATCTAGCAAACCATTAATTTCAACAATATTGTTACCTGCCGGAGTTGTAAGATTGAAGTTGGAAAAGAGAAGAGAACATTGGTAATCAAAGGCAAATGTCATGCGCATCATCTGTAAAATGAATGGTATAAGTTTAGCTAGCTAGCTAGCTAGATCTCTAGACACACGCACACTGTGGCCCATAGGGCAAGTCGAGTTGTCCATCATGTTCATGGTTCAGCCTCCACTATAGTATAACAGCTACTTAGGTCGTATAATATTCCAATTGAAGCACACTAGCGAGCGACAGGATGAAGTTGTACTACTTTTTCCTTTTATCGTTTCTTGCCAGCTATGTAACGGCTTTTCGTACACGTGGTCTCAAGGCTCCATTCCTCCCAGCAAATACTCCACTACCAAAACCTCAATATATAGACCAACGCTTGGACCATTTAGGACCAACTTCTTCTTCAACATGGAAGCAGCGGTACTTCGTCAACTCGAGCTGGTGGAATCCGTCAAGTGGGCCTGTCTTTATCCTGCTTGGGGGTGAAGGGCCTGCTGATCCTGCTTGGATAGTGGCTGACACAAACATAATGCTACTAGCTATGAAGTACAGTGCTCTGGTGTTTTCTGTGGAGCACAGGTAGATGCGTGGGTGTGGGTGCTAATGGGTACTGAGTCAGCTGTTCAGTTAACACCCTGGTTTAGTTGATCAAAATCCCTTTGCAGGTTTTATGGTGAGAGCCACCCCACTAATGATACCTCTATTGACAGTCTAAGATACCTCAGCAGCAGGCAATCTCTGGCAGATTTTGCTTACTTTCATGATCTGATGGTGACTAAATACAACATGACAGAAAAGAATAAGTGGATCTCTTTTGGAGGTTCCTATTCAGGGGCTCTGTCTGCCTGGTTCCGTCAGCTCTATCCCAAAGTGGTTGTGGGTGCGGTTGCTAGCAGTGCTCCTGTCCTTGCTAAATTGGACTTTGTGGAGTATGTGGAGGTGGTGGAGGCTTCCCTTGCCACTGCTGGTGGGTGTGGTTTGTGTGTAACCAAGAGAGGATACTTAATTAAATTTTTTGTCTACCCGTATTAAGAAAAGGTGTGATTGTCACTATGCATATGTAACTGGTGACTGGAGAGAGGGCGGAGTCTCAGGGTAGGTTACCCTTATGCATTGCTAGCACTTTGACTGTAATCATTATCAAATTGGTCAAAGAATTTTGTCAGTTCAAAGTGAAGGTAAACAGTTTTGAATTCAGTCCTGTGTAGCACTTAGTAGTCTAAGGAATACCACAATCAATTATTCAATTAAATGGCTGCCTTATGTTGTCACTGAGTTGAATACAACATGCCATTTATAGTTACTGTAATTTTCAGCTGCCAGCTGTCCTTCCTTAGTGGCCTTAGCCTCAGCTTCTCTCAGTGCCATGTTAGAGGATAAAAGGCAATGGAAAGAGGTGGAGAAAATTTTCAAGTGAGACACTCTCTCATTCTATCAGGGTTTTTTTTTTTCACTCACTTGGTATTAATAGCGTGAAGCCGTCCATTTCCTCTGGATTGGATGCAATTCAATTGATAGAGAACTTGGCAGGGAATTTTGAAGAGATAGTCCAGTACAACAGAGACAACACAGCTTTTGAGGTGAGAACATTTCAATGCTGTTCACAGGATTGTTCTTAATGATCCCTAGACATTTAGTAGCTGTAGCTACCTCTTGTGAAGTCTTTGAAGACTCCCTACATGTACTTCTAACTAAACCCTTTAGCATGTACGACTAATGACCTGTAATGTCATCACTCTTAGCAGTGCTGTCCCAGAGATACAAGAGCTCCAACAAGCTCAGCTTACTTAGGGCACTTAAAATAATGAATTTTTGTTATGAAACATTTCACTAATAGAAGGTTGAGGTATAGTTATAGAGATATGACACTTTAGGGACGGCCGAACAATGTCACCATTGATGACTTGTGTGCCATTATGACCAATAAAAGTATTGACAAGCCTCTGTACCGTTATGCCGAAATAAACAGACAGATGACAGGAAACTCGACCCTGGACTGCAACTACACTGCACAGATAGAATTCCTGAATGAGAGCTCGTGGGATTCTAGTGCTGTTGCAGGAGGAGGTATAATTACTTTTGGGTTACATTACTCTATAGTATTTGTGTCAGGAAAGTGAAATATTATCCATTTAAGAGTGTTATGTGGTTGATAAACAGTAGCTGTCCTATATAGTTGGTCATACTGTTGTCCTATAACTGAACATGTTGTCCTAATAGTTAGACATACTGTTGTCCTATAACTGAACAAGTTGTTCTATATAGCTAGACATGCTGTTGTCCTATAACTGAAGAGGTTTACCTATGGCTAAACAGGTTGTCCTATATGGCTGAACACAATAGCTGGACCTGGCTATTAGTGAGTGGTGTGTGTTGGCAATCTGTTGAATGGGGTGATAACATATATCTTGTAAATGGTTAGCGTCTTCCTGATTAATGGAATGACTCATTCAGTGCCTTGTCAGAACATAGAATACATGAATGTAACCTCTTTCTTGTGGTCAAGTGTAAACTGCTACTCATTGCCAGCTCTGTATGGATTTTTGTTGGCTAAGAGTATGATAGAGTGTGTGTGTGTGTGTTGCAATGAAAGTGATCATTAGAGATTTATCATCATACATTTAAATAAGGTTGTTATTATCAAGAGGGTTTGTGTGGGATGAATGTTCCAGCTGTTCTGTTCCTCTAGAGTATAGCACCATTATGGATTACAAGATGAGGGATAAGTAAATATAAATGAGAGGTAACCTGTAAGGTGTGGGGTGTGTGGGGGGATAGCAGGTTAAGAGAGATAAGGGTATATTCTATGGTAGCACATTGAATCAGGGTGATTTTTATGGTTTTATGGGTTAACCTGTAAGTGGATATGAGGGTTAATTAATTAATGTAAGAGGTAGATGAAGTGATACTATTGTACATGAAGACAAACTGTATTTTCCCTGATCATGTGTGATACTTGCTTTTAGATCGACAGTGGACATATCAGACCTGCACAGAGTTTGGCTATTTCCAGACAACAGACTCCACTCAGTCATCTCTATTCTCTCACCAGATTTCCCTTGATTACTATTTGGATATGTGTACTCAAGTCTTTGGCATATCACCTGTAAATGTTAAACTTGCGGTCGACGCAACCAACAGTTTCTATGGAGGAAGGAATGTTACGGGAACAAACATTATTTTCCCTAATGGTTCTATTGATCCATGGCACGCACTCAGTATTACTCAGGATATCAGTGATGCTGTACGAGCCCTCTTCATACAGGGAACTGCTCACTGTGCTAACATGTACCCTCCCCGGGACTCTGACCCTCAAGAACTCACACAGGCTAGATTTACAATATCTCTCATGATTGAGAATTGGTTAAAGGAATAATCAATATTATTATTATTTGCCCTCCTTAATGACAATTGTACAGTGCATAATAATTCGTGTTGTTTTGAATTTATTAGACTTGATAAGAATTCCTTTCTTTTGAAGTAGTTTCATTCTATTTGTGTGCATCTGGTAATGTGTTTGTGTGGGCATGTGCTCTGAGCATGTCCAAGATAATCTGTTAAACCATGTGTGGGCATCTTTAATGGAAACCAAATCCACAAACCTTGACAGGTTTTTTCTCTCCCACCAGGACCAAGCTATCATAACCTATGGTTGCTAGTTTTCAGCTATTAACAGCTGACAGGATGGAGAATTGACAACTCCCACTCTAGCTATGAGTTTACATTAGTATCCTGAAACATTGTCGCCTTGGCTATCATGTTGGGATAAACAGGGTGGGGGCGGTTATAATACTGTACACAGACTTATTTGTTCACCAGAGACTATGCCAGGCATGGACTATGATTCTATTGTAGATGAAAGTTTTTATAAAAAATATTAATTGTACAGAAAAAGAAAAATATATATAAATTATTATATTAGGTGGATAGAAATAGTAGCAAAACTGCCGATTATAAATTTAACCAGAATGAAGAATGATTGAAATGGTTCCCTACCACTTGCATGGGCACTGGCTGCCCAGAAGCTAGGGGATGGATGGATAGATACAAAAACAATGAACTATGAATTCCTGTGTTGAGAGTTCCAAGTACATGATGTGTAGTATAAAAAAGGCCTTATACAGACATTAGTAGGGAGCATACCTCGAACGATAGCGTGAATCACTAACTGCTGGATGTTGTTGCTGGAGATTGCTGAGGGATGTAGATGGAGAGAGTGTTGGTGTACATGAAACTTCAAATATTAGCTCAGATTCTAGTGTTCTCCAGACAAACTTTTGTGCCTCGTTTGCTCTTGGAGAAGTCATTGCTGACTTGGGAATGTAGAGGCCAGATAGTTTTAGAGGTGGTTCTTGGATGGATGGTTGAAGTAGGGTAGCTCGCTGTCCAATGTCCTCTGAGCAGTCTACGGCTATGTTGACAACCGCACGCCAGCTGTAGGCCTCTAGAGGAGTGATCTCTCCATTGATTTCGTTCTTGAGAATCAGCCATGCCACAAATGACTGATCTCTGTACACTCTTTGCAGTGTGTCAGGCTGGTCTCTGCCAACAGGTATGGCCCAGCTGACAGTTGGACTGAAGTTATCATTCATGTATACTCGAACAATCTGTTCACTTTGCTGAGCTCCTTTAAGAGTTACTCTCTCTGTGGTTATCCCATACCATGGGTACTGCCTTCCATCTGCATCACTCACTGCTTCAGAGTCTCCACTGTTCAGTTCCTGTATCTCCCAGCTAGAAACGCCGGTAGGATAATGGTTGTAGAACTTCATCTCAGTCACGGCCTGCACCCAACCGATTGTGTAGATGTCACCATCTCTTAACCTGGGCACCTCCACTTCAGCCTCAGCTCTGAAATGAGGAGTTACATAGTTCAGTGTGGACGCATTCTCCTTGATTATAGTTTCACATTGGTCCACAGTCGCCGAACAATGAGTGACTCTGAATCCATTCCGCACTCTCGCTAACTGTTCTTCGATGGTCATGGCCTTGGATTTCTTCGGCCGATGGACGCAGCCGATCATCCACTCCAGTGCCCTCTTAGTGGCCGCCACGACAGTTTACCAGTGTCCAAGAACTTAGCCTGTTAAGGGCCCGCACAGCTGTGCCAGTGTGTGGAAACTCTGAGGTCGCTGGTTCCCAGGCTGAGTTAGGTCTGTGAATTCTGTCAGGAAATAGAATTTGTTATTGTGCTGTGGCTAGCGGCCCACGAAGCCAATTAATTAGTGACAGATTTGACCACAACTCCACCCAGTGAGTGTAGAGAGTATTACACGTGGATTTTAATACATTATGCGCATGTACTATTTTGGGTTCGAACGTTGACGGGGGCGGGGTTCGCGACCAGTTAACTATAAGAGTTATTGCTATATACATCACTAGAAAGAGGTGTGATAGTAACATGTGACCCTGATGGTGACCTTAGGAAGAGGTTGTGGAACCCATGCACTATTACCCTGCTTTCTAAATTGTGATCCAGTGTCTATATGGAGGTGTGACTAGCCTGTAGGAAAGGGTATGGGGAAACCCCCTGTGACCTTAGAAAGGGTGTGGAACTTGCTGTCTGGAGCTATGTCTAGCTTGTAGACCTTATGAATCCTGAAGAAAGGGATGTGGAACCCATTGTCTGGAGATGTGTCTAGCCTGTAGACCCTAGGAAATGTGTGGGGAGCTCCCTACCCTCTTGAACTAAGCAAGAAAGGGATGTGGAGCCAACTGTGGAGATGTATATAACTTTGCCGTCTACCGTAGAGGTGTTGTGGAACCCACTGTGGAGCGTATTTTTTTGATTACTTTTAGTGTGCATCAATAATGTTATTCATGCTTTCACTTAGGTGTGTTGTGATGTCACATAAGGGTGTGTGGTCTGAGACTTGTAGGATCCTTTGAAATGAATATGTGGGCTGAAATTTGTGATATGAGTCAATTTAGTCAGCAGTGAACTCTTGACCTTGCAGTAGCTAGACTAACCCTTTCATTCATTCACAAGTGTTTAATTTTACTTCATTATTCAGACCTCATTGGTACCAGGATGTCCTTCTGCTGCCAACCTTTGACCTACATTCAGAAGTCGGAACAATGGGTTGTGGTCCAGTTCTCTGATGTTGGACAGCAGGGAGGAGCTGCCTTTGATATACTGAAGGAAAGGGGTGGTCTAGTGGGCAGTTATCCTATCATGACGTCTTATTGACCTGCGCAACCTTTTGGCACGGCGCTACCTAGTGACGACCAGTGCCAGAACTAATGTAAAACGTACAAGTCCTTACATCAACAGTAGAAATTTAACAACAGTAGAAATATTGTATAAGAGTAAGCTACCACTATTCTGTAAGATGAGCTACTGTTCCTTTGGCTACATATTAAAATATTAACTAATGGTAATGGTCGTCTTCTATATAAACCTGACATCTGGATTGCTACACGAATTAAGTTGCAATCTCTATAATATTACTAGTTATAGCTACCCTGAGTCTACAGAAGCAGGTGCAGGCCTGAATTGTAAAAGTGACGCATTCTAATTGAAGGTTGGTTTTTGATCTGGGAGTAAGTTCAATTACAGGGGCGTAGGAAGATGATTTGGAATGGGGGTGCCCACAGCTAGCATGCACTAGAGCTCGACGACCGCACCCATTAAAAGCATTAGCCACACCCATTTTTAATTAATTTAACAAAAGTATGACAAAATTTCTCAAAATAGTTCATCCTTCGCTGCTGGTTTACAGATAAAATTGATTTAGTAATTTATCTGTCATTTCCTCGTGTAGATATAGCAATAGCAAATTCTTCAATCAACATTCTGGCATGGTTTTAAGACAAAGAGAAGAAATTGAACGTTCTGCAGTAGCTGAAGTTACTGGAAATGTCATATACAACTTAATAAGCTTATCTAGCTACTTCTGGAAGCATGCCTTCTATTGCGTCAGAAATGGTTCTAATATTGGTTATCTTTTTAATTATGGCACTTCTCAAAAATGCTGTCCTGATCACATCTGGAAGCATGGAAAGTTGTACCATCAATCTCTGCATGTCAAATTCCCCATTCAGTGACATTCACAGTAGCTTGTATAGAAGTTGACACATTAATTTTACGCAGTGTCTAGAGTCCCGGCAACGGGAGCGGTCGTTTCGAGCTAATAATCCCGGCAACGGGACTATTACGCTATAAACGATTGGTCCCGGCAATGTACTTTGACCTGACGATTGAACGTTGAGAGTCTTAGCATGTGCGGGGTCTGTTGAGGAGGCAGTCCTTAGTTTGGGAGTTAGATATAGCTCCTATGGGAAACTTGAAAAGGCATTGAAGTTTGAAGGTAATACTTAGGTACTTAAAGTTTTGGAAAAGAGAAGCAAGAACTATTCGGAAGAGAACAGACAGACACTTCAATCTGATTGAAATACTATCAGCTGAAATATAATTATGTGTATTCATGGTGGTCAATCCTTTAGACTTAAAGACAAAGGAACCAGAGATACTTTGTAAGTTAGTGATTAGCACCTATCTAGCTAGTTCCTAACTGGCTAAGATTTTTACATAGTTCTTCCCTCTCCTTTCCTCTTCTTCCCCTTCCTTTCTATAATGGTTATATGTATAATTTGGCATACTCTATTATATCCATGGATATGTAAATCTTAATTGTAGACTCTTCATCAGAGGAATTAAAACTGAGCCTGACTGAAGTAAACTGCAATTGTCAACAGCCAAACACACAAAATGTAGAAGTACGTATGATGGACATATAATATGTAGTTTGATTTATACGTATCTCAGTGTACATCATTGAAGTGATTGCCCAAAAAGCTTGGGCTACATAGGTTCATAGCCCACACTTTTTTCACTTAAGGTAATATCTATTATAACTAGGTATGGAAGTTGTCGTGTATAAATTTGCATGTACAATGTGGTACAAGTCAGATAGACCATTTTTAGTGGATTATCTACCTCACATAACCTACTTGTTTGTAGTTATACCCACTCTTAGGCATAGTCTATCCTATATGTGTACTAAGGCAAGGTCCATATGTACATCATGTACGTACATGTTTTACCAGTAGTGTGTGTGTACTTAACTGTGGATGATATGGTATGCATGCATGACTTTAATTGCCCATACACATTCTTCCTGCATTGAACCCTAATACAATGGAAGGTAGTCACAGAGTTGAAAGTGATTCTTCAAACCCCATGGAAGATGCATGGAGTCTGACGTGTACGTACTCCATGAAATTTACTAATTTAGTAGTGATTAATATGTAACTTCAACAGTAGAAAATGTAAGAGAGAGTTAAACTAGGTATTATTGATTTGTATAAACCATCCATAGCTAAGTTACTAATAAAATTTAGGCATGAAGATACCTCCAACCATTAAAGTGTGAGGTCACCCAAAGGGCCACATCTTAGTGAAGAGAAGCAGGAACTCCTCTAAACCTTCAATGTACACATCAATTAAAGAGGAAGGTTTGTTTTAGTGTGTAGCTATCTACATATAGAACCACATTTCAAAAATGGTTTTCCTTATAGTTATTTTGAAATGGTTGATGCAACTGCTGCCATAAGGGAGACTAAACTCATTGAGGAAGAAGTTGAATGTCGACCAGAAAAGACTTCTTCAGATTTAGATGAGAATGTTGATGTATGTCACTATTTTAGTGCTGATGCATGGATGGTGGTAGTACAAGATGTCATGAGTGCAGTGTGTGCTGCATGATAGTAGGAAGTCTATATATAATTTGTGAATCATGCCTCAAGTAGTACCACTTTTCTTGCGTTGGACAAACTAAAGATCTCAAAAGAAAGAATTGGTTTTGTCAACTTTGTTGTTCTTAATTAACACATAATAATTATATTGTGATTTCATTCGTGCTGCAAAGGCATTTTCTGGTGTGCTGCAGAGACAACTTACTAGAACTCTATGAATAAAAACAGACCTTAATCCACTTTGGATACTTCAATACTGGATTAGCCACTTCATATACATACCTACCAACTATCCCGGCCACACTGGGAATATCCCACAAAAACCACTGCTTTCCCAGTATCCTGGTACAACTGTGCAATCCCCCCCCCCCTCCCCCCTTTCTTTCTTTCATCTCCAATCTCCTTTTTCCTCTCCAACATGATAATAGCTAATTAGTATTAGCTCAATTTAGGGTGTGGCCATGGTTACCACCATCTCTAAAATATTACTCATTCTTATCAGCAGCTAGCTAATAGCTGCATTCATGATACTACTGGTAATGATGCCATGAATTCTTTCATTTTTTAAATATTCTCTTTGTCCATCTTCAATAACTCAAGATATGTGTGATCAAGCAAAACTGCGAGGGAAGAACTATGTAAAAATCTTAGCCAGTTAGGAACTAGCTAGATAGGTGCTAATCACTAACTTACAAAGTATCTCTGGTTCCTTTGTCTTTAAGTCTAAAGGATTGACCACCATGAATACACATAAATTATATTTCAGCTGATAGTATTTCAATCAGATTGAAGTGTCTGTCTGTTCTCTTCCGAATAGTTCTTGCTTCTCTTTTCCAAAACTTTAAGTACCTAAGTATTACCTTCAAACTTCAATGCCTTTTCAAGTTCCTCATAGGAGTTATATCTAAACTCCCAAACTAAAGACTGGCTCCTCAACAGACCCCGCACATGCTAAGACTCTCAACGTTCAATCGTCAGGTCAAAGTACATTGCCGGGACCAGTCGTTTATAGCGTAATAGTCCCGTTGCCGGGATTATTAGCTCGAAACGACCGCTCCCGTTGCCGGGACTCTAGACACTGCGTTAATTTTATTGGCAAATTCAAGAAGTGATTTGATATCACCTACAATACCAAGGTCTTTCTGGTCGAAATACTCCCGTGGTGAGCTCAGTTACTTTAAAATACATATGATGGTATCTCTCTCTTGGTTCAGCTCGTACACATGTGGACTTACACCACAGTGACGGCGGAACAGGTCCGGCAGACCCGGCGAGCGCCGGACCAATCTACTACCCTCACCTGTGGGATTCTTTCCAAGTCTGAAGACGACTCTATGACACTACAGACTGTGGACTATCTAGCTAGCTTGCGCTTAGCTCTAATATAATAATAATAATTATTATAATATTTAATGTTCTAATTATTAATGCTTATCAATTTGCCCCGCCCTCTTCTCAATTATGGCAGTGCGTTCTACAGCACTTGGTCAGTTCAAGGGCTATGCGTTTCCTAAGTCCTGGAAAAGAGGAAAGGTAACCATAGGCTATTAGCTTGGCTTTGCCCTACCAATCAATTCAAGCTTCCTCCGCCCCTGCACCATCATTGAACCTTAAGGGGATCCATCTTCTAGGAAGAGTGGGCTTTGCAGAAGGTCCTTAGAGTCATGTAGAATATGGTCATAAAAGTGATCAAACTTTGACTAATCGCGAATTGATGCTACTTATTGACGCATGCCTTACGGTCCAACGTGTAGGGCATATTGATTCTCAATTTTGGTGACCGCTGGATAGTGCAGATAGTTACTTCTTTTCTCACAAGGTATACCTTTTAGAAGACTTCTTAATAAGCTGAGTAATTCAATGCAATGACAAACAGGAACCAGAAATTTCTTCAACAGGATCTTCCGACATATCCTATAAGAGTTGTTGCATGTCTCACGTGATACTTTTCTACACGAACTGCGCGTAGAGCTGGTGTACAAGTAACAACTAGCGAGCAATGGTGTTGTGTGTAGTTGTAGGCTGTAGCAAGCGTTCAGGGAGGGACAAGGACGTTTCGTTCTTCAGGCTAGCAAGGATAATCAAGAACAAGGGTGTAGATGTCCATAGCTTAAGTAAAAGACGGAGAGATGGGATTTTGGCTGCCATTTCCAGAGTTGGGCTCACAGAACATTTTGAAGAATGACAGGATTTGTTCCAGGCATTACATCTCAGGAAAACCAGCTGATCTCCTTGATGATACAAATCCAGACTGGCTTCCTACACTGAACTTGGGTCACAACAAGGCAAGGCTGCCACCCACAGCTACAGGGAGGTGGGAACGGCGGAATGCCAGGCAAGCAAACAGGGAAGATACTACACATCAAGTCACTAACACCATGTTAACTGAGACATCAGATGCTGATGTCCATGTTGATGTAGCAACTCAGGTAGCAGTTGCAACAGCAGATGCTTCCACACAATTTGGGATTGATGGAAGTTATGATGTTGCATCCACTCAAACAGATTCAAGTATGATGGATGCTTCTACTCAAACTTACCTACATATAAACCATCCACCTCTCTTCTCAGAAGAAGCTGTGCTACCAGCTGAGTACATAAAATTCTATACGGGGTTACCAAATTGTAAGGTACTTAAGGCAGTATTTAACCTCATTAAACCAGGTATATCCCATCATAATCAGAGCAAGTTGACACCCTTTCAAGAATATATCATGGTGCTTATGAAACTTCGTTTAAATACTCAGATACAAGATTTAGCTTATCGTTTTGGTATCTCATCTTCTACTGTATCTAGACTATTTTTGAAATGGGTTATAACTATGAACCACAGATTGAAACACTTGATTCTTTGGCCAAATCGCGACTCACTAATAAGGACAATGCCAGCATGCTTCCAAGAGTCATTTGGGAAGAAAGTTGCAATCGTTATTGACTGCTTTGAGGTGTTTTTGGAAAGGCCATCGAACCTCCATGCTCGTGCATGCACATGGTCAAATTACAAGCATCACAACACTGAAGATTCTACTAGGAATTGCTCCACAGGGAGTCATCTCATTTGTATCCAGTACTTGGGGTGGTCGTGTGAGTGACAAATACATTACTGATCACTCTGGAGTATTGGATAATTTAATTCCTGGTGATGTGGTTTTGGCTGATAGGGGGTTTGATATTGGTGATTCTGTCGGTATGATGCAGGCTTCCCTCCATATACCTGCTTTCACCAAGGGCAAATCACAGCTAACAGCAATGGAAGTACATGAAACTAGAAGCATTGCCAATGTGAGAATACATGTTGAGCGTGTGATAGAGATGGTCAGGCAAAAATACTCTATGTTACAGTCCACTTTGCCTATTCATTATGTTTATAAAAGAGAAAGGCAGCCCCCCCTTATTGATAGTATTGTGTCAGTGTGTTGTGCTTTATGTAACATGTGACTCTGTAGTGCCTTTTGATTGAAATAAAATTAATATTGATTGATTGATGATACTGATTAATTAGTTACTGAGTTTTGCTTTCTTTCTTCTCATAAACTGTGGGAGTTTTCTACAGTCTGGGCAGTACCACTTCCCTTTAGGAGCAGAGTGTATTTTCAGACATTTAAAATGAAACCATTGAATGGAACAATCTGTGTTGTCGCAAAAAATCATTTGATCTTCTGGTTTTTTACAGTAGCAATAGACTGGCTCTGAGTTTAGATCACTGCTAGCTCCACTTGAACTGGGGGTACTGGTATTGAATGAAATGGCATAAACTTTATTTGAACGTGTATACCATTTTCCAAGTAATTTTGGGAGAATACAGGTTCTGATGAAATGGTCAGCTTTGTGAATGCAATCCTCCCAGAATTCAAAGTCCTTGGTAATGCGTTCGATGTGTACATCAAATTGTTCATCCCATGAAAATATGCACACACAAAAGTCAGTGTAAGAAACATTCCCAACAAAAAGCTGGGTTTGGACTTGATAATAGTAGGCATGTGTATGGTCTAAATGCAAGTTACCACCAGAGCACTTTTTTAAGCAAAATTGTTTATCTTCAGCAGCATGCTCAATACTTTCACCTCTGTGGCAATAGGGACATTTTATTTCCACAAACCCAGTTCCACAACATTTGCATGATACCTTCCCATCAGGGGATGCACCAAAAAAGGGCCACTGGCTGTTGATAATAAATCCACTATCAGCTACCTGGAAATTAGCATGTGACGGCTTCATCTGATGCTCATAGTGGTTTCTGGCAGAAAGTTCATGCTTACAACCCCAATCTGTTTGTCTGCTTCTGAATATGTAATATTGAGGGTAACAAATTTGCTTTATTAAACTCAGATGGTTTTGCCGGGTCTGTATGACAAACAGACTTCATTTTTGATGCCGTCACTCGACCTGATCTATACTTGTACCAAAGTTTAGACTTAGATTGCTGTTTGGTTTCATTTTCAATGGATGAGGCCATACTTGATGTTATAACAACATTTACAGACTCACACTTCTATAGTAGTTCATCATAACCCAACTTCAAAAAGTTTGGATCATACAATGCTGTGAGAGGCTGTGGAAATTCAGGTAGGGATGTTTTGGGGATATATGGGTGGGAATATTCAGGAATCAAAGATAAAATGCCAGGTTGTGTACCAGCCTGGCTTAATTCTCTGAAGAAAGCATGTTTCTCTTCCTCAGTAGGGGGTCTGCAAGCATGATCTTTTATGGAACTTAAACTTTCCTCACTTAAGCTGCTATCTATTGCTGCATCCAATTTCTTCTTCTTGCCTTTTGCTGAAGTAAAGTCAATACTTGCAATGGGCAGATAGTCCATATTCTTTTGGAATTTGGGCATTACCCATTTACACCTTCTCTCTGTACAAGTTTCAGTACCTCTCAATCTGTGCAGTGCCAAAGAGAATAGCACCAATATGGGTACATGTTTCTCCCAGCCCCGCCATGCAGTCACAATGGGCACAACATATTTCCCCACTCTCTTCAATGATAATCCAGCAACTTAGTGGTGTCTCACCAAAGCGCTGTGAATGTCGAACCTGTCCTATGCAAGAGTTATTAATGCTATTGCTACCTCAAATTAACCGAGGCTAACATACCCTTCCAGTTGCTATGTATTTTCCTCCTTTTCTCCACACTTTGACTTCTTTTACCCAACCACACACAAATTGGTTGTAGGACTCCAGTCCCTTGTATGCTTTGAATTGCTTTGCAGTCAAGAAACTGGTCTGCAGAACCATGTATGATACAAGATCACTTGACTCTACTGGTGGCACACAGTCTGTATTTTCCCCAAGGGTCCCAGCCTCCTACCAGACTTATCTTTTCCTGATACCTGTCCCTGGCATCGCCTGACAGCTTTTCAGCGTAGGTAGAGAGCTGCATGGCTTCCCCTCCAAAAAACAGCTGTACCCCTTTCGCTCCCAAAAGAGTGTAATTTTACACACTTTTTAACCGTCCGTTACTCGACCCCGTCGGCACCAGGACGTCCTCCTGCCGCCAACCTTTGACTGTCGGCATCGGAAGTCAGAACAATAGGTTGTGGTCCATCAGTTCTCAGATGTTTGACCATAGGGAGGAGCTGCCTTTGATGTTTCTTTGATGTTTGCTTTATATGGACTTTAAAAAAAAAAAAATGAAAAGAAAAGGAGAGTGGCATAGTGCATGGGGCAGTGCCGTACAGCATCGTCGGTGTGAGAGAGGCCATAATCAGGGCAGCAAGAGTCTCCAAGGAGCTCATCCATTCAGCCTTGATCTCTGCCGCCATCCACCGACCTTGCGCATGCACACAAACCTTCTGGCTCGGGGGCGCGCGCTACCTAGCTACACTGACTGCGCATTGCCTAGTGACGACCAATGCCAAAAAAAAAATTGTACTCAAAGGGTTAGACCAGCACTAAACACGTGGTAAATGCGCGTGCGTTAATTAGTTTTTACGTTGCGGAAAGTCATGTGATGAAAAAGCTCTATTCCACTCCCTCTCTGTCTTAAAATCATCAAGCTGACTACCAGATTGAGATTCAGGTTTGAATGTAATCTTCTTCTGAACCAAAGACATCATCAGGCTTTTAGTTGCACTGGTATGATAAGCAGCAGCTTGATGCTGACACGCCCCCTTTTATGCTCAGCTAATTAAGATCGGGGAGAGAAACCTGTAGAATAATGGAGGACACTAACAGGTAGGGACTGTAATCTTAGGTGCCATGATTTAGCTAGTTATAAGTGTGCACTCTGGCGAAAATTGGTAGACCAGCCTATATCGAGGATGGCACGGCGGCCGGCCTAAAGTCTCGCACGGGCCAGACTTTACTGCGCCGCAGCCGGGCGCCGCCGAGAGTCTGGCCCGCGAGCGCGAGACTGAGTACGACAATCAGTGAAGTAAACTGTTATTTTGCATTAACAGATCTAGTCCAGTTGCAGCCGAGCTAGTGACAGATGTTTCTGAACAAGTCACTACCAGGTTTGTAACTCCTTGGACCACACACCTAGCTACATACTGTTACTGTATTATTTCAGGTCTGTTCAACTCTCAGACACCATTGACCAACCACCTGCCAAAAGAATGAAGCTGGACCATAGTACTCAGCTCCCTGATGTCATTAACCAGACTGCAGCACTCAACTCCTTCAGAAGTCAGCGTAAACGACGTTTGTTCAATCTTGTCGGTCAGACCCTGACTTCACTAGCCAACTCTCTGCTGGCCAGTTCTGAAGAAGTCTACCAGAGAGTATCTAATTCCAATCAAGCTGCTTTTGATAGAAGTGTTACTTTACTGGATTGTATTGAAGCTAAGATTAGTTCTGAACCATCAGACTTCAAGAAGGTTGTCCAGATTCTCCAATCAAACAGTTTCCTACAGACACTAGCTGATGGACTGGTCCAGAGTTATTGTGAGTGTGTTAGCTAAATCAAGAATGATATGATGATGAACTATTCTTTTTCTTTTAAACAGATGAGCATGTCCATCAACCCTCTGTCAGCCATCCAGCTACTTCCCCTGCCATTATTAAATATGCTTCTTATCTTCAGGCTGTGTATGATAAGTTCTTCATATGCTATGATGGTAAGTGGCCACCTACACCAAGTAGACAGTACATCAAATTATCTACAGTCGAAAAAGGTGACCAAAGCCGAGATGAAGTTGTAAAAGATGTTTTGCATGGCGACGTCAAGAAAATGCTTAAGGGCAGAAGAAAGATTTCTAAGGAGGAGATATTAGAACCAGATGAAGGCCAAGATAAGATTGGGTTAATTTTAATAGAAGGAGCCCCTGGTATCGGCAAGAGTACTTTGGCCTTGGAGCTGTGCAGAAGCTGGAAAAAATTGGGCTGCATGGAGAAGTATGCCTTAGTAGTTCTTCTTCAACTGAGAGAGAAGGAAGTACAGCAGATAGGTGACATATCAGGTCTGTTCCTGTCTTACGGAGGTGACACAACAAAGTCACTAGAGGATGAGTTGCGGGAAAATAAAGGCGAGGGTGTCTTGTTCATTCTAGACGGATTTGACGAGCTTCCTATAGCACTTCAAAGTGAAGGATTCTTTGTGAAGCTGATCAAAGGAAAAGTCCTTCCAGGGTTTATAGTGGTGGTGACTAGCAGACCTTCTGCCACTGCTAAGCTTCTCGCTAGTTGTAAGCCACAGAAGCACATTGAGGTATTGGGTTTCACTAAAAAAAGTATTGAAGATTATGCCTCTAGCATATTTACTACAGATCCCGAGAGGTTAGATTTTGCAAGATACATCTCGGCTTGTAATCCTGTCATTAACAGTTTAATGTATGTTCCTCTGAATGCAGCTATAATAGTACGGATATTCAAAAGTAACAGGATAAGTGGCTGTTCTCAGCCAACCACCTTGACTTGGCTCTACACTCAGCTGTGTCTGACATATTTAAAGAGACACCTTGAGTCCAGTTATCTATCAGTCAAATTGAATGAATTTGAAGATCTTCCTGGAGATTCCTCTCAGCATTTTATCAGATTAGCAGAAATAGCATTTGAGGGAGTGAAGAAGAATCAGGTTACTTTCCACTCTGTTCCAGATCACTTTGGTTTTCTTGACACCTCCACCTCTCTGTATGGAGGAGGTAAAGACTCTTACAACTTCCTTCATCACACTCTACAGGAATTCCTAGCAGCTTACCACATCTCTCAGCTCTCTGGTGGAGGACTAGCGGTATTTGAAGAGTATGGCAGTGATAAGCATTGGTCAGTAGTTTGGAGGTTTGTAGCTGGCTTGACTAAACTCGAGTATTTTAAAAGTCATATTAATAGTGATGTGTTCATGACCAAGAGAAATGAAGATGAAATTGAGGTATCTCGACTCTTCATTCAATGCTTGTTTGAAGCACAAAGTGTGGACTATGATTCAATATTATCTTACATGAAGTTATATTGTCACACCTTATCAGAACCACTAGACATGTATGCACTTGGGTACTGCATTGCTAAAAGTAACTCTGGAATGCTCTGGAAAGTTGATATAGCGTCTGGTCCAGCTGATAGCTTTAAATGGGGCCTGACATGCATACCTTGTGGTGGTATGATTGAAGAGCTATGCATCGATAGCTGTATTTTAAATATTGATGACTTACGTTCTTACCCTTTACGTGATATAAAATCCCTTGAGTTACCTGAGTGTAAGTTGAAGAACAGTGACATGGTTCATCTATCTAAAATCATTCCAGACATGACCAAACTAGAGAAGCTTGATATTCAAGGTAATCCGTGTAGAGAGGGAGGTGAAGATGGGTTATTAAAGGTACTACAGCAGCTCTCCTATAGTAATGTGACTAAACTGAGCATTGTTGATACTGGCTACTGTCATCTAACAGATTATTGTTCTGTTATGAAAAAACTGATAGATCCATCATCTGGGAAACTCAAGGAGCTGCATGCTGATCTCCCTAGTAATGATTGTCAATTATTGATAGAATTAATGTTTTCACCCTCTTCATTGGAAACACTTGTACTCCATTACTCTTTTTTTCTCGACTCACTTTCAGGTCTTGAGACCAACACCTGTCTAACCACACTAGAAATACATGCATACATATTTCTACCACCTTGTGATGATATTGTTGAGGTACTAAAACAAAACAAGACACTTCAGAATCTCACAATTGGTTATTTTGATCTTCCTGAACTTCCTGAAGAGTTTGAACTTTTTGAGTGCATTGAACTTTCTGTGAACATTATTAAACTAAGAGATATTGTAACGGCACTCAATAAAAACACTACATTACAATCTCTTGAACTAAATATCTCTAAAGAAAGTGACCTTGATGCTTCCATTTTTATGAAAACCAAGTACCCAGAACTCACCCTTGACCCTAGAATTTCTTGGCTCTAATTATTATTATTATTATTATTATTATTATTATTATTATTGAGTAATATTATAGAGTATCTATTAACACACGGTACTAAGAACGGACTTGGAATTTGCTGACTTTTTGATACCCTTGAAGGGTTTATATTTCTGGAGAAACAGTGGGGGTGTGGCAAGGGAGTAAGGAAGAGGGTGTGGTGATGTCACAAGGACCCTTACTTCACAATAGACATCTAGTCTATTGACCTTGATTAGCCAACTGATCTTGAAGTCCACCTGTAGTGACATGGTAACCACGTCATGAAGACCCCCCTTCTGGCTAGATTAACTTGATTCATGGGAGGCCACTCCCACATTAGTCTCACCAGTGTGGTCAGTTTGCTATCTGGAATTTCCCCAGGTTATAGGGTAAGTAACCTGCAGGTGGAAGGAAGGAGAGAGGGATAATGGGATGTCCAAGGGACACCAGTGCACTCACCTTTCCATTCAGAGACATGTACTTCTGTGGAAGTATCCTCCCAATCTGTGTAGTCATGACAACAACACCCACCCACACCACATCAGAGTCATCACTAACATTCCATGTGACTATCCTGTTGACAAGATCATAGGACGGCATCCCAACTGAGAGGGGGAGGGGCACAGCTGACTAGTGTAGCTAGAGAGGGTGTGGTTACTCACATGTACATGTTGGATTGATGTTGGACACATGGGAACAGTCACTTTCACATCCTCTACCTGCATGGGAACCAGACAATCAAGAATGGGAATAGGAATGGAATAGATGTTTGGAATGAGAATAATAGATGCTTGGTTTACTGTCTTGCTCATGGTCTGTTTTGGTCCTAATTTTATACTGTAAAGGTAAACTGAGGAGTGACATACACAGGAAGAGACACCATACTGGGGGAAGAGGGGAGAGAGAGGACAGAGAGAGAAGGAGAGGGGAGTAGTGAGGGGAAGAGAGAAAGGAAAGGAGAGAGAGATTAAAGTTGAGTAGGAAGTACTCTCATATTTCTTATTGTTGAGATCCTATCTGGTATGAAACTAGTTTAACTGTCCAGGTGTGTAGGCAAGGGGGGGGAGCCTCCCAGATTTTTCTAATAATAATAAACAGGTTCTAATAATAGTAAGCTCAGGTAAACTACATTGTAGTGGTTTAGTAAACAGCATTTAGCCATGACAGTAGTGGTTAACAGGTAAGCATGGTAAAACATTGTAACAGCTGTTTTAAGTTTAGAGAACTTGCTTGACTCTTAGCCTAGTTGCTAGCTGCTAGTACCATCTCTAAGAAATGGTTTAGCACTCTTTTAAAGCCAGTTGAATCATCCAATGAATTTAAGGCCAGCTATCAGCTGAATTAGCCAGCAGTCAGCCTGAACTGGTGAGCTAATAATATTTAGATCAGTGTATTCTTTTTTACTAGCTTAAAAGTGATGTTAAAGATGTTTCATAATCCACTATCTTTAAATGAAATAGAGCCTAGCCTATTCTTGTGTATAATTATTTGAATATTACTCTCTTACACCTCTTGATTTTTGCCCACACCCTACCCCTTGAGCCGAATTGCAGCTCTTTTGTCTTACCTTATTAGCCCCCCCCCCCCAATCCTAAAAAAGTTGTCTACACCCCTGTGGAGGGACTCTCTCTGCCTAAACAACAGGTACTGTCAAACACCCTCTAAAACAGAGGTGGTCACTCACCTCCCACCTCTTGAAGTGGACACACGGGTGACTAATGTCATCTAATAACCGAGGGTTCATGAAAGACAGGGTTAAATCTGGAAGAAGAGAGTGTGTAGATATTACAATAATGACTTCTCCCTCACCTGGCATCCCTGATAGCCGACAGTTACTTTCAATCTACTAGTGAGTACACAAGTACAATATAGAAGGGGTCAGTTGTAGGGGCTATGACAAGACTGTCCTCAAACCCAAGCCACTTTTGGTGGGAAGGGAAGCGAGCCTGCTACACACTTGAAACCAATTAAAATCTGTATAATTAATGGTACAAGCAGGGGACCAGGCTGCTGTTAAATGTCCATAAATGTGTCCTTTTACAACACGAGATTGTCCCGAAAACATCCAACTGTGGAAAATATTTGGGACTGAGACCGACCGTAAACATCCGTGTCCAACAATGATAGCTGTGGAAAATATTTGGGGCTGAGACTGAGTTTCGAGGTTATAATTAGCAGGGCCAGATACAGGGAAGCCAGCCACAAGCATAATTTTAGATCTAAAATAAAAATACTTCTCTAATTTTAATTTATTAGAGTGTGTTGTTGTAAATAAAAAAAAAAGTGAAAATCACTCAAGTCTGTTAATACATGTAGTATAGGGTGATTGTAGAGCTTACCTAAATAAAATGCTTGAAGTAATACTTCTGTCAAATGATTGGGTTATATCTAATAACCTATGAATTCTTGATTTATAACATAATAGGTATTTGGCCACTAGTAATGGTGCAAAGTACAGCACCATCGGGGCTGTAATACTGCGTGGTCTTCAATAAAGGTGATATAGACAAGATATAGGGAACTTAAAGTGGTTATCCACAAAGAAGTTAGCTAGTTTCTGGGTATACCTAGGACAGCATCTTGTACGGAAAGCAAGTATACTCCCAGAAATGGGTAGCCACTGGCTTCTCTGGTTGCAAGATGCCTCCAAATGTAAATCCTTTCTATTTGAAGTTTATAAAAGGCAATATGCAGAGATACAGAGGGAATCTCCCAAGAATTGCAATGGGGAAATACCAAGTTCTCCATTTGATCTTACATGGCTTGTGCTTATTGAAATGCTAGTGGAACTCTTATACCACAGAGCAGAATAAATCAAAGCAGCTGAATAGTTTCATACCATTCAAATCAATAATATAAATACAATAATATATGAGTAGTCAGTCAATCTATACTGATACTTTGATATTATTAAAGGCTGCCATTTTTGTTGGAGTGAACATGAGTGTAGAGGAAAATTGTTAATGCATATGGCTAATAAAATAAATATGTTGTTTCTCACTCAAAAAGCAAGACACTAAAACACACACACACACACACATTTACATAGCATCTGCATGTAACACTGTAGTCATGTAGGTAATTCTCAGGATGCCCTAAATGCTACTGACATACCACAAGGCTCCTAACTGGCTGCCACAGTTAAACTTTAAGGGATTAAGATTTGGACTAAAAGGTTTGGGAATTAGCCTTTTCACGACCTACTTGGTAGCTAACTAAAATTAATGGCTTGTGCAGATTACCTGTTAGCTCCCGGCTGGAAATTATAATGATGTCCATGAGAATAAAAAAGAAACAAAGTGTACAAACAAAACACTCTCTCTTGATCTCTATTGGTCCGCCTACGTTCACAATGCGCATGCTCACATAGTGAATCAGTCCACTGTAATCCAGTCCACTGTAGTCCAGTCCACTGTAGTCCAGTCCACTGTAGTCCAGTCCACTGTAGTCCAGTCCACTGTAGTCCAGTCCACTGTAGTCCAGTCCACTGTAGTCCAGTCCACTGTAGTCCAGTCCACTGTAGTCCAGTCCACTGTAGTCCAGTCCACTGTAGTCCAGTCCACTGTAGTCCAGTCCACGTTTTACAGAGACCCTCGAAGCAATAGCTCTTCCTTGGATCCTCCAGAGACAAAAAGAAGGTGCTATGACTCAGATGCTGTGCTAGACACTACCAAGCTACAGATACTCTGTGAAATGCAAGAAATGAGTTCAGATACTAAGATTTTAAAGATTTCATAATGGATTCCCATTATTAATGATTTGAAAAGTAGAAAGGTTAGTAAAATCTATTTTTGATCATTGACAATAGGTGTCAGGATGTCTCAGTTATGATGATTTTATCAGCAGTGCATGTGGGAAATTAAGTACAGTAGAACCTCCCTTATACGGGCAGTCTGGTTTTAGGGGGTACCTGTATCTCTGATTTGCCTGTATCTGAGAACAAAGGAAGATATAATGTTATGAACCCTATGTATTACAAAAAAAGATGATAATTTGGTTTGTTTCTTAGTCTCCATTCTTTTCCTTTTGCTTGCCATAGTAGTATGCTATGCACATGCTCAGTATGGACATTGAGCCATGCCCACATGTTATTACATATGTATTATTGAAAGGTCAAAGTTCCAGATATAGCTGCCCATTTGAAGGAGGTGCCAGCATCTTGGGAGTCCGGATAAGGGAAGTTCTACTGTATGCACTTGTGAAGTTGGTGAAAAGTTCAATCTCAGTATGGATATGGAAATAACTACCTTTATTATGTACACATGCAGAAGGATATCCCCAAATCTCTATCTATCACATGTGGTCCACTCACATTGGTGGTAATCAATGAGGAGGATTCAGATTATGATGACATTGAAGCTCCTCCATTCAGTCCTATTTCAGTAGATGAAAATTTTGACATATCTGACAGTAAACATGGTTGTTCTGTGAGTGATCCTGAAAGCACTGACACCAATAATGAGGACGATGATATTGAGAACAATTTAATTGATGACCTGGTAATTCATGTAATGCAGTCAGTCAGCTGGCATACCTATGGCTATGGCTATTTATTTTAGACAAAGAATGTGGAAGAAAGTGTCCTGATACCTGAGAAAGTGGAGAGAACAGGGTTTGGGTATCGACAATATAGACAAAAATGTGTTCATCCATCATTTCAGTGGCAGGAACATCGGAATGTCCATTATTTTCATGGCTATGCTATTTGAGAGAAGGTGAATCTCCAATTATTCTGATGATATTCCACCTTTTATCACACCAGATCCTAACATCCTCCTGCCATCAGTTATGGATTTATCCTCATTGAAAGAAGAGTTGACAGTACTAATATCTTGGTAAGTAATAACTTTATAATGTTGTTAGAAGTACTGCATTACTATAATTTGTACAGCATACTACTTCAGTGCATGGAGGAGTTTAAGGAAGAAGCTCAACATATTTTTTCTATGCATCTGCCTAGTAGACATTACAAAGAGATGGCATCAAAGTCAGAAGTGGTATGCTCTAGCTAGGACCCATAAAAAATTTGAAGCATGTATTAGACAGTGAAAAAGAAAGCAAGGAGGAGAAAGACCTGGTGGGAATCAAACTTGCTATCTTTGGAACAAACCAATCTCCCAAGGTCTAACTATATGACAAGTGTAATATAGTAGTCTCTAATTTTTATGCATGATGTGCCTTTGATAATCTGTGACCTCTAATAGTCCACCTTGATATCTCTGGCCTTACCAGTGTACTATTAGAGAGAACCCACTACACATTACTTGTCATGAATTAATGCATACTTTCTTTCAGATACCACTGGGTGTCTTACTCTTTAATGAAAACAAGATGGACAATATTTTGGATCATTATAATATGTCCCTAGTTCCTGCTGTTGAAGTTGGACAAGCTACCCTTCCAGATGGTATAACTATCACATTTGATGACACTCACTACTTTCCAATTCTCTTTGGAGGGGATCAGATGACTGTGGCAAGAATACGTGTGGAGTACAGTTGTTACATGATATGGAGGTGAGGCAGCCAATCGCTTTGAAGGAATAATACCAGTTGTTGAAGATTAGCATACTAGGATGACTGTGGTGAAGGTAAGTGATAGTACCATACTTACTACATGTGTACTTCATCGTGAATAATTCATAAGCTAATGTGCTAATGTCCTTTTTTTGCACCTAACTGTGGAGCAAGCTTTTGGAAGCTATGTTTTGTGTTTCACACTCTGAGTAACTTGACACCTAATTAGATAAGATCACCCCAAGACCCACCTTTTTGCAGTATAGCTGTGCTTTCTCATGTACTATTGATTTGTTCTTTGTTATTATTAACTAGATTATACACAGTGCTACTGTGTGGCGGGTACTTGCTAGTTATAATTTTTTTAGGCTAAATGTGGGGTCGTCTGTATAAGACTAGTTCCTGTGATGAGAAAAGAACTATGTATCAACTTCATAATCTGATTCATGTACCACAGTACCAACATAAACATGAATGCAGCAGAAGATTTCATGCTCCTGGTGTTTCATGCTCACAGAGTTGCTGCTGCAAAGACAATCCAGGTACTAAATCCCCTGGAAAGTGTCCAAGACCTGGCAAAGTTAATTATAGTGTATTGTACACATTTCCCTCGATTAAGTTCTGGCCACCTTGACCCTAACACAGATGGAATTCATCTATGTGCTACTGAACTTATTACCCTTAGTCTCATGTGGCATGCATTTCATGATGCAATCTGTGAAGGTGATGGAGACAGGATCATCAGGTGCTAGAAGTTCTTCCTTGTGCTATTCAAAAGTACAAACCACCATAACTATGCAAAGGAAGCAGTAAACTTGCTTGTACAGTATCACTACACTTTTTGTGACAGGCAAAAACCCAACTTTTGTGGAGTTGCTGCAGGCCTGCCAACCTAAACAACCCAGATTTCTTGAGATGATCCATAAAAAATCTTGAGATTGCCCCAAATTAGGCAAAAAATCTTGAGAGACATGATGCAGTGCCCTCAGCTATAATATTTGGCAATTTTATGGACAATTATACATAAAAAAACATAAATCATTTATTTCTATGAAGTTCATTGTACTGCATAGTGGCTTTTTTGGAAGCTAATAGTATTTCCTTGCTTGGTTCCCACAAGTGGCAGTCTTCACTATTAGCAAGCTTGACTTTCACAATAGATGACAGTGTTCCATTTGGATCCAAACAGGATCGAGTTGGTGTTTTGTTCAACTTCACCAGATTAAACACCCTTTCTTCAGCAGCATTGCTGTGTGGAATGGTGAGGATAATGTTAGCTACTTTGAACAGCTTCTCAAATCTCTTTGATCCATCATTATTGCGAATAGTCTGGATAAAACCCCAAATTATGTCCATTCTGTAGTGGGCTACAGAATCATCTTCATGAACAGTCGCTTCTTCCCAGATAGCACTTGGAATGTCTCTTTTTGACAAAATTTGGTAGTCTAAGAACTCTTCTTGCAGCCTGTCAAGGTCAGAGGGTGTGAAATTTAGGATGTGCAAATATCGAGCACAAAAGTATTCCACTGATGAGAAAGTACAATCATCTTTCACCTCAAAATTCACAAACTTGCAATGATTGAGCAATTCATCTGAAAATGGCAGCTTTTGCAAAGCTTGAGATGCAGCATCAACAAAGAAACACCTTACTAACTTGTAAAAGGTTCTTTTCTGCCTCTCTGATATATCACCACCATCCAGAAGCTTCATGAGCCTTTGCTTTGTTGCTATCCCAATTGTGATGTCAGCATTGTCAAGTTGATTTGCTATTGATGTGAAATCCACTTGTGTTACATCTTCTGTTTCTTTTATAGCCCTGACAGTGACAAACTTACTAAAAAGTTTCCTCAAGAATGATCTGATTTCTGTAGGAATGAGAAATATGGTAGGATGCTCACGCTGTAGAAGGAGATTGAGACGTGTGAAAACGGGAAGAACATGTTGATAGAAAAGCATATACACCTCTGATATAGGCTCATCAAAGAACTGAAGCAATCTCGCAAATCTAGATTGGTGCTCATGCTCAGATCGAAAATAGCTTTGAAGAGGCATGTAAAGGAGTAAAATCCTATTGATAGCTTGTTCTAAACTTAGCCAACGCACACTAACATGGCGAATCACTTCTCTGTAGCTGCTATCACAGAAATCACAGAAGTCTTGGAGGATTCCTTTCCTTTTAGTACTTTTATCAAACCAATAAAAGACATCCACACACACATCTTCCACGTCAACTCCAGATTCCTTATGAAGAGCTTCAGATGCATGATTGGCAATGTTATGAACCAGGTGGCACGGACACCCCATAAAATAGCAAGATTCTACTTTTTGCTGAACTTGTGTTTTAATAGAGTGATGGCGACCAATGTTGACACTGGTGTTATCTACCCCAAAACCCACACACATTTCCCAGGGAATATTCAAGGTGGTTAAAACAGAATCAATCTTCTGAAAGATAGCACATGCTGTACCACATTCCCTGCCACTGGTGGTACACATGTCTAACAATTGTGTTGTTGCCTGTCGTCTATTCAAATCAAAAATTCTCACAGTAAGTGGGTTCAATTTCTCTGCTCCAGTGTCATTAGATCCATCAACAGAGAGGCTATAAGGACTATTTTTCATGTTCTCGATCAAACAACCTGAAAAACAAGAATATTAAGGTTAGTGCTAGAATGCAACACCAAAAATACACACTAACATACTTTGAAAGTATGGCGCAATGCCAAGGTTCAGTGTAGAGGTTGCTTTAGTTCGCCGACAGGCATACTTCTTGGCTATTTCGCTATCACTAAATGCATCTTGCAAGAGGGGAGTTAGATGATCAGAAACTGCCAAAGGTAAATTATGTTCGACCACAAAATTGGTAAGCTTAACTTCAGCTCGTATTACCTATGGAAACAAAAAAAAAATTAATCTTGAAATTTATAAATGCTAGAAGCCATGATACCTTGTCAGACAATGGGTTTGTTCTTGAGGCGAATGAAAGTTGACTCTGTTTGGACATCTGTGAGCCTATTCGTTGGTGAGTTTTTCCAGCTATATGTGTCTTGACATCACTTACTCCTTGATGGCTACAACTCAAGGTCTTGCTGCACAAGGTACACTGGAATGAATGCTGATCACCTGGAACTGCAGTTATGAAGCTCCAAGTCTTGGTCCAATCCTTGGAAAAACTTGATTTATACTTGTAGGCTCCAGAATATTTCAACTTCCTCTTGGCTTTCTTTGCCACAGATGGCCCTGGTTCATCATCACAATCATCCAGATCACCATCTGAACTTGAAGTACCACTTCCACCTATGGCCTCTTCACAGAAGTAAGAGCTAGAGAAAGAGCTGCTAGACTCGGCCATCAATGCTGACTGTTACAATTTTTTAGTTCAAAGTTCAACCTGCTTAATTAGAGAATACTATCAAGGGTATAGGTGTGGCACTGGCTGCTGCTGTTATGATACAGTCCAGTCTGTAAAAAAAAAATCAGTGAGATTTCACACTTTCTTAGTGGGATCTTGAGATTGTGCTCATTTTAGTGAGACTCACTGAAAATCAGTGAGACTTGGCAGCCCTGTTGCTGTGTCAACACACGAGGCTATTCGGGAGCCAATATCCCATGTGATCTCCATATGGACCATCTTAACTGGCGACTGAAGTCAGTGATCAGAGGAATGGGTGCAAATGTGAATGCTGCTGCAATAGAGAGTGCTGGAAAATCCATTACAGTTGTAGATCATGTTTGCCAGCTCTTTCAACAGCATCCACAGTCTGGCCATCATCCTATTCCTCCCTTTGGAGATTTCAATAAGGTGCTAAGTGTTTTGGAAGAAGAAAATGTTTTCATGACCCTCTCCAATCACCAACAAAAGTTTTAAATTTACTTGTGGAGAATTTACAATGAAAGAATTAGAAAAGAAAGTAAAAACCAACATCATTCAATTACTTCACATGTGAATTTCAAGTACAAGTGTATATCACAACATCTACTCCCACTAAGTTATACTACTTTCAGAATATAATAATAAATCTTGAAATAGTAATCGGTGCCTGCAATGTGTGGTGTTTTTTAACTTCATTTTTTCCCCCCAACTCCCTGATACAATGTAGCTGTTGAAACGTTGCCATCCCTGCCAGAACATCCTGTTTCTTGAACATACTCTTAAACTGTTGATGGCATACCCCGATGAATAACTCCTCTAATGTCAGGGCAATCAATACCCATGCCAAAGGCTGTGGTAGCTATAATCATGCGGAGTTTGCCATCTTTCTCAGAAAAAAAGCTTTAAAACCTCATCTTTTTTCTCCCTTGTCTGGATAGCTGTAAACATGTCGATCAGACGATATCCAGGAGGATCAGTAAAGTACTTTCCTAGATTGTGTTTCAGAAGAATATAGATATTTGAACAGTCAGCGAAAGTCCTTACATATACTACAGTTTTAGGAAAACTTGCTTGTTTGGCCTTCATTTCCTCAGATAGGCATTGTACAAATTTATCCATGCCTACTTTTGAAAGAACTTCAAACACTATACTTTGCCTGTGTGGTGGTTTTACTAATGAAAGCTACTTTGAAATTACATGAAATGATTCAGTTGTTGCAGTTGCTGTCCGAGACTAGAATATGCACTCCACTTGGAATGACACTCCCAAAATCCACTATCTGTCTAAAAGCTGGTTGAAATTGAACTCCCCATATTTTTACACAATGTGCTACATCTACCAGCAACACAAACCAGCTTTTCTTAGTAGACTGAAGAGAGTAGCATATTTCTGTATGTTGGATGTTTCAGGTGTAACGAAAACAAGTTGTACTTGTCCCTCCAAAATCTTATTTTTAGTAGTAGTGCTTGTCGGCCCATAGCCTGCACATAATCCACAAGATGAATATTTTGAAGATTGATCAATCATCAAGGCTCTAAGGGGGCTTATGTACAAGACAATGCTACCAGATGTTCATTCAATTAACAGTATAGCTAGCTATAGCTACATAGCTACTTACCAAGCATTTCGTCAAATGCATATGGTAAGAGTGCACATATAATAGACTTCCCAAATCCAGTGGGAAGAGATACATTATTTCTTTCCATGAAGTATTTGACTGCTTCTACTTCAACTTGGCATATCCAAGTTTCCTACCACTCTGTTCAATAGTAGCCTCTAATCTATATACTCTAGGCACTAAAAGCAAAGCGCAGACTTTTACTAAATTCGTGATGTACCGTATATTGTGTCATAATGTTGTGTATGATGTCAATAATTGTTGACTGGGCACAACGAGATCGTCTAAGAGTCTGGCGCATGAGACTCGAAAGTCCATGTTTTGAACCTTGTGAAAATCATACTTACAGTGCTGAGATATGAGCTGGATTTGCAGCGGTGGCTTTTTAACACTTCAATCTACACCTTTGTGGTTAATGTCTAACACTTATTTATGTGATGATAAGAGTGAGTGGGAAGAAAGGAGGGTAACCTCCCTTTATATAGCAGTGCACTCTATAACCCCCTGTATTCTATGGGTAGTAGGAGGGAAGGGGTTATGTCATTAGTATTCTCTACCGTGTCACTATTGACATGTTCCCTAATGTAGATGATGAGACATTGTGTACTACTTCCCTAGGACAATGGCCCCTCTCCCTGGGAGTGAAGCTATAATAGCTATTACTGCAGGAGGTAGCTAGCTCTCTCGCTAAATAACTTTCTTTTCTTCTTTTTCACTAGATCTAAAATTTACATAATGTACCATTCAACTATTATGCTTGTGGCTGGCTTCCCTGTATCTTGCCCTGCTAAACTCAGCCTCAGCCCCAAATATTTTCCACAGCTATCGTTGGGACAAGGACACATTTATGGACATTTTAACAGCAGCCTGGTCCCCTGTGTGATAGATTACTGTTTTGTTAATACTTAGGCTGAGGTATATATGTATATATAATATGAATCAAAGTCTTTAATCTGTACACTGGCACAAATATACTCCAACTAAATCAAAGTTCACACACACAGCACTAGTCTCTCGGCTCTCGTCTCACGTGACACGCACATAATTAGCTACTTCCTGTTATTAGTTGTTCTGATAGCCTGCTTGATTAACTGTCTATCAGGGAGGTATGCTTGTTGGTGACTCCCTGACACCCTGCTTCTTGTACCATTAATTATACAGATTTTAATTGGTTTCAAGTGGTATGGGATAGAAAATTTAAATGTTCTAACAGTTCTTCAGGTTTAGTTACGTTACATTCAAAATAAAAATACTACCCTAATTTTAATTTATTAGAGTGTGTTGTAAATAAAAAAAAGTGACTCAAGTCTGTTAATACATGTAGTATAGGGTGATTGTAGAGCTTACCTAAATAAAATGCTTGAAGTAATACTTCTGTCAAATGATTGGGTTCTATCTTCAATGAATTCTTGATTTATATTCTATAACATAATAGGTATTAGGCCACTAGTAATGGTGCAAAGTACAGCACCATCTGGGCTGTAATACTGTGTGGTCTTCGATAAAGGTGATATAGATGATGATATAGGGAACTTAAATTAGTTATCGACAAAGAAGTTAGTTTTTGGGTGTGCTTTGGACAGCAGATCTTGACGGAAAGCAAATATACTCCCAGTGATGGGTAGCCACTGGCTTCTCTGGTTGCAAGATGCAGCATAGTTTTCTTTTGCATATTTAAAAGCTTGCAGTAAAAGTTAACATCTTTTTCCACAGCTTCTTGGGAAGCCCCATGTCTGTCCATTATCTTATCACAGATGGTTTCCCACTCGAACCTTTTCCATCCAAAGATGTAGTTAATGACAGTTATCACACCTTCTGTCTTTAACTGCAAACTAGTAGTATGAAGGTATATTCAATCTCTTGATTTTTTATCTAAAAATATATACAGATCAAAAGTTATTGCATTTCAAACAATCCTTTCACAGTCAAGAGCTCAGTAGTTTCCCTCCAATTAATGGTAAAACCCGCTCACTCAAATTGTTTATCAGGGGCCCAGGGCAGTACTGTGCAGCTGTTAAATGTTACTAACCAACTCTGCAGTTTTCATTGGCAATTTAATTACTTCATCTGATTCCTCTTCAAGAACATCACTTTGCTGACAAACACTTCAGAATTTTCAGCCATTTCTAGAGCTTCTACTGCTACATTTCTTTGTTCATCAGCAATATACTGGCATAAGATATGAGTCTACTTTGCTGTAAGTCCAACAGTTCCATTTTGATCATAGTTGCTAGAAAGCAGTTTTGTGAAGGTGACTATCTATGCTGTCAAGTCTCCTCATACCGGAGTCACTATATCTCCAGCTAGGAAAGTTAAGTGGTAGAGACCTGGAACTTGCTGCAACTAGCTCCACAGATACTCGCTGCTATAGTCATGTGATACTCAAAGATTACTGATTCTTGATTGTAGTGTGCCAAAGTTATCCAAGGTCTTCCATATGACCAATATAAAAATAAAATTGTGTATAAACGCATAACATTACATTATCACTAGGAATTCACTTCTTTCACTCTAGCTCGGAGATTGAATGGCCGGGGGCATGTTTATCATGTGACATAACGTGTCCACCGACTATGTACTGGTGTCTTTTTGCAGTTATGTAGCTGATTTTCTTTTGTACACTTCACTGAAGTACGAGTGCCGAAAGTACAAAGAGTACTTTCCTTGCATTGTTCTAGTATGTCTTCTACATCATCGTTTTTACCAGCTAACTTCAAATTTTTTGTCCACTCCATGACCCGAGAAAGCTAGAGCTGCTAGAGGCGTTCATTTTCAAAGGTCAGCTAGCTTTTTCATGTTTGTAACTAGCTGACTATATGATAGACCCTATCACTTTATATGTCTATTAACCATAAGTAAATAATATAGATCCCAAGAATATTTTGGAATCATATCATTGAAGGTCATAATATTAATTTTGATGACACCCCCTTCATCATGAATGGATCCTGAAAGTTACAGTGTCAGTTTGGGCAACATTATTTCATGTAGGCAACTCAGGACGTACACAATTGCAAGGTACTCGAAAAATTGGATGTCCAGTATATATACATGTGCATGAACTCCAGCTCTATCCTACATTTCAAATTCCCAGTTCAGAGAGTCTGGGAATAAGGAACTTTAAAGATTTAAAGAAGAAGAAATCCAATGAACTCAGAGAATGTCTTACTAGAGAAGCAAAAGTGGAAATGTAGTAGAAATATTTTGTTTTGTTTCCTGGAATAAAGGCACATGAAGGCTTCCATCCAACGGATGGTTGGCTCAAAGGATTCATCCTAAACTCATTAAAAAAAAATCAATGAACTTTTTGGAAATAGCTACTGAGTCCGTCACAGATCAACATAGTGATAACTCACTCAGCTCTAATAATGAAGCACTATCTTGTAGTGAAATACCTAAACAAAAGATGCATGCACGTATATATAATCTACTTTAAGGTAACGAGGTTACAAAATTTAGCGGTTTTGTGCTTTAAAACATTTAACTGGTACAAATATTAGCCTTATTATTACAGTATACAGGGTTTCTTTCAGGGGGGGCAGGGGGGAGCATTTGCCCCCCTTGTACTTATATTGCCCCCCCTTGGAGGAAGTGAAGAATACATCACTCTCCCATTTTTTAAGGGCACTTCTTGCTAGAAGATTGTTGAGACATCAAACCATGACACTGCTTTTTAAGAGCAGTTGGCTCAATATTAGAGTCTTCAAATTCAGTGAGATTTTTGCTGGGCTCAATATCAGAGTCTTCCTCTTAGACTAATGCATGTCCATTCAAAGAACTAGTGTACATTAAATACTACTCTACAAGTTGTAAGTCTCTGCACTGGAGTTTAACTTCACCATTAGCAAAGACATTTGTAGCTACTTTTGTTCCTCAAGCTCACAACTAGCTAAGCCTCTACTAGAAGAGATATCTCTGGATCAGAAACATGTTACCTGACAATTCAGTGTGCTATGTTACTTAGCAGTAGGTCTATACACATTATGCTTTAAATTTTGCCTATTATGCTATGCTCTGATTCTTTACCACTTGCCCTATTATGCCCTAAATTTTTGCCCATTATGCCCCATTATGCTTTGAAAATATCATTGAAAATAGACACTAATGGTCATCACGGCACAGCTATAAAAAATATTGTTCCGTCTGGTGCCACAGTATGATGATATTATTTATACTGTCATTCATTTGGTACACTGATAGAACAAGAAAGTGCATGATCACAGTCCCCCCCCCAAGGCACAAAATGTTCATGAAAACTAAAACCTGGGGAGGATGCTTGCTCCACCCGACCCCCCTACTTTGCAGATGTACTGATTTTGCCCCCTCTTTGGTAAAATCCTGAAAGAAACCCTGACATAGGAATAATACATCATCAGTCATGTTAATATTTTATACATAGATGTCTACCAAAAAATTCCATGGGAGAGTAACTGCCATCAAACAGACCAAGAATTCCTGCTTTTCTTCACCTCTTTAATGTTATCTAGTGACCTTCAGTTGAACATTGACCAATCATTGTGATTTAATAATGATCAATCTGACATCAACATCTTCAAGTGCCTTCCTTTCACTAGGTAGGTTAGCTACAATAATAATTGCATGCTAGTTACCACTTCTCCATGTGATTCTCTGGTGACCTTTGACCCTGTCAATCTTTAATTTGATAAATTCAATTGAAAATCACTAAAATGAGTACCCCTTACCTTAGGGTATATATTGACTAATGTGTAGCTGTAATTACACAATGTAGTGTCAATTTGCACTTGTTTTGTCAGATACTCACTGCATCACTCATAATAGCATTATCACTCAATGAAGTATGTTAACTAACTGCATGTGTTATATAATGGTCAGTCTGATAGGTAGCCTGACTTTATCTATTTATTTATTATTTTTGGAAGGGGGGGGGGGGGGAGATGATAGGGGGAGGGAGATGGAGAGGATGAGCAACACCCCCCCTCTCCCCCCCCAGATGTTGCTTGCCCTGTTTTCTATTTTTACAAATTGAGTATGTGATTATGCAGTAAACTATAGTTTGACATTGATTATTGATTCTGATTCTCTTAGCTTTTAGATAATGGTGGACAGTGTGTATACTCTGTGGCAGCTGATGGTAACTGCTTATTCTAAAGTCTTTTACTTCAGCTGTATGGATTAATTGTCAGGCACTATGATATTCGCTCCTTCTAGTGAGATTATATTACAGCCAGGATCGAATGTGGATTGCCTGTACTCATGTAGATTGCCTGTAGATTGCCTGCACTCATGTAGATTGCCTGTAGATTGCCTGTACTCATGTAGATTGCCTGTAGATTGCCTGCACTCATGTAGATTGCCTGTACTCATGTAGATTGCCTGTAGATTGCCTGTACTCATGTAGATTGCCTGTAGATTGCCTGTACTCATGTAGATTGCCTGTAGATTGCCTGTACTCATGTAGATTGCCTGTACTCATGTAGATTGCCTGTACTCATGTAGATTGCCTGTAGATTGCCTGTACTCATGTAGATTGCCTGTAGATTGCCTGCACTCATGTAGATTGCCTGTACTCATGTAGATTGCCTGTACTCATGTAGATTGCCTGTAGATTGCCTGTACTCATGTAGATTGCCTGTAGATTGCCTGTACTCATGTAGATTGCCTGTACTCATGTAGATTGCCTGTAGATTGCCTGTACTCGTCGTGTAGAAAATTATTACAGCATCTACATATTTTCAAGTTCCAATTTATTTCCTTCAAGCACCATCATGTATGTTAAAATGTGAAGTTTTTAACCCCCTAGGACCATTATCTGAGTTTTCTTATCCAGAAGTTGATACTGCTGCTGAAGATATGACTGTTCTGGACCACTTTGAACTTTTGTTTAATGAGGTGAAGTTTCATTGGCACTACAGTACTCTTACACTGACGACAGAATTTTTTTTTCTTTTTTTTTTCTTTTTTGCTTCATTTTGTACTTTGCTATGTTGTTTGTAGTATGTTATAATATACCACCTACCTTTTGCACATTTATATCTGAAGCAGGCTATTATCAGCCACTATAACATATTATCGAGCGCGCAGTGCGCGCTAGCTAGCTGAGTTCGATCGTAATAAATGTGACTAAAACTCTTCAGAGAGATGAAAAAGTAATCCCTTACATCATAGTTCACACTCCGGCCAGTTAGCTAGCTTAATTAGACAGAATCCTATTGAGCTACATAAGTTAAAAAAAAAAAATAAAAAAAAAAAAATAAAAATCCCGCGAAATTTAATAGTCCTAAACAACACCTGAATCCTGACGTAAATATTTGCTGCTGCTGATATCGACAGAATGCGCGGGCAAATGTAGATCAGCGTCTAGCAGAGCCGATTAGGAAATGTAGATCGATTTTTGACTAATACTGCACCATAGCCCACACGTCTCGGTCTTATAGGGATGCTTCCTATCGGCAATGGCCGCAGAAGACTGTGTAGTTGGATCTTGAAGCAGCCAAACTAGTTGAAAATGAAACGTGAGAGAGTAATTAAGGCATGCTATATAGGAGAGATCATGGTGCTATAGGAGAGATCATGATGCTATAGGAGAGATCTAGTCCATAGGTTCCAACTTTTGAATAACTTCCTGGACAAAGTTGCAACCTCCACCATAATATAATTATTGTGACCACACCTATGTAGCATAATGATTATTATGATGATGATGATGATGATTAATTTTACAAAACCCATCTACTAACACTCTATTACAAATGCAGTAAATCTGAAATAGGAAGCTAAAAATTTTAAATTTTGTCCCACCAAAATAATTTCTTTTAGGTAGCTATGCATAATTTTGCAGCTTTGGCTTAGTTTGTAAGCTACTAATTCCTAGCTGCTTCCTAGCCTGGCATAAATTCAATTAGAAACTAAGGCTGTAATGACCCAATTTGGATAGTTGTCCAGCCACTCTGGGACTAACTTCTGACAAGCTGTGTCATTGTTCAACTGTCATTATATAATTTGTCCTATAGTCCATGACCTAACGCTGATTTTAACGTGCTAGACACCATATTGGGTGTCAAATTAGAGTAGTAGTAGCTGTATTTGTACTTTATTTTGTACCTCATTTGTGCCAGAAACTGAATTTCATATTAAGATCAGACTATAATGCATAGCTAACTGCTGTGTGCTATTTAAGGGAAACTTTTTCAACATTTTCTTATCCAGTCCTATAATTGGAGAATACTCATCTCCTACTCTATGACACTATACCTTTAGCAGTCATTGATAATGCTTAATGCTGAGGGTTGGTTCTAGAAACAATATTGAATTTATTGATTAATCTCCCTCAAAATAACATGTGGGAATATATTTAACAGAAGTGGTACATTCTGTGGTGAATGTTATTTCCCGCAAGTTATTTGTCCAATATGACCTGTGTCAAGTGTGCTTTGTATTTCTTCTGCTTAAATTTTTCTACTTTATTGAGATAAATGCTACATCCTCATGGATTCATATTTTATTGCGTTATTATGCATTAAAATCCCTTACAGCTTTGGGTATCAACTTGGAATCTTGATTTCTTTCGTCCTTTTGATCATGATATTTTCCTGGGAACTGGTACATTGCTTCTTCTACATAGCTGTGGCAAGCTATCCAAATGCTATCTTGTTTTGATAGATTTGTGTGGTCATAATAGCTATCAGACTTCTGGTGATTCTATGGAAGCCATTTCAAATATTTCTTAGATAGGAATTGGGAAATTAAGACCTCTGCATATGCTCATCAGAATTAATTATGTCACACACACAAAAATGACGCAATGATTAATGATGTCATGATTAATGATGTCATGATAAATGATGTCATGATTAACGATGTCATGATTAATGCTACTTCACAGTTGTTAATACATGCACTCATCACATGACATGGCCTTGCATAATAAGTCTCTTTTCAAGAGAAATGGAAACTGACATTGAATTTTATCATTATCCTGAAATGCTACTTATTAAAACAATTTTCATGTACAATAATATGCAAATATCATAATAAAAAATAATGTCTACATTATATCTACATAATTCACTAAGTAAAGAGCTAAGAAATACAACTGGCTTCTAACAGACAATAATAATGGCTAATTCACACTCAATACTATAATAATGTCTTGTAGCTATTTATGTCTTTGGTTTACGTCCTGCTGCACTACGTGTTTTAATACCAGGAGTTGGTTTAGGCTTCATAGACAACTGCTTTCTGGTGTAATGTAGTTGAGGATCTAAAGAATATTATGTTCTGTAATGACTGACTTAAAAAAAGCATAGTTAGTAAAACATTAATTTACTTATTTGTAGAATACCCAAAACATTTCACATGTTCAACTTTCTAGTATTTGTGAAAACCAGACATCAATCAATGAGCTCTCTATGCATAAAAAGAAAACTAGTTAAATTTTGATTTTATAAAGTTATGCTCAATTCTATTTCCAAGTTTATATACATTTTCTCTATACATTCTCTCTATACATTTTCTCTATACATTCTCTCTATACATTCTCTCTATACATTCTCTCTATACATTCTTTCTTCTGTACATTCTCTCTATACATTCTCTCTATACATTCTCTCTATACATTCTCTCTATACATTCTCTCTATACATTCTCTCTATACATTCTCTCTATACATTCTCTCTATACATTCTCTCTATACATTCTCTCTATACATTCTTTCTTCTGTACATTCTCTCTATACATGTTCTCTATACATTCTCTCTATACATTCTCTCTATACATTCTGCATGCACTTGTTGAAGTTAACAATGATAGACATGAATTTCATGCTTAAGTAAATGAGTCTCAGATCCTGTCACATTTCATAGTTTATCTACATGTTATAGCTTGCTTTTACTTTAACCTTTCAGTGAAAGGGTTAAATGTTCTTTAAATTCATTATTATCGTGTCTTAGCTAATGGTTATAATTTTGTGAATACATTAAAAGGAGAAATGGCTCTGTAGTACAAGTACCCTTTCTGCAAACATGAGTCAAAATATTTCATGACTTATGACAGGATTCATATATCCTAGTTCACATTACATCTACAATATTATTGGCTACAGTTATCAACCTTCTCTTCTGGTTTCCATCTCCTCTAAAACTTTTCTCTCTCGAGAGAGCCTTTCTTCATTGGCTTTCACATATCCTGTAATAGTCTTCCTTGCTAGACCCAATTCTTTCAAAACTTTCCTCATCTCTACTTTGGTTTTTTCAGAGATTTCTGGATTTCTTATATCATTTTCATCATCTTGCATCGACTGCAATACACACATAGCTTATTAAATTGAGTATATCTTCCTGATGGGATAACAAAACTGCTTGTTTTAGGGCTATTTCTTCATTTAGACTGTCCATTTCAGAGAGTATTCTCACATTATGGTATACTAATTTCAGGAGGTTCAGTATTTTGTAATTACATTTGGACAGAAAACTATGTTCTCACCTTCTCAATAGCTCTTATTACTTTCTGAAAATAGCCATTTCTCTGCAGGAAATAATACTATTAACTTATTATAGGTCTATGCTGTATATTACTCTTCCAAGTCAGCGTGCATACCCATTCTCAAGAATCTCCTTCCCCAGTCCCCATTCCTGAGATTGCACACTAATTATAGATATCTCCATTGAGTAGCTTAAGATGTGCATTACAAACTGAGGGCAGAACCTGAGTGGCAATACATTCTGATCAGTAGCTGTACTGGGTAGGCATAAACAATCAATGGAGGTCTAAGGCAAGGAGGTGAAACCCTATGTTTGTCAGTATAAATTAACAATGATTCCCAATGGCTAAGGAAATTTGCTACATTGTTATACTTTACAGAGTGCTTCACACTGATATAGATGTGTTCTTATGGTTGTTCAAAGGTCAATTTAAAGAATTTTACCATTGTGTGTGTGCATTACTTCAAAATATATGAAGAGGTATTAACTTACTCCAGTGTAACATTGGATCATCTCTTTTTGACTTACTATCTATAAAGAAAATAAAAGATGATGTTACATACTACAATTTGTATACAGCTAGTGTAGTACATTGTGCTGGAGGCTGGTTTGAAAAGATAGACTCCTATGATAATATTTTGCATGCTTATTGTGTTGATGAGAACTATATGTATATGGCCTACATAGCTGCAGTATAGCTATGTACGTGTAATATTCAATAATATATAATAAGATTACTGACTATAAAATAAGATTACTGTAATATACTATAAGAATACTGTAAGGAAATTTACACATAGAAGGACCCTTATTTTATGTGTCAATTTCTATTCTATAGGCTGCATACTGCACTCTTAGCCAATAAGCTGTAATTATGATTCACCTCATTTTCAACTCTGTATAAAGTTGCATCTTCTGTCAGTACTTCTATTATTTTCTGCTGTTTGGCCACCCTGGACAGTTCGTTTGGGTGGTCTCGAATTCTATTGGCAATGACTGTGGGAACAAGCCATGTTATTTCCATGCATCCTTTCTTCACGTGTTCTAGAATGACCGAGCAAGGTGGGAGAAGAAATTCACTCCTCAATGATTGCCAGAATTCATCAACATAATCAAGTGACCTATTTTTGAAGTGAAACTTGTACTTGGCGGTTAATTTTTCTTGGTAGGAATTTCTATCGTAATTTTTTTCTTGGTTTACTTCATCAGTAGCATTCATATAATGGACCATCTTTGTTGCCATTCTGAATCCATTCAGATCCAGTTTGTAATCCTGAATCCATTCCATTAATTCCGAATCAGACTCTCCAAATCTTTTACAGATATTTTCAAGATCAGCATATCTTTGATAATTCCAATGATTACTTCTTGCTAATGCATCAAATATTTCTTGGACACTGTTTCTATCAGCTAAAATGTCACCAAAGTGTAATTGATACATCAAATGACTGCGAAATTCCAGGATGTCAATGTTCTTGTGTCCCAGTCTCTCTGCAACTTTCATAACCAGAGCAGCAAAACAGTCTTCAATCTTACTTAAATTCTGTTTAGTGGCTTCTGCTTCATTCGGGTGTGGGACAGTCATTGAGACTACATAAGAAGTCACATCAGGTATTAACTGTTAATGATTATCAATGGAATAGAAAAATTATTTGAAATAAATGAGTAGATATTAGGAGATATATAGTGGAGTTAGGGAGATTGGGGGATTAGGGATGGTTGGGGGGAAAGCCATAACTTATGAGCTATAATGCTAGCATCAGTGCTGGTGGATCCATGGGGAGGAGATAGGAAGTAGTCATGAGCAATATAGTATGAGAATTGGTACTATTTGATGCTTTATTTCAGTTATCTCCTTCACACAAACTGTGGCCATTTTACAATCACGCTTTGGGTCAGGGACCCTCCCACTTAAAATCCTAGACCCCTAAGTGATTCCTATTTTATATAGCAACTTTTCAGTTGCATCTCCCACTCCTGTCCACTAGGTCTCGATGGAGTATGCTCTATCATGCTAGGCTGCAATTCCTGTAAGTAAGCTCTATTGTGACCTACCCAATACCTATTATGTGTGCTCCACTAAACTAAATCACAGAGAGCTGGCTCAATTTTTCATGTTGACGGCATAGATGTTTGTCTTCCCAGGAGTTCAAATAATGTCCCACTTGATAATTCTTATATCATTTTTTTCATGTTGCTTGAGCATGAATGATGATGACTCCACTTGCTTTGAACTAGGTACTCTTAGGGAATTTCTTGCTAGAAGCAAATCTAGTAGCTACAATAGAGCATGTATTTTGATCAGCAGGTGTTGATCCAGTACTATTACATTTGTCTTAGGTCATAGAGTAAACAGTCAATTCAGTACTAATACATGTATTTATTTACCTTCTGGACCTGATTCTATGCCAAGATATTCCCTCTCAAGTATATCAACAATGTCTTTATATTTTTCGCCTCCTTGTCGAAAGTAATTCATTAGTCTGTGGTAGTTTTCTGGAGCAATTGCAACTTTATTTATGATGCCATTCAGAAATTCCTGCTCTTGAGGTATGTTGCGGTAGACTTCTTCTGAAACGAAGTAATTGCTAAAAAGGAAATCTCGAAGATCTGCATCATCTCTCAAAGTTTTCTTGACAGAGTTGATACATTTTCTAATAACGCGATATTCCCTACTTTCATCCGTTATTGTTTCCAAAGAGGCAAATGATAGTAATCTGAAACCAGTAAAGAAATTCTTCTGTCTACAGTCCCTGTGGTTAGCAGTGCTAAACAGCAAACCCATCTCTGTGTTAGATACAGATACTTGTAGAGACAAAATACAGTTATTATGGCCTTCAATCACCTCCTACACACAATATAACGTGACCATTAACATATTCATGACCATAATAGTAAGTAACTGATTGTATTCATGCCTACTGGAATGCCATTTACTCTAGCAGTGAGGATTATAGTAGCCTGACAACATGTCAGACCAACATAAGTTTTGTTCTGACATGACTGATACAATGATTTCTGCATATCAGTGGCCCAAGCCATTGTGGGAATTTTTGGCTACTGAAAGGTAATCAATTTCCTACAACCTTATGTATTTCTGCACATCTTCTCTAAGAGTGACAGTTAGCTACATAACCTAGTTAGCTACATAACCTAGTTGCAACTTATTATTAGCTAGACTTGTTAGTGTGTATGGCTAACAAGCAACACCTACATGTTAACCAGTCAAAGTGTCAGAACGCAGAACAGAGCAAGTTTTGTCTGATGGCCGTCTGTAATAATCCTCTCTGCTCTAGTACATGGTGTTCTTCACTAGAAACTTAGTTGTGCCAGTGATCTGTTTATATGGACAGAAAAATTATAATACAGGTAGCTATGTAGCTATCCTACACAAACTCAGTGCATAATGATGGAGTAATGATTTTATTCATACCCATAACAGGAGTTCAATGAGTATTATTCACAATCAATAAAAATGCCTCTGTTTAGTATTCAAGGTGTTGACTCTATTCATGGTGTGAGGTAGCAATCAATAAAAATGACTTTGTCCAGTATTCATATGGGATGATATTACTGGTCAGAGGTACACAGGAAGCAGGTGGGAGGTATCAAGTTACACAGTTCAAATTTTTAAATGTTTAGCTACTAATTAACAGGTGTTACAAGATTGACCAAGCAACAAGACACACTGTTGTATTTCCATTATCTCAATCCTTATAAAAGTACAATTAGGTATTTGTGACTGGATTTAGGACAAGGGACCACTTCTCGCAATAATTGATTTTTAGTTATACTCAAAAAACTGAACTAGGGTATACTTTTGACAAAATGTTTTTATTGCCTTATAAGTAACTATCATCTTTCCCCCACCTAGCTATTAAGTTTCACACCTTGAAAACACTTCCTTACACCAAGTTCGGCCTAAGAAAATTCACACTTCAACTCATAGCCTAAGCGTTTCGAGTAAACAAAACCCCGCTTTTCAATAATAAGCGTTTATGGCTTCTTGGCTTTGAACTTCTATATCTTGACAACGGTAGTACCTAGGGCTATGGTATAACTTTTATCCTGAAGGTAATTTAATGCATTTGAACCTAAAACTAAGAACTAAATTTTGATATACCCCTGAGTGGTCCCTTTTCCTAAATCCGGTCACATATAATTCCATTATACTTCCCTATCTTAAGTCAACTAACCTTCCAACTAATTAGATAGGCCACTCCCTTTAAATTCTATTCTCAGTAAAAACACTTCAACCACAATTGTCTGTATCTCTGAACATAAATATACCCCAAGTACAAAGATTTTTACTTTTCTTTGACTTGCCACTAGCTATTCATGGAAGCTAGACTAACCCTCAGTTAACACTAAAATGAAGCCATACTCTGTGTGTGTGTGTGGTGATACAATAACAATATGTGGAGAGTTCATACATAAACATGAAATACAATGAACAGACTTTAGCTATTACTTGCACTTTATAATACATAAAGTGAACATTATAATTAGCTATAGATAAATTAATTAGTGTCTTCAGATGAGACCAGTAGTTTAATCACCACCTGAGAAATATATATCCATTATTAGTAACTATAGAAGAACCTCTGATAAAGGACCCTCCAAAATAAGCAAAACCACTGAACAAAGGACAACTATAAATTAACCTCTATGATAAGGACAGCCTCACAGTAGACCAAGTCCTAATTCAGAGGTTCCATTGTATAATTATAATCAAAAATTGTACCTTCTCTCTGTGCCATCAGCTCATTCAGTATGGCTTGTTCCTTTGCTAGACTCTCTTCATAGTCATTCATGTATCCTATAAAATTTGAGCGATTTGCATTCAGCTCCTTCACTATTTTCTTGTATTTTTCCTTCATCACTGGATCACAGGAAGGATCTCGAATCTCGTTCTCAAAGTACTCTATAGACTGTGAGACAATATAGAAGAACCATCAACACCTGACCATGTAATTTCACTACTTCATTTCTTGAAATGAGACCACCTATAGCCTGGCTGTAGTAGCTAAGTGCAGGCATACTATAGATAGAGTTGCTCAATAGAATTTGATATTGTAAGATATTTCCTTTTCATCAAGATGTGTCAGCATGAATCCACCTGAAATAACCTTAAGCTACTGTGGTAAGTTACACATTACTACAGTCAGGCTAGAGGTGATCTCATCCTTAGGATATGGGAATCCCTGCCAGACAAACACAGCACATAGTATTTGAAAAGTAAACTGGTAGCAGTGTACATAGCTAGCTACATTATCACATACACACAACAAAAATAGGCCTGCTATGACATAATATTATTGTTGATCTTATCTATACATAGTGAAGGCTTCACATACCTTATTGATTGAGTCAATAGATCGAAGGAACTTATCAATTTTCTATGGAAGATAATGAGATTGATATCATGGGAGCACATGATTGATTGTATTCCCTCCAATATTATAAGGTAATATAATTATAGAGGTGTATATAATAGCTGGAATATGAGAGTATGAGAAGGAGAAAGTGTTAATTTCATCTCCAAAACAGATAGAAATCTTATCTTTCCAAATTCGATAGGATTATTACCCTCTCAATAATCAGAGTCACACACCTCATCCCCTCCACCAGATTTACTACCAAAATACATATTTCTAAATTGGAGGGAGCAAACAGACTTGCACTAGGAAGAAAAAGGTACTAAGAACATCATAGGATGTTCAGATTCCCTGGGCCTTCACACTGCATTGACTAGATATTAATTCATAATAATTATTATTTTGTGATGTTCAGTATTTGGTTGGAATTACAGATACTCTTCTCTGTAGCTGTGATTATATAGCATTAATGCTTACCTCAGTGTACCATCTGATATTTTCTTCATGGTCCCGAATCTAGAAGGGAAAATATGTTTTGGATGATGATAAATTACAGTGGGATCTAAAGTAACTTGTCATGATTAGGGGAGTGGCCTCATTTCATGGGTGAAAGTTGTAGCAATACTGATACACAAGCTGTTATTTGAGACATATCCAAGTGTCCTTAAATACAGAGGTGTCATAATTTAAATGGGTTGGAATAGAGGGGTTCCACCATCCTTCTAATCTACTTAATTTTCTATTTCAAGCAGTGGGATTTTAATGAAAATGGTGCTGATAGCCTACATCCACTTTTGTAATAACTGTTTTAGTGTAATGATGATAGTCCAGTGATAGATCTAGATTTGTCAGAGCACCCAAAGCACACCACCAGTTATACCACTACTTAAAGACTTACCTGTGCTTCAATACTCCTGTCCATTTTGGTTAATTTACTTCCTAAAGATAAGATTGGACTTCACCTTTAAATAAAGAATGCAATGTAAAATTGTACCTTTTCTCTGTGCCATCAGCTCATTCAGTAAGGCTTGTTCCTTTGCTAGACTCTCTTCATAATCATTCACGTATTCCAAAAAATTTGAACGATTTGCTTTCAGCTCCTTTACTATTTTCTTATATTTTTCCTTCATCACTGGATCGCAGGAAGGATCTCGAATCTCCTTCTCAAAGTACTCTATAGACTGTGAGACAATATAGAAGAACCATAAACACCAGACCATGTAATTTCAATGCTTTATTCCGAGATCACCTCTAACCTGGCTATAGTAATATATAAAACCACAGTAACTTAGGATTGTTTCATATTAATAAAAGCTGTGGGTTCATAATATAACAAGGAAGTATTGTACAATATCAAATTCTATTGAGGGACTCTATCTATATAGTATGCCTGCACTTATATGATTTCCTGCCAGACAACACAGAGTTTTGAAATTTTAAAAATTTTAAAAGTAAACTGATAGTAAATGATGCGGTGTACATAATAGCTAGCTACACTATCATTATGTACACAACAAATAAATAGGTCTGCTATAACATTTATTATTAAAATCTTATCTAGTCTAAAGATGCATAGTGAAGGCTTCACATACCTCATTGATTGAGTCAATGGATTGCAGGAACTTATCATTTTTCTATGGAAGATAATGAGATTAATAATATCGTAGGAGGATACTGAACACATGATTGATTGTATTCCCTCCAATAATGCAGTGTTATAAGGTAATATAATCTTATAGTAGGAGGTGGTAAAAGAAGGAGAAAGTGTAAACAGATACTTTCCAAATTCAATATCTTTATTACCCTCTCAATAACCAGTCATGTCGTATTTTATATATTAGTCACACACCTCATCCCATCCACCAGATTTACTAAGCTTATTTGGAGCAAACAGACTTGTACTAGGAAGAAAAGGGTACTATGTGCACACTAAGAACATCATAGTATTTGTTCAAGAAATCTAACACTATTCCAAACATCTTGGGACAGATTTAAGTGTCTTGATTAAAGAGTTGTGGCTTTATTTCAGAGAATAAAGTTATTAACATTACACAAGCTGTGTTTGGATTGTCCTCAATACAGGGTTGCTCCTAATTTCAAGGAGTTGGAATTGAGGGGTTCCAATATACTGTGGTCAGGATGCAATTCAATATTTATTTATTTTGTACCCTTAACAAGTGTTCTGTGGTCAGTACATGTGTACATTGTATTCCCACTAACAAATCACAGCCAAGTGGCTTACTAAACCACAAGTATTCAAAAGCAGATAATTATTATTTAAAACCTCTATGGACTGAAATAACAGCCAGTTTCCCAAGTAAGATGTAGTTATGAGATAACAATGGCAGTTAAATAATCACTATAATATTTCACTTATTAGCTAGAAATGGCAACTGAGAAACATGATGCTATTCATAAAATTAAGGGAGTGTTTGAGAAACCCTTTCACATGGCCATCTAACTAAAGCTAAGCTGTGGCTAGTAGCATCAAGATTCCATGTTATAGAGGACTGCTAATTTTATACAATTACTTGTCATAAGCTAACAATGTCATCATTATTATAAGGTGTTCCAGTCAGTCAGTTATTAAATCTGTGGTTTTGAGCTAACATCTTTCCATTTACTGATCAAAATGAGCTATTCTAATTGTTGAGGAAGTAGAGGAGATGAGGGATTAGTGTAGTTATACTCCGTAGAATGTTGTGATGTTTAGTATTTGGTTGAAATTGCAGATACTCCTCTAGCTGTTATACCTAGTGATTATATTTAAGCTAGCAAATGATTACCTCAGTGTACCATCTGATGTTTTGTTCATGGTCCTGAATCTAGAAGGAAAAACATGTTTTGGATGATGATAAAAGCAATAGTACCAGGCATCTTTGGATAAATTAAGAGTGGCCCAGGTGAGTATTGATACACAAGCTGTGGTTTGAGACATATTCAAGTATCCTTAAACACAGAGGTGTCCTCGTTTAACAAGGGGTCCTAATCTACTTAATTCTTATCCAATTTTCTACTTCAAGCAGTGGTGTAGCTAGGATTTTAATGAAAGGGCCCACACCCACTTCTGTAATAACTGTAATAGTGTAGCCATATATGACTGATAGTCCAGTAATAGATTTGTCATAACTGTACAAAAGAGGTGCTTGAGCACCCAAAGCACACCACTAGTTGTACCACTGCTTCTAGGCTTAAAGACTTACCTTTGCTTCAAAACTCATGTCCATTTTGGTTAATAACAGTCTTAGAACTTCACCTTTACCCTAACTATTTATAGAGCTCTCTGTTTTTCTGCTAGATCATCCAAAGCTTATAGCACACTAGTTACATATCCCAAATATTCCGTAATGATTACACTATTGAGATTACTATTTTTGGACTTCAAATAATGTGTTGCGTCACATAATATGTTATTCTAACATTTTCCCAAATACTCACTTGACCTAGTGACGTAAAATTGAGACCGAAATGTAATTCATAACCTTTGTGCAATTATGCACAGAACATGTGACTCCAATATTACTATATTCAATGAATAATGTTTGAAATACTTGAGGTAATATTTATTATGGCTAATTTCTCGTTCTCATGTTTCAAGTACATTTTTATTGCTACTAACCTTTCTTTAGTAAACTGACTTTTCCTGTATAAACAAACCTGCCTACAGAGATGAGCAGTGACTCTGTAGTATATTTGTGTGCTGTTGTGGTTGGAAAACAATAGTCCTTGATGTACATGTACAGCTACTCCAGAAGCATCACCCATCTTTAGAGATACACGAAAGCAGTTCTGTAGTCTACTGTATAATAATAATAATATTAAGATGTATGTTTATTTTGCTCTACCTCAGTTTACAAAGCACCTTTAGGAAGTATATGAATTGTTGTTTACCAGTGATAATGATAATTGATAATTGATTTAGGTTTTGCCATGCACCACATAGAAACTAGCTATCTATACTGCAGTACTGTAAATATAGCAGCTAGCTAGCATGTGACACACATGCACAAAAATATCATAAAACATGTGTCATCAACTGCTTAGTGGGATCTATTGACATCACATTACTGAGCTGCTTGTATGTGTGAGTCTCCATAGTAACAGTTAACTCTGTAGTGTAAATAGCTGTACTCTGTTTGTTTGCCACCACTAAATGTAGTTCTTATGAATAGTAGCCAAGATGGTCACAAGAAGGGTATGTAAATATAGCTACTACCTCTGTACTGTCAATGGTTACCATAACCCCATTCATACCCATTAATTCCCTTCTAAAATAACGAATATTGATCTATGGCTACATAGATAGATCAAATTCTTGAGTTTAGGTAGAATGGCCTCACTTATAACTCTTCATGTACTCATGAAGTGTATAAAGTCTTGAGGATTTTGTGTACCTATAACCAGATTTTCCATGTTTTTTTTAGCTATGAACCCTGTTTCATTCTCTCTATTTTTGCCACTGTCTTGCCACTGTCTTATCTTTCAACATTAACTTCACTAATGTTGTTATTCCAAAAGTCAGAATAACAATCTCAGTCGCTAAACATGATCTTGAGGAAAATGTTCCAGAGCTAGAATATGCGACAGATGTTCAAAAAATTTTAACTGCCTCCGAGTGTGTGCATTGTTCTTATAAGACTCTCCATCAATGAAGCAGCAAGACAGTGCACTGCAAGATTGCTTAGAATCATTATCCAGTACAAGCATTAAACTAGCCACATACTTTGCATAATGAGCATATATATTATTATTAAAATTATTGGCTGAACAAATGATGGAACATACGCTTCAGGCCTATGTGTGTATGTGCATGTAGTTATTTCATCCTATCTGCTTTTTCTGTGAAGTCTGACTCTTACATTCTTCATTAAGATAGTCCTGCTGCTGCCATCAGTGAGACAGACCTAAAGATCCCTCTTTCTAGGGAATCACGTACCCTAATTTATGATTATCACAATTTTGTTATAAGACTAAATATCTCTCTCTAGAAAGTTTTACAAAACTAATTAAGCAAGTTTTTTGATGTACAAATATACTATTCTATGTAGGTTTAAACTCTAAGTAGCTACTCAAAATAACATACTATTCCTCTATATACTCAGCTATAATAACTAAACACTATAGAGTTAGTAAGAGCTAGTTATGTAGCTAATGCTTCTTTGTCTTTGGTGCACGTTTAGGTGCTCTACGTGGTCCAACACGGCGAGTTGGTTTAGGCTTCATAGCTGACTGCTTCCTGGTGTAATGTAGTGCAGGAGCTGAGGGAAAAAAAGAATTAAAATATTGTCAACTATAGAGCTACTAGCTACTGCATCTAATTATTAACCTTCTTTTCGTGTTTCCATCTCCTTCAATGTTTTGTACTCTTTCTTTAGCCTTTCATCGTAATCTTGTACATATCCTTTGAAAGTATTGCTAGCAAGATTCAATTCCTTCAAAACTTCAGAGTACCTTATGTCGTGCTGGATGGAAGCATTTTTATGATAGTAACTGTCTGTATATTATTAGCATTGAGTAAGAAAATTCAAGTCACTAAGTATGATTAACTAGTTGAACAGGTTCCTTCAGCCTCGTGAATAGAATCCACCCCCATGTGTATATAATAGTAATTCACCCTCAAGGTTGACAAAAGCACAGCTTCCAACAGGTAGTGGTAACTAACTATACACGTAGTCTTCATACAACTTTATTATGCTACTTTACACAGCTGCTAGGTTTATCTTCAAAGATCTCTCTTCTTACCTTCTCAATTGCTTTTATCTTTTCTTGGAAAAAAGTCTTCCTCTGTAAGGAATAACAATACATAATTATTTTTGATAGTCATTCTTGTGCTGGGAAGGAAGAAGATAGTTTCAATTAGCTAGCTATAAATATATATAGAGTGATAATGAACAAGAAATTTAATCCTTAATGTGCTTATTCCACTCTATGTAATAATTAAGCAGTCTGACTTTACCTCAGTATAGCATAGAATATTCTCCTTTACAGCCACTATCTGCAAAAATAGTACATTACTGATATTATGAAGATTGACTGTATAGCTTTGTTATTATCTTTATTGCATGTGGACATGAATCATTCATTAAATATGGAGGTCAGCTCAAATAAGAACATGATCCATTTAATAGCAAGTAGACATACAATTTAGGAAAAAAATTTTCATGGAATGTTAAGTATTACCATTGAAGCATATATTGTGAAGATTTTAACTTTCTAAACGAAATTTATCCACTCAAAAAACGCTTGAGATTTGTTACAAACTTCTACAAGTTCATGTTTTCAAGTCAATTTTTATACCATAAGCTTTTTATGACAGAAACATGCTTATATCTGGTTTTTCCAGATCCTATCATATTTTAACCCGTTGAGAGTATTATAAGACTGTGAAGGAATTAGGTAGCAGTACCTTAATTAAAGGGACAAACCCGTTATTGCATTATCACACTTACTTCATTTTCAACTGCATACAAAACCTCATCTCCCATCATTGCTCTTGTTATTTTCTGTTGACGGAAAACCCTGGACAGTTCGCTTGGGTAGGCTCTCATCTGATGAGCGAAAACTGTTGGAACAAGCCATGTTACTTCCAAGCATCCTGGATTCACATCTTGAAGAAGGACAGGACAAGGAGGTAAAAACAAAGCCCTCCTTAGTGATGGCCACTTTTCATAGATCCCATCGAGGGATATATTTGTAAAACTCTGGTATTTGATAGCCATCACTATTCTGCCAGGGATTGCTTCATGATAATTTCCATCAGCTTTTGTATCTCTGTTATAATCTAATGCCTTGATACGCTTGTGGAATTGTTCCACTTCACGTTGGTGATTTTTAAGCCGTACCATAAATTCAGAATCATCATCTCCTATGAATCTTTTATGAATGTGTTTAAGAGCATCAGCACAGGTGTAATCCCATAACTTATGGCTTGAAATAGCTTCAATTATATCTTTAACACTATTTTTATTGGTTAAGATTTTTCCAACGTCAAGAAAAGTTGTCATGAAGATACGAAAATCTGAAATGTAAATGACTTTATTTTCCAGTCTCAATTTAAGTGTTAAAACCAGATCAAAAAACTCATCTTGGAGCCTCTGTTTGTTTTGTTGGTATGGAACTACATCTGCAGCTGCATGAAAAGATAAGAACATTATTTTACTATTAAATACTACAGTAATTACACATTCAAACTTTCAGTAATGACAAGTAGCTACAAACAGTAATGAACAATGAAAGGTCTTATATTCCAAACTGTGATACACATTAGTCAAGTGCTACTGTGTAGCTACTAGCAAGATGCAATTAAAATATTGGGAAAGGTAGAATCAGAGCCAAACACACACTGGATGACAACTAGTTGAAAGCAAAAAGGTTTTTGATAGTGACAACACACAAAGAAGTGATAATCCATGACACCTATGTAGATCAAAGAAGTTCCAATTTACTACAGACAAAACCCTCCTCTCTTCCTACATCATCCTGTCAGATATTCTGAGGTGCCACTATGCTCAAATCAAATCTGGATATGCTAGGAAGGAAGAGGATTTTGGAGTATAAGAACTTCATTATCTTCACTGTTTGTACTTACTATTAACTACTGAAAGTTCATGTAGGTAACATGGCTATGTATTGGGAGGGAATGTTTGTGTAATGCAAGTTTCTTTTCACTTATTCCTACATTCCCTTCAGTAATAGGACCTTCTTACAGTTTATGTCCATTTCCACAGTAAGTTAACTAGCATTGACATTATTCAGCATTGTTGTTGTTGTCTTGTTGCTGTTACATGTAATATATGTTCCTTGTTGACTTGTTTCATGTAATCCAAGGACATTTTTTTATTGAGTATGTTCACAACCTCTTCATATCTTTCTTCTTGAAAGTATTTCATTAATATGTGATAGATTTCTGGAGCAAGTTTTACCTTATTCCTAATGCTATTCAGAAGAATAGTGCCTTTTTCATTTGCAGATAACTTTCTGGATCAATAAACTTGTTATTTTGTCAAGAAGGAAATCCAGAAGTGGTGTATTATCTTTCAAAGTAAGCTGCATCAACTGAGTAACGGAAGCGTGCTATGTTCTCTGTTTTAGCCGCTATAAAGAACACTTTGAGTCTATTAGATAGCTAACTATTTGTAGCCAAAGAGGAAATCTTCTGTGGAGTAACTGTCCAGTAACTTATACACTAAAATCAGTTAACAGTGATGAAGCAACTAAGCTATCTCTGTGCTAACTATACTGTAGAGATGCACAATACACTGATAATTATTTACCTCCTCCTGCCCACTAGGTCTTGATAGAGTATGCTCTATCATACTAGACTGCAATTCCTGTAAGTTAAGCTCTATTGTGACCTACCCAATACCCATTACTAAACTAAATCACAGAGAGCTGGCTCATTTGTCATGTGATGGCATAGATGTGATATTGTGTCCTTCCAGGAGTTTAAATAATGTCCCACTTGATGTTGTGCATACATTTTTTTTCATGTTACTTGAGCATGCATAAGCTTAGTTATACTGAATGATGATGACTTCACTTGCTTTGAACCAGAGAATTTCTTGCTAGAAGCAAATCTAGTAGCTACAATAAAGCATGTATTTTGATCAGCAGGTGTTGATCTAGTACTAATATACTGTATTTGTCTTAGGTCATAGAGTAAACAGTCAATTCAGTACTAATACATGTATTTATTTACCTTCTTGACCTGAGCCAAGATATTCCCTCTCAAGTATATCAACAATCTCTTTATATTTTTCGCCTCCATTTCGAAAGTAATCCATTAGTCTGTGATAGTTTTCTGGAGCAATTTTAACTTTATTTAAGAAGCCATTCAGAAGAGAAGTTATCTTCTGCTCTTGAGAGAGATTAGCAATGTTATCATATTCTTCTTTTGAAATGAAATAATTGCCAAAAAGGAAATTTTGAAGCTCTACATCATCTCTCAAAGTTATCCGGACAGATTCGACACATTTTCTAAGAGTTTTGTATTCCCTACTTTCAGCCATTATTGTTTCCAAAGAGACAATGAGCTAGTGATCTGAAGCCAGTAAGGAAATTCTTCTGTAGTCCCTTTAGTTAGCAGTGCTAAACAGCAAACCAATTAGATAGAGCTACTTATAGAGACAAAATACAGTTATTATGGCCTTCAGTCAACTCCTACACACAATATAACGTGACCATTAACATATTCATAACCATAATAGTAACTAACTGATTTTATTCATACCTACTGGAATGCCATTTACTCTAATATGCAGTGTTCTTCACAAGGAGATAGAGTTGTGCCAGTGATCTGTTTATATTCACATAAAAACTATAAATGTAAATATCCTACACAAACTTAGTACATAATGATGGAGTAGCGTTATTTCAATACTTATTCATGCCCATAACAGGAGTTCAATGAGTATTATTCACAGCCAATAAAAATTACTCTGTCTAGTAGCTATTCATATGGGATGATATTACTTGTCAGAGGTACACAGGCAGCAGGTGGGAGGTATCAAGTTACACAGTTCAAAATTTTAAATTTTGAAATGGTTATCTGCAATGTGAATGAGGCATAAACTTACAACAGTTATCCATAGATATAGTGTAAGTGCATGCATGAACATCATCCACACACACACATGATAAGATACGTGCCCACAACATAACAGAATACAGTATATACAGGATACTATAAATGACCACAGACCCAATAGTTAATACATTATTCCTTGATAGCTAATAATGGTTATTTTTAATTAGCCAAAGGTGCTTGATTCCAGTGCATATCCTCAAAAACATGTCATGTGATACAATTAACTATTCATCATTTCAAGATAGGGTTATTCTAAGTAGCTGGATTCACAGCACTGTGTCTGTATTGCTGGTTGTGGTCATGATGAGAATAACAGCAGGGGGAGGAGATGTGTATTTTCCCACTCAAATTGTATAAGCTAAAATTGGTTCCATTTGTAAAGATACAGCATGAACACAAAACCAGATTAAGAAGTTGGTTAGGAGAAGGATTGTGGGTGTGCATATTAAGAAGTTGAAATATTTGAATGTGTGTGTGTAGAGGGAGAAGAGGGACATGTGTGAGTTTGACAAGGGAACTTCCCCTGTGCTCTCTGGAGGAAACCCTACTTCTGCACACTTCCACATGAACATAAACTTTGCTTAAGTGTCATGATCCTTTGCAATAACTAGCAATCTAAATCTTGCACTTCTTTCATTGGGTAAAGCTGAGGCCACAAGTCACAACATGCCAATGAATATCTGTGACAGGTCCTCATTAATTAGCTAATAATATTATTATTTATACTATTTTATTTGGTGCTATAATAGAATCTCCATTAAAGAACCTTCAAAATAAGGATAACCTCTGTACAAAGGACAGCTAATAATGTATCATCTGATTTATCTTAGTGTTTGTTTTCTTTATTTGGAGGTTCCACTATCCATAATCTGTACTTCAGTGAAGCCATATATTTTGCCATATGGGGACAATGATGGTTAACCAATTTTTGAATATTTTTCTAGTATTGGTTGTCACTAAGCAATGGTCATTATCACTAGGCAGCACCATGGCAAAAAGTCACACAGGTCAATGTGACGTCATGATGGTGGCTAGCAGATCAAGGCAGAAGGGATGAGCTCCTTGAGACTTTTGCTGGCCTGCTTATTGCCTTTCTCACACTGACAATTCTGTATGGTGTAGTTTTACACACTTTCAACTCTCCATTACTCAGACCCTGTCAGCACCAGGACATCCTTCTGCTGCCTTGGCATTGGAAGTCAGAACAATGGGTTTTGGTCCATCAGTTCTCTGACTGCTTTTGATGTTTGCTTCATATGTACTTTAAAAGAAAATGAGGAGTGGCATAGTGCATGGGCAGTGCTCTTTTGGGAGCAAAAGGGTTAAAGTCTTCACTGATCCAGCCTCAGCAAAACTACCAATGAAGAGATAGGTAAAGAGTCACCACCATATAGGGATGTTGTCATCATAGCAATGAGGTCTATTTTATGTCTGACATTAATTGCACAGTTTAGATCATAGGTGAACCCAACTTTAAACCCCATTGCAACATGCTTACACTGAGAAAGGCAGAGAAATCAAAAGTAGTAGCACATGCTGTCATGTATAATTGTTTCAATAGAAATGTACATTATAATACAGTAATAGTATAAAATCTGGGGGGGGACCAAAAAATTCTTGGGGCCATGTTCCTAACCCCCCTGGTTCCTTCCTGATTATGTTTATAGACCTAATTTCGTTTTAATATGTTCTTAGTTGATTTGACACTTGTATTTAGATTGTTATACTGTATGATCTGTCATCTGTAAATAATAGGTAGCATCTACAAAGCTCCTCATGATTATTGGCTAGGTATAATATATAAACTAGGGACTGGGTATAAAACACAGAGCAGTGTTGTAGGTAAGTCTGTCTGGAGCATCATAACCTGGGGTGACTAATACAACACGTTCATCTAGTTTTCTATTATATATTCTTTGTGGAATCTCTAGATCTTCCCTTACATCAACAACTTATAGATGCAGAAAGGTACTGGCATCAGAATCTAGCTACAGTGTAATTAAAGAAGTGTTCTTGTTTATCTCTGTAGGCCTGTCTATAGAGCTTCATAACTAATGATGACAAAAATATATTCATATTTTTAACAGACACGCAACTCAACTCAACTCAACCTATCACAGAACCAATCATAATAGACACAATATTATATAGTTTATTCTTTGCCTTGATCTTGTCCCTCTTATCTCAACAACCTATGTATACAAAGAGTAACAGTCATCTGGGATCTAGCTATGGGTCTGATAATGGAAACAAGTAAGAGGAAGATGAATGTAGGGAAGGATGAGGTGACGTCACAGTGTAAAGAAACTGTTTTATCATACTTGTTCCATAACACAAACCTTCCCTCCCATTCTTTAGTGAGATGGACCTTGATGAACTTTCAGTAGCTAATGGTAAGTACAAACAGTAATTGTGAGTGGTTCAAGTAAAATTCAAACCTTATGGTTCAGGGGTCAAAAATAGTTTTTTTAGTATAATCAGGAACTTTAACATTAATACAACTTCAGAAAAAAATGTTGAAGCAAATGCACAAAGAATGTATGTTTTATAAGCAATGAATTGAGGCTACTAAAGTGGTTCTATGGTGATGTCTAACACAATTTTGATGATAGAGATAGTTACCCTTACCATCAAATACTGTTCTGATCAAATAATTATACTGCTCCTTTACATTAGCATAAGAGCTGCCAGCTGGCTCAGGAAAGATAGTTTTCAAATCTCTACCAGAGTAGACAAATGAGTCAAAAATAGAATGAAGATCTAGGAGGGACTTGCACTGCAAGCATATAGCTTCATCAGTTCCACTGATAGCACACATACCAGCTTTAATGTTCCTTCTCAACTGGTAGGCATTTCTGGATCTGCCATCACAATAAGCTTCAGCTGTTTGAACAGCCTTTTTAGCCTTCTTAGCTCTCATAGCCATACTCAGAACTCTAGCAAGGTAGCTAACTAAAAAGCCAGAACCAGAGTTCAAAAAATGCACACTGTGCAAACAGACACATGGCTTATCACGTGATCTAGCAGGATAAATTAGTAGTAATTTTTACCACATCATTATCTCAGTTTATATAATTAGCCACAAAGTTTGGGTTTTACTCACAATTATTATTATTATTATTATTATTATTATTATTATTATTATTATTATTATTATTATTATTATTATTATTATTATTATTATTATTATTACTGTGTCTACTTGCCATTAGTTATATAGGGAAAGTTCATCAAGTTCCATCTTGTATGTATGTAATGGAAGTTAGAGAATGGAAGTATAATTTAGCAGTTTCCTTTCACTTATTTTTCCCCTTTGCTTGCGTACATTTTTATATTGTGACTTCACTCATTCCTAGGTCTGGTCAATAATTCCCTTATACAGACTATTCTGTTAGTTTTCAGTATGTACAGTACACTTGTTTAAATAAGCTATTTTCTTTATTGACTTCTTAGCATGACTCGTTCTAGTATATAGCTATTGTACATTACATTAAATAAACTGTTTACTGCGGATGTCTACTGTACATGGGAATGTTTGAGCATGAAGTTTTGGTTTATGTTGGATTATTCAATAAACCAACATCTTCACTAAAAATGATTATATAGCTGTAATAATAACAAACATTGTAGAGATGATCAATGAACTCTGACTCTGATCAATGGGACATATTATATACTTCATATGTCGTGTAATAATGTACAGTACCTAGACCGTGTGACAATGCATAAATCGGAGTCCATTGAACATCTTTTCAAAAGAAAAAATGTGACTTGTGGTGAACAGAAAATTGTTCAATTTTTGATACAAAATGTACTTAGTCGCAGCAGTAGAAAAAGAGATTATTTTTGTAAACTACGTACTGTACATACATTTGTAACTGCTATCTCCTAAACTTTCAGTTCCACATTTTGCCCTTTTTAGTTAGCATAATTCTTGAGTGCCAATAGTTGGCATTTCTATTGCTTGACAAAATATAATTTCAGTCTGAAAATAATTTATTTAATTTTGGAATGACTCTGGCTAAAGTTTCCGAAAAATGATTTGGCAACAACTATAAATTCACTCTAAGCTGCATGAAAACCAGTTTATGTTGGATCTCTACTCCAGATAGCTAAAGCCTTGTCTTAAAGCATGCATTCTTTTGATCAGTTCAAATCCAAACTTCCTGTGCTTGAATATCCAGTACAAGACAATAGCAGATACATAGAGAAGAGGAAGAAATCCAAATATTGTAGTGAGTACATAAAATATCCATGTCATATCATGCTTTTCGACACTAGCAATATCAATTCCTGTCACAGTTGCAGACCATGAAGCAAGGAGAAGTATAAAGATGACATTGATGTCAGTGTAGTGGTTGAAGTCAGTCTTGAAAGGGTGAATATTTATCATCAAAATAGCAAATAGCACTAAACACATCGAACCAATTATATAGTACATTGCACTCAAAGTGAACAAAGAAACTAAGCATAGCACAAAACGTACAATGAAAAATAATGAGGCAAACCATCGACAATCACGAGTGCCTGGTTCAGTTCCATTCTTGTAACAGCCGTAAAATGAGTCCATGAAGGTGTGAAGGATGTACCAACGAAATGGGAATATGTTAAGAAGCTTTTGGAACCATTGAAATGGATACAATAGAAGTAATACCACAGGTGCCATTACAAAGACAAGCAGCGTCACTATAGCTAGGATGGCATAAGGAAGGTGGGTCTCACCAAAATATGGAACAGTTGCATCATAGTATAGCCGCCAACTATGGTGAAAACCTTTCGATGAAGAAAGCTGATACACTTTGACTGGAACGAGAAGATCAAATGATGCACTCAGAAATTTCACATTTGACAGAAGAAAGAATGTAGCATATGCATCAATCACAGAGTTCCTGATTTCCCAATTCCTACGAAAAAGACTGAAAACTTTGAGAAATGGCTTCCATAGAATCACTAAAAGTCTGAAATTACGATCATACAAATCTATCAAAACATATGACAGCACCATAAGCAGGAGAGGGTATATTGCCACAACTATGTCGAGGGAGAGAGTTTCCAATGTATCAGTTCCCAGGCAAATACCAAGATCAAAAGGACGAATGAAATCAAGATTCCAAATTCCATATAATGATCCAACATACTTACAAGCTATCAGATAATTTGGATGATGCCTCAAACCTATAATGGTGAGACGCGCCACTGGAGGCATAGAAATGACTTGACTGTAATAAATGAAACCTTGAAGATGTGAGGAATTGGCATTTATCTTAAACAATACCACAATAAAGTAAAAGATTGTAAGTGGAAGAAATGCATACAGCACAAATTTCCACCAGTTAGCTCTACCATGTGGACACTTGACACAGGTCATATTGAACGAATATACTTGAGGAAAATAGCCATCTTTACACTTACCACAGAGTGTGCCATCTCTGAAGAATTCTTTTCCACACACCACTTTGTTCGAATCTGAAGTATTTTCTGGTAGAATATGGTACACAGGATCACTGGAGTCAGTTTTGTTTGTATTGACACAGTTATATATGCAACTTCCAACTTCTGCTTGTGACTCCTTATCGTAAGTAATACAGTAACAGTCCAACACAGAGATGTTATCTTGACTACTGCACTTTAGAATATCGTGTGGTATATGGCCACATTTGTACAGACCATCATCACTGAAAACACAAAGATTTCTGCTGCCATTATTTGAACAAGTGAATGAAAAATTAAAGAACTGATCTCCAAATAATTTCTTACTTTTCATTTTTTCACTTGAAAAATTAAAATAGCCTTGAATGCTGCAGTTATTTTCAGTCTCCATGTTGATTTCGTTTCTTCTGACTTCACAAAGTACCAGATTAAGAAACAGTGAAAGGAAAGAAACAGTAGCAACCCCTAACACTCTCCAGTCAGTCATGGCTTTCTAATAACAGAGAATCTGGCTCTAGAATAAAATCTGACCTCCCAAAGTTATTATTTCAATGGCATGTTAATTAACATTAACTTTCATTTTCAGTTTGAAAATCTAGATCTGGCCACAGACCATTAGCACAGTATATTTGGGAGATTAGACTTCTATTTCATAATTGTAGCCTGACTGGCAGGGCAATATGGGGGGGATGTTAAGTTAGAGGGTGGCATTATTTGTCTAACCACAAGGAGGGTCAATGCAGAAGCTGACAACTGAGTGTTTCTCTGTTAAAATGTTAGAATACTCTCCTTAACAGAAAACAATACAGTAACTAAAAACTGACATTATTTTTTATCAATAACAAATATTGAATTATGGTTTGACAAGTTATGGTTAGTGTCTCTAGCTAATAGTGCACATTCACCAACAATAAAATACACTGTGTAGGTAGTAGCTATGTTCAACAAGGAACAAACTGCCAGCCCCTCACTCTCTTTCTACTATACCTTTCTTAGCAGGGCATATAGGAATGTGTACATTCACAAATGAATATTATAACTTCCAACACTGAGTTGTAAAGCAGAATCGATAAGCATTAGCTAAGAGGGGTTAGAAGCAGAGGGGGTGCAACCATCCCCCACCCCTTATCCAGATCCAACCCTGGATATGGGCTTATACCTAGTGTCCAATCAAATGATGATGCCCAAAGTATAATATAAATGTAGTTAGCTACAAATACACGAAATGACAAAAAAGAATCTAGCTAGCTAAACTAAACTGGGGGGGACATTAAATTCCAGACAGTACAGATTGTCTGCAGAAGATTGTCTGCAGAATCTATTAGTATAATAATTTGTCTTATTGACTTCATAATAATGTCCTTCCATTTGTTACTTTGCCCTTCGCTTTAGCCCACTCCATGATTATTAATTTTGTCAGTAACTAGTTGTATATAAAATTCTTGCTTCTGAATTTTTTTTTCAGTTTTCTAGTCCTACATACAGTATCTGAAAATAAATGGTAGCACATCTTTATATACTGCACTTTTGATAAAGTTACTGTAAAATAGTAATTACAAAGAGAAGGCAACAATTATATAATATATATTATGTTAAAGAACTCACACTTTAAGCTGAAAACCTAGTTTATGTTGGATCTCTATTCCAGATGGCTGAAGCCTTGTCTTAAGACATGCATTCTTCTGATCAGTTCAAATCCAAACTTCCTGTGCTTGAATATCCAGTACAAGACAATAGCAGATACATAGAGGAGAGGAAGAAGTCCAAAAATTGTAGTGAGTAAGTAAAATACCCACGTCATATCTTGCTTTTTGATGCTAGCAAGACTGATTCCTGTCACAGTTAAATGCCATGAAGCAAGGAGCAGTATAAAGATGACATTGATGTCAGTGTAGTGGCTGAACTCAGTCTTAAAAGGACGAATATTCATTATCAAAGTAGCAAATAGCACTAAACACATTGAACTAATTATGTAAAACATTGAGTTTAAAGTGTATAAAGAAACCAAAAAAACGTACAATGTAGAAAAATGAGGCAAACCATCGACAATCACGAGTGCCTGGTTCAGTTCCATTCTCGTAGCAGCCGTAAAATGAGTCCATGAAGGTGTGGAGAATGTACCAACGAAATGGGAACCTGTTCAGAAGCTTTTGAAACCATTGAAAAGGGTACAATAGAAGTAATACCACAGGTGCCATTACAAAGACAAGCAGCGTCACTATAGCTAGGATGGCATAAGGAAGGTGGGTCTCACCAAAATATGGAACAGTTGCATCATAGTATAGCCGCCAACTATGGTGAAAACCTTTCAATGAAGAAAGCTGATACACTTTGACTGGAACGAGAAGATCAAATGATGCACTCAGAAATTTCACATTCGACAGAAGAAGAATGTAGCATATGCGTCGATTACAGATGTCCTGATTTCCCAATTCCTACGAAAAAGTCCAAAAAATACAAGAAATGGCTTCCATAGAATCACTAAAAGTCTGAAATTTCGATCGTACAAATCTATCAAAACATATGACAGCACCATAAGCAGGAGAGGGTATATTGCCACAGCTATGTCGAGGGAGAGAGTTTCCAATGTATCAGTTCTCAGGCAAATACCATGATCAAAAAGACGAAAGAAATCAAGATTCCAAATTCCATATAATGATCCAACGTACTTACAAGCTATCAGATAATTTGGATGATGCCTCAAACCTATAATGGTGAGACGTGCCACTGGAGGCATAGAAATGACTTGACTGTAATAAATGAAACCTTGAAGATGTGAGGAATTGGCATTTATCTTGAAAAAGATAACAATAAAGTAGAAAATTGTAAGTGGAAGAAATGCATACAGCACAAATTTCCACCAGTTAGCTCTACCATGTGGACACTTGACACAGGTCATATTGAACGAATATACTTGAGGAAAATAGCCATCTTTACACTTACCACAGAGTGTGCCATCTCTGAAGAATTCTTTTTCACACACCACTTCTGAAGTATTTTCTAGTAGAATATGGTACACAGGATCACTGAAGTCAATTTTGTTTATATTGACACAGTTATATATGCAACTTCCAACTTCTGCTTGTGACTCCTTTTCACTCTCATTGTAAGTAATGCAGTAACAGTCCAATACAGAGATGTTATCTTGACTACTGCACTTTAGAATATCATATGGTATATCACCACATTTGTACAGACCATCATCACTGAAAACACAAAGATTTGTGCTGCCATTATTTGAACAAGCGTATGAAAAATGATCCTCAGATGACTTTTTACTTTCACCTGAAAAATTAAAATAGTCTTGAATGCTGCAGTTATTTTCAGTCTCCATGTTGATTTCATTTCTTCTGACTTCACAAAGTACCAGATTAAGAAACAGTGAAAGGAAAGAAACAGTAGCAACCCCTAACACTCTCCACTCAGTCATGGCTTTTCTGATCACAACTTCTAGAGAATCAGCTAGAATAATATCTGACCTCCCAAAGTTATTACTCCAATGGCTCATTAATTTAATTTTCAGTCTGTATTATCTAGATCTAGCTACAGACCATTTATGTATCTTGTGTGCAATGTAGCAAGTATTTTGATTAGACACTAGTTGTAGCATGATGGGAGAGCAATATGGGGGGCTAGAGGGTGCCAGCATTAGATACAGAAGCCTATAGAGAATATTTCCTGAGTGCAATAATTTTATGTGACTATAGATGGAACAGCACCTAGTCCCCACTCCCCAGCAACTGACTTACACTTGGGAGTTTCCTGACTACATAATTTATCTGCTCCTACCTAACCTGGATGCCTGCGTTCCAGGTAAGCTCCTCTCATTGAGCACATCAAAGAGAAGTGTATGGGGAGTATTTAACACCTTTGGATCAAAGAGGTCCTTCTATAAAGAGGGACATCATGAATGGCCTGTGACGACTGTAAGAGGAACATCATGGCTCACTTTACCATCAATGGACCGGGAATGAACTCCATGGATATCAAATTACGCTATCCCTTTGACTATATACAGCAGGTGCATTATCCTTCAGATCCACTGCAATTTATTACTCTGAGGATATGGCAGAGTCAATTTTCTCTGTGATGAAGCAGGCTGTGACCATGGCAAGGGAGTCAATGTTGTGGTAAGCCAGCTGGGTCTAGTCTTTGTATGTGGTTACTCCAACTGAGTACACTTATTCTTTGTCTCATCATTAGATTGGCTAGTGTGAACACTGTCCACAGCCCAGGTAACCCTTCTCTTATAATTCTGCGTTGTTACAGTACACCTTCAGAGAGATGCATGTGCATACCAAAAATTAATTATTATCAGGTGATAAAGTGAAAGTATATGAAATGTTATCTAGAGTGTAAGTTTATCAGTGTTGTTTGGAAGGTCTGTGGAAAGATAAAGATGATGGTAAGTTGATAATATGTCCATGACTTACTTTGCCCACTCAACCTTCAAGATAAGATGGTCATAACCATATCCGTCCAAGTTTTCAATGGCTTTTGCAGCATCTTCTCTTGATGTAAAGCTCACAAAAGCAAATCCCTGTGCACAAATGACTGAGTATTCTTACACCCTTTGACCTCTGTACATTACCTTAATGTTAATATTAATAGTTACTATTTTTATTGGTTTCTGCTATTTCTTGTCTTTAGAATATTAACTTTGAACAGCAGAAGAGAAAGAATATTAGCTATAATATTATTAAATGTCGTGAGTGCATTAATACTTGCATTAGAACGACAGTAGAAAAATCAATTACCCTCAAATATTAGTTGGTAGTTATCAAAATTGCTAAACTTTTAATAGTGACATGTTTTCCCTGAAGTGTGGGGTACAGCACCTCCCTCTCATACCCTTTACCTACTCTGTGGGGTCAACGAACCTTGGACTGCTGGGTTAGCTTATCCTTTGCAAGGAATGTTCTTTTTATGGGACCAAAGTGTGAAAACAGTTCTTTCAGGTCAAGTTCTTGTGCTTCCTCTGAGAGATTAGTCACTCTGACTGTGTACTGGTCATCTGTGAATACATTAAGTTAGTCAGTCACTCCTGACTAGATGAACTTGCTAAAAGATTACACACAAGTTCAACATTTCATGCAACTACATGGCAACCTACATACCATGGTAACCTGCTTACCATCTCTGCTCATTCGTGATCCCATGGTCTCCCTCCTTCCTTCACCCCCTCGCTGATTAGGAGGAACATATTTTCCACCTCCAGGACCTCCTGAAGCCACACCAGAAGCCACAGCTGCTCCTCCAGAGTTCACCTCAGGCTTGCTACTCACTGCAGTGTATGTAATAATAGTATACTTGTATGTGTGCATGTATGGCTGTCTGTACATATTCATGAATCATTCATGAGCTAATGCCATCTTTTTAGCACCTAACTGTATGGTACCTCAAGGCCCACTAGAGCTATAGGAAGAGAGGAACAGGGTAAGAGAGAAAGGGTGAGGAGGAGAAGAGAGAGCAGCAGCTACTACAAGTGGCAGAGTTTACCTGGGGCCTATGACAAGGGTTTGTCAGAATTGCCAGGCATTGAGATTCCCCAGTGAACCCTTCAATTGCTGTCACAATGGGAAGGTCAGCCTACCACCACTTGGTGACTATCCTTCATCACCGAAGGACCTTTTCACTGGCAGCAATACTATAGAGTTTAGCAACTTAAACAACATCAGGCAGTACAACAGTGCCTTCTCCTTTGCTTCATTTAAATTGATTTGTCCTTTGGGATTATTAGCTACATTATACACCAAACACCACTCTGTGGCAGGTACTTGCTAGTACATAATGACTATATGCTCTAGTGACCATCCTTACCAGATTCTTCCAGTTCCTTCATGGTGTTGGACCCTAGGGAGTCCTTGTACGGACACTTTGAAGTCCAATGGTCTCCTTTACAGAGACGACATGTCACCATTCCTTTCTGATTGTCACGTAGCTTCTTCAGAGGGTCATCGTCGGTTTGCTGTTCGAGCTCCTACAGAGTATAGATGAGAGAGCTTCTCTTGATAGAGAGTTGGAGACTTACAGAGACGTTAGTAGTTAAAGTTAAGAAGACTTCTTCAGCAATCTTAGTGGTGGCAGGGTCAGGGCCCTTTATATCATCAGCTGCATCACCAAACTTTGTCCATTGTTTTCGAGCAGCTACTGGTCTGGGAACACGCTTCTTCTCAACATGGAAGACACGAGTTATCTAGTAATAAAGATTCCTCAAATAGAATTGCATGTAATGATCCATCACACCTTCTTCACTCTCTCTTCCTCTACTTCATAAGAGATGACCGTCTTGTAGTCACCATCAATGGTTGTGACTGGCTCTGGTAAGTTACCTAGAATGTAAAGAGACACATGTACAGGTACATGCACATCCAAGTCTCTGCATACTTGGAGTTATTTCAGAGGCATCTAGATCCTCCATGCGATCAGCCCAGCTAGAGGAGGGCTCCTCCTGAATGCTGTAGTCCATCATGAATGAGTCAAGAAGTATAAAGATAATGTGTAGCTAACAATACAACCTTCTCCTTCCATATTGGCTACTCACCTTTGAGGTACAGGCATCTTCTCTCACACACCTCAACTCCAAACGTTTCCTTTACTAACCCTTTACCACACGTTACTAATTTGACGATCCTTTCCAATTCCGTTGATGGAGATAATATGAAGAGGTGCAGTCCTTCTTGTGATCAACCTGAGGCAAGCTGAAGAGATAGTATATAATATACTGTAGGAAATCCTGGAGAGATGATGTAGATTATATTTCTATAGCTTCATAGTTACTCAACTCCTCAAAAAAAGAAGAAGAAAAAGAAAAGGTGTGATGACATCACAAATAATGATGACTCATCAACTTCACCCACTACCATCACTCCTGGTATGCTCCCATTGTCTGTGTTACATTCATTGTCCTATAGGTCATTCTATAGGTGGTCCTATAGGTCGAGCATACACAGTATCTGTGGCCCTTCCTGGCTCTATTATTCATAACGCACAAACGGCTGAACTTCGAACCTACTTGGCTGGACAAATTGCCAGAGCTCTAGTGGTGTTTAACGTGGATGAAGTGGTAGTGTTTGATGAAGATAGTGGAAGGTCAGTAAAGAGATCACAGGGTCAAAGTCCTAATGTTACCTGTATTAACAGTAGTTGTGGACAGAGCAAATCACTCAACAATCCCAATGCATTTTTAGGACGGATTTTACACTATTTGGAAACTCCGCAATATCTCAGGAAATCTTTATTCCCAATGCACTCGGATCTTAGATATGTTGGTACGTTCTCTGTGCTACACACACATGGCATGTAATCTGTACTCAACGCACTCTAACTCCTGCAGGTAAGTCCCTCTGCTCCATGTGGTATGTGTCCCTACTTATGACTCTTAGTGCTATGCTTTTAATCAAGAGCTGGTACCAAAATACCTCTTACCAGTCCCAGTCCCAGACCTAGTCCCAGTCCCAGACCTAGTCCCAGTCTCATACCTAGTCCCAGACCCAGATTTAGTTCCAGTTGGTGAGAGCACTGATTACTTGTGATCTCTGATGTTTCAGGTATTTTGAACCCTTTGGACTGCCCGCACCACATGAGACAGAGCGATGATTCTCCTTACCGAGAGGGTGTGGTTCTTGAGAATCCAGGATTTCCAACAAGTTCCCTAATTAACTGTGGACTGCAACAGGTTCAAATTAGATTCTGTGGTATGTCATGTTCTCATGGAGTGAGCCCTTACACATGAAACGCCACTCCAGGCTAGGTTAGACATACAATAAAGCCACCTTGGGACAAATTAAAGTGTCCTGATTGTAGGTGTGACCTCATTTCAGGAGTGAAGTTACAGAAGCTGTTATTTGGGACATACCCAAGTCTCCTTAATACAGTGGTGTCCAGATTTCAATGGATTAGAGTAGAGAGGTTCCAAAGCTGCCAAATTGTATTTAAATTCTAAATTCTGGTTGGGGGGGAGGAACTCAACCTATGTGTGAAGGGGGCTTACTTCTGGCATTGAAAGGTTTCCTTGACTGCTTCCAATTTGGCCAGCTGTTGCTTCAGGCCAAATATTCCCCTAGAGGTATATGATTACAACTAGCTACTCGACATTATTGAAATATCTTCTCAGGAAAAATCTCTGAACAGCAATCATGGCTGCTCTGATGTGTAGTTAACAGATTGTCTTTAGAGTACATGTACTCCATCAAACACACACTGTTCTATGTATTCCATTTGTTCCATTATTCAGTCACTGTTTCAATGATCACAGAATGTTCGGGTGGACAAGAAGTTGAGAGGAGGTGTCAGAGTCACTGTTGCCATTCAGCGTAACAAGAAATCAAAAGGTTAATCTCCATCATTTACAGGTCACATAATTAATACTCTAATAATGATAGTGGAACTCCTCCCTGAAATCCTAACACCTCTCTATAGAGTAAAACTCCTCTATTCCAACCCCCTGAAATCCTAACACCTCTGTATAGAGTAAAACTCCTCTATTCCAACCCCCTGAAATCCAATTGCCTCTCTATACAGTGGAACTCCTCTATTCCAACCCCCTGAAATCCTAACGCCTCTGTATACAGTGGAACTCTTCTATTCCAACCCCCTGAAATCCAATTGCCTCTCTATACAGTGGAAGTCCTCTATTCCAACCCCCTGAAATCCAATTGCCTCTCTATACAGTGGAACTCCTCTATTCCAACCCCCTGAAATCCAAATGCCTCTGTATACAGTGGAACTCTTCTATTCCAACCCCCTGAAATCCAAATCCCTCTCTATACAGTGGAAGTCCTCTATTCCAACCCCCTGAAATCCAATTGCCTCTCTATACAGTGGAACTCCTCTATTCCAACCCCCTGAAATCCAAATCCCTCTGTATACAGTGGAACTCTTCTATTCCAACCCCCTGAAATCCAAATGCCTCTCTATACAGTGGAAGTCCTCTATTCCAACCCCCTGAAATCCAAATCCCTCTGTATACAGTGGAACTCCTCTATTCCAACCCCCTGAAATCCAAATCCCTCTGTATACAGTGGAACTCCTCTATTCCAACCCCCTGAAATCCAAATCCCTCTGTATACAGTGGAACTCCTCTATTCCAACCCCCTGAAATCCAAATCCCTCTGTATACAGTGGAACTCCTCTATTCCAACCCCCTGAAATCCAAATCCTTCTGTATACAGTGAAGCCTCTCTACTCCAACCCCTTGAAATCCAGACACTTCTGTATACAGTGAAACTTGGGTATGTCCCAAATAGTAGCTTCTGTATTAACATCAATAGAACTTCACTGCCTGAAATAAGGTCTCTCCTCTGATCAGGACCCTTGAATTTATCCCAAGGTGTCGAGAATATAGTTTCCACAGTATGTATACTGGAAGTCAGAGGTCAGATTTTGCACTCTGCTACCTTCCACTCTCACGAGTCAACCTATTGCACACCTCTGTGCCTATTTTTCACCCTGAATGAACCATGCTATATTCACTTGTGAAGGTGTAAGAGGTCGTGTAGTGTCTCCCTCTGTCCCTCGCACTGAAGGGGGAGTGTACTGGGGCTATACCATTAGGATGGCATCCACTTTTGCAGCAGTTTTCACTGAGTCACCATTTGAGGTAGGATAACTTAGAGAGTGAGTGTTTGAGTGAATGAACCTTGATTACATGATACAGGATGGGTATGATATCACTATAGGGACATCAGAGAGAGGGGACAACATTGATCATCTGGACTCCATACCACCTTTTAAGTATGTTTTCCTCCTTCCATTCTTTCCTCCACCCACTTTCCTCCACCCCCTCATGTCTAATGAAAAAGAACTGTTCAATGAATATCATTAGTTTTGTCCTTGCACTTACAAACCATCTTTCCCTCTCATGTGCATTAATGTATGATACACCTCCACCCTGATCATGGGCTGTAATGGATGACACACCTCCACCCTGATCATGTGCTGTATAGGCCTTGGCTCATTATGCCGGCATAATTTTGAGCATAATAGCTCTCTTGTCTGACTTGAGCATAATTGAGCATAATAGCAACATTTTGTGAGCATAGTGACAATAAATGAAGGGCTGAGTGGAAAAACGACCTGTAAAGCAGTTAGCTAAGAATTATTAAATTTGAGCATTACTCCAATTTCAACATAGTCTTGAAGTACTGACTGCTGGGATAGAGTACGTAAAATGCCAACTCGTTCCACTGAAGCTGACGCAGGTGGTGAAGCTGAAACCATGGCAAAAGCTGCTGCTACTTTAAGGGTCAGCTAAGCATAATGGAGCATAATGACTTTTAATGAGAGCATAATGACTAGTAGTAGGAAGCATAATAGTGTGATTCTTAGAGCATAGGAGCATAGCATAATAGCTCAATTTTTGAGCATAATGTGCCAAGGCCTAGTGCTGTAATGGATGACACACCTCCACCCTGATCATGGGCTGTAATGGATGACACACCTCCACCCTGATTATGTGTTGTAATGTATGACACACCTCCATCTTGATCATGTGCTGTAATGTATGACACACCTCCACCCTGATCATGGGCTGTAATGTATGACACACCTCCACCCTGATCATGTTCTGTACTGTATGACACACCTCCACCCTGATCATGTGCTGTACTGTATGACACATGGTATTTGCATGGGTTGGTTGGTATTTTTCTCTGGTTCATAGACATGCATTGGTTGTCTTGGGAGGGGTCCATGGTCTGGAGCATTCTCTGAAGTGCGATAAAAGTTTAGATGTGGAGGATGTTTCTTTACTCTTCCACCATTACCTCAACGTCTGCCCAAACCAGGGAAGCAGAACCATCCGAACTGAGGTGGGTGTGGCCAAATAGGGGGTGGGACTGCTAGGGAATGGTAGATATACTCTTGTCACAAGGTTGATAAAATTTTAGTGTTTTACGCTTGCATTTGTTGCAGGAAGCACTACTGGTCGTCCTCTCCTCTCTCAGACCTCTGCTGATCTCTGCAAACCAATAGCTCTACTCTCCTCTCTCAGACCTCTGCTGACCTCTGCAAACCAATAGCTCTAACTTATTGGTCACCAAAAATATAACAACTCACTCAATTATTATTTATGTAATATTTTAAGATTTGTCTCCCCCTCCAAGTAATAATGTGTTATGTGAAGTGGTTATTCTACAAGTATAATATGTTTCTGACAACTTTTGTATAGATGACCTTCATGTCTCACCTTCTCCCCTCCACATGTTAGATTGCTCGGGTCTTGCCATGGACATCTGGTAAACTGAAAAGTGACATGAGTTTCTTTTCAGTGTAGTGACAAGGCATGTGATACAGCACATCTTGTAGCATTGAATTGTGTTAGATAGCGGCTCTATAACCACTTATAAGCTCATTGTTGCAGTCAGTGACATAATTTGGTCACCCTTTCTCACTGTTTTCTACATATTATTTCCCTTGCCAAAGATGAAGCTAGTATTCTAGCTCAGTATAATAAGGAGTCATTCATCCCTTTCTCTGACAATGTCTGAGTGTGTGCGCCTATATATGGTCAGCTAAAGGATGGTAGCCCTCCCATCCTGGGTTCACCACCATGACAATACCTGTTTATATCAAAATGGTTTAAGTTTATTATTGCTCGGCAACAATTTTGATATGTTGAATGTGGACATTGGTTGAATTATTATAGCTGGAATGTACCTGCTATAATAGAATGCATACCTGATATAAAGGAAATGATAATAATAAATGATGAATTGTTTGCTAAATTTCTTGCACAGTTTCTGTCACCTGTGTGTTCAGGTGAGCCCTCTGCTTGTTATTTTAATGTCTGTGTTCGTGCAGTTATTGTGTGTGTTTGTGGTGGAGAATTATGAAGGGTGAGTCCAGTAAGCTTCACAAGGATGACAACCCATAAACGCTGTTAGCTAGCTGCCATACACTCACCCTCTATATCTTCACCATTTATGCAAACAAAATTCAGATGTTGATACAATAAAAACTTGTCCAATTTTACGAGTCATACCGATGGGTTTTACGGTGCGAGCGTAGACCAGCCGACTGTGTGAATGCACGACCACACTCGTCACATTTGTATGGCTTCTCTCCCGTGTGTAGCCTCTCATGTGACCGTAAAGTTGATGCCTGACAGAATGCCCTGAAGCAATATTGGCATTGGTATGGTCTTTCTCCAGTATGAATTCGAGCATGTGCCCTCAGGCTACCCTGTGAGCTAAACAGTCTCTTACATTCTTCACAGTGCCATCTGCTTCCGTCTTCACACCGAGAAAATAGTCCATAGAGGAGCTGTTTCTTGTTGTTGACTCCACCGTGAAGCAACCCAATTGATCCTATGTGACTTGGATTCTCCACAAATGATTGATTAGGTCCAATCCAGGAGGTGGAGCTTTCAGAAGGGGTATGTGCAGGGGAGTGGTCTGGTGTGGTGGTGGCCACTAACTTGATGATGTCAGATGAAGAACTGCTAGTTGGTACCAGTGGTGATTTGTTGTACCAATGCAAGTGATCGGGTGTGCTGGGTTCAATTCTAGCGTACCGATAACCACTGTCTGATGAAGAGGAAAATGACATGGACCCCATCATCATCTCTGACATCTGTGTGCCACTCGAAGGCCTCTCAAATCTCCCTGAATCTCTTATTAGACTCCCGTCCCTGGTGTGGTGAACACTAGTGTGACGAGGAGCAGAGAGGTCATAGGTTGGAGGTAGAGGAGGTGTTGGACCTCCATTGGTCTCCATACTGAGACTAATGCCACTGTCATCTGTACTGGCACCATCTGAGAAAGTGCTTCCTCCTCCCATGGAAGTAGTGCTACAACAAGAAGGGTAAGTAGATGCAGATACAGGGAGAGAGCCATGGTCTCCATGAGAAAGCACCTCATTACCTGAGGAGGAAAGAAAATGGCATGGTGAGTGCAACCTAAGTGGGCCATTCTAAGAAAGTGTTTGCTTTGCTTCAGAGTGATGGAATTTAACAAATCTATATAGCTAATGATAAAAACAATGAAAGCAAATTGAACCAGTCTGCTGCTCACTAAGTAAAGACAACACAGGTTTCCTTGATTGGTGCAGAGGTATTGTTGACAGTTTATCTAATGCATCCCACTAGAGATGCTGTTGCACTCCCACTAATCCAATCAGATGCATGATGCATACAGACCAGTGGAACTTACTAGCTGATTCCTGTGGTGTCTGCTGTTGCTGCTCTAAGAACAGAGGAGGTGGTGGTATCTCTCTGAATCCAGTGGGAAGACCCATGTACAAATCATATTGCTGCTGATCATACCACACCAACAGTTCATCTCCTATAACAATGTCTGAAGTCACTACAAAGTATATGTTATCATTGAACTGGGCCATGCGTAAATTCTGTTCCATGGAATTACGAGCACACTGGATGAAATTCATCCAGTTTCCATATTTAGGATCTCGAGCATCAATAAAATACGAGAGAGATGTATCTTCGTAAACCTGTAGGAATACATGAAAGATGCGCATAATTATGAGAGGATAAACCCAGAGAGAATGGGCTTCTGAAGCAATGACATTTTTGAAGCATGTGAAACATTAAACCAACTACTCTGTAATGTATAACTGTTTCTGAAGTTGTTTACTATCATAACATTTGCTATATACTAAACTACACAGACAACATTACCAATTATGCAGTGTTAGTTAGACCTATGCTTAACTACCTGTAAGTTAATACTCTGTGTCTGAGGACAGCCTCTCTATCTGAGAATTGAGAGAGGATTTGGTTTTGTTTATTGTGCAAACAACTAATTCATTAGTAGTAGTTCACAATATATTTAGTAATAGTTCACAGTTCCAATTACTCCTTTCAACTCAACATTGAAGAATAATGATGTGCATGCATGTATTTTAGAGAAACTGTTATGTTCTAGGAAACTGAATCTAGGAAGTAGCTAACTATTTTTATGTGTTATGAACTTATAATCTAAAAAATTAATATTTGTGTGAAGCAAGGACTGTCACTCTCTTCAAGTCGAACTCTATTGGAACGGGCAGGTACATTTCACCAATAATGATGATGTTCTATTCAATTTAGTCTCAACAACCAGGCCTAGCTAAGGATTTCTTTCCAAACTGAAACTGCCTTCAAGCATAGCTAAACTTTGTAATAGTTATCATAAGGAGTCCGAGTCTCTAGCTATGTGACATCAAAGAAGAGCTATATAAGTGTACAATACTCCTCTTCAATAGGTGGGATGAGCCCATTCATTGCTTGTTTTTTTTTAGAGAACAAAATGTGCTTCAGTGAATGTTTTCTATAGCAAGATAAGTAGCTAGTGATAGTCTATCTTCTTCTCTTGGTCTTGTTTCATGATAGAGAACATTTTCTGTTTACCAGAATGAGCTAAGCTATTACTTCCTTTGAAATGTGATATACCCTGGACTCAGCTAATATCCGCACATACCATTATAAAATAACTAATACATTCAACATGAACTCACCTCCCACAGCCATTCATTGTTCTGATCTCTCTCAACTTGTTCCTTCCTGACTGCCTTCCCAAGATAAGGGCCCAACAGAGTGTCTGCAAGTATGTATTGTCATTCTCTATTATCATTAATATGCCATATCCCTCCAATGAAACAAACAGTCACAGTTTATGGTTTAGACTAAAATATATTATAGACAGTGATTTAACAATATTCTTGTGCCTTGTTATTGTGATGGCTAAGTGTCATCCAAATATGCTCATTGCTGTGGCCCCAGCTATAACAGTCTTCACTTACTAGTCTTGCATATGCAACAGTTTAGCTACAGATGTGCTAGATGGTTACCTTTTGGCAGTGCTTCTGCAGCATACACTCCTATTCCATCAAAGGCAACAGAGGAAGGTGAGAAATATAGCATCTGTGGAATGTTTTTAAAAGCATGTTGGACTTCAGCTATCCTTGTGCTCAGAGACTCATTCCATGGACGTTCTGCAGTGCACAGCCATCATTAGCTAAGCACCTTGCAATCACTATAATCTATACTCACTGAATTTAGCAGGCATTTTTCCAAAGAGAGAGAATCTGATGAGTTCTTTGCTGATGGGGAGCTCTCCTCCATCCCCTCCAGGCTCTGCAGTTTCAGTAACAAGACTCTCCAGTTGGTCCCCTTCTGCTTCTGTTCCTCCATCACTCTCATCCTCAATGTCTATTTCAACATTCAATAAGAGACTTGGGTCCTGCCTCCTCTCTTCTCTGCTGCTGTGGCCTCCTGTCTGCTGGTGAAGACTATTCTCACCAGCTACATCTATAGACTGATCTAGAACTGTTCTGCATTCCATGGCTTCTCACAGATATTACTTTCAAGCTAGCAGTCTCGGCAGCATTAGAGCGACTTCTAAATAGCTAGGAAACTAACAATATTTATAACGAAACACAGCCTGGCTCTGCACTTATAAGGTTTCGATCCAATGTTTTAATAACCAGAGCCTGCCCACTTCTCTCTAGTAATGATTTTGATGATCAAATTTTGAATAAACCAAACATTTTGCTAGGGGAGTGGGCTGGTAGCTAGCTAGTTAGGCTGCAGGAACAGGACTTCATGTTTGCATTATACAAAATCAAATGTTGTCAGATGAAGAGATCCCATTGAAAAGTAAACTGAAATACAGCATTGTGAACATAGAAACAGCACAATGCTCAGACCATTGCAAACTCATGTCCATCCACCATGTCAGTAAAACAACACAAAACTCCAGTATCCACAATATTGGAGAGTTGCTGTTATAAAAATAGCTAACAGTACATAAGGTTTATAGATTCTTCCTCACAGGTGGTCTCTCATTATAATAATCATGACTGGAATGACATAAGAATATAATAGTGAATGAAAAATACTTGTGCTAATGTCTAGGAAGTTGATCTAATGGAGTTGCAAATTCAAAATCTTCAGGAAACAGTCTCTCTTTGGCGGTGAAGATCAGTCGGTAGGAATATCTTATCGTAGAATCTGCCACACCCACCACATCACCCACCTCTGCCAGGGGAGACTCCAGTAATTAGTATAATATTATAGATTATTGATAGAGAGAGTAGAGAGAGTATCTTTGTTGACTGACTTAAAATTAGTATGTGTGGGCTGTTACTAAGGGTTTGAGGGTGGACCAATTTATATCTAGTACTTTTTGTTTCATGAGGAAGTTACAAGTGTAGGGATCCATGTTTGCTTGCATAATATATGGATCAATACTTCATACCGTCACACTATTAATATTGGAACTTAAAGACTGTGAATTAGCCGGTGCACCAACACATAAAGAAATAGTGTTCATACTCTTTAGCTAGGACCCAAAAATCACTACTGGGCATTCACAAACAATTCAGTTACCTGATGCATTAGATTATAAGATTATAACTAAAGGACACAGGCAAGCGTGGGGGAATCTAGACATGAGCATGAAGGAGAGTCAGGGATAAGGTCAACAGAATGTACATAAACAATGGGAAGCAATTTTTGGTTAGTAACAAAATATATTATCACATAGTAACAGATGATACTAACTATGAGATCTTTATGAGTCCACATGAATTAATGTGTCTATAGGAATTAGCTACCACAATCTTTCCACTAAGAGAGAGCTAAAGTGGAAATTTCTTTGATGTGGTCTTACAATACTATAACCACTCTCTACTCTCTCTCTCTCTCTCTCTCTCTCTCTCTCACCCAGTGTGAATGAATGGTGATGGATGATATAACAGCTAAGCCATAGAGTACTACAGACCTTTTTGAGATTTCTTGAACTCTGAAGCTTGTGAGGCCATGTAGATGGCAGCAGCTGCTACAGAGAGATAGCCTCTCCTAGAGGAAAAGCTGGAGTGATAAAGCATCAACTACGTGGCCTAACTCACCCAGGAGCCAGATCTAGTTCAACTGCAGTCCTTGCTATGTGGTTAGCTGCATTCTGTACTGAAGTAGGAAGTTGTAAGAGTCTGCAATAACGTGCCTACAGGATACACACAATTGTCTTCGATAAATAAGTGTTCTGATTAGAGGGCTTAGGCAGGGTTCAGAGGTTAATCTCCTTATACAGGGGATCCTCATTCCCACAAACAGATCATGGATTAGACAAGTAGACATCACTTTGTCTCTCTAGAAGGGCTACACATGACAAAAGATTCTGATAGTAAGTGGTGTTAGGGTTAACTTTCCATGAAATCAGAGGTAGAGACAGGGGTAACTTCTGTGTTGGTGGCCAATCTAATTAGCTTGAAACATCTACCAATCTCTTTCTTCGGATGGCGGGAGACTGCACAAATCTCCTTAAATGAACGAGGGACTGCTTCTTGCCTGCAGGCTATAAACAAACAGGCAGCAGCCACAGCATCATTAGCACGACCACGCAGCTGCTTTTCTCGATAAACTTGTCTGTAGAGAATCTTGCACCGATCCTACATGTAATATGTATGTGCATACATTGAGAGCATCCTAGAGAACTTACCACAATGCTCCTCGGAAGATTTAGTTTTGCTGCCATGTTTGCAATCTCTTGAAATGCAGTGTTCAAACTCTTGTCGGCCACACTCATCTGCTATGTGGAATGTGTACGTATGTATGGATGGTCGTACATATGCATGTACACACTGACTCACCCCTCCCTTCTTCCACTTTGGGAAATTAGTATCTGGAGTAGCAGATCCAGGTTTAGATGTGACAGCACCTATGTATGTTGATATCCCCTTTCCTTCCAAGAACTTATCCTACATGAAGAATGTACAGCAAAAACTAGCTAGCTAGCTAGCTGCTGATCATTACATGTACCTCAGCAGCACCAACGCGAGAACGGTCAGTGTTGGACTTCTCACTACTGAAACTCCTCCATTCAGATCCCACATCTATCACTCTGAATGGCATGATCACACACAAATCAGTGAAGGTCCTATTAATGCTCACCATTCCGAACGCACCTATCTCCGACCACCAGTCCACATTGTGTGCATATCATGTCTCCAGCAGCATGGTCCTCAATTAGAGGTTCTTCGGGGTGATATGGACATTTCAGTGTCATGTAACTGCTGCTTGAGGAAGGCCCTGATCCGGTAGCCATGACAGCGTGGTTTAGTACAGAGGTCGAAAGGGTCGAGCTACGCCAGACTAGAAGAAAGTGAATGGCTAACGATCTTCTTTCTGTATTCTAGTCTCTTACTGGTCTGCAATAAACTTATATAAGTTACAAACCACACCCCCTTCTATACGGAATTAACACACAATAGATTTATGGGTGCTTCTATAATGTGTAAATTTCCCTACAGTTATTCATACTATGGTAAATTCTTACTATGGTAAATTCTTACAAATGTAATAGTAATGATGTAATGTAGGGAATTTACACATAGAAGCACCCACTATTCAGTGAGTAGATCCCAACACACTAAAAAGGTCACTCTGAATCAAGTCCTTTGATCTCTGAATGTCCATCTCTAAGTACATGCTCATGATAAGGTCTTTTACAGGAGCTCTTTTTGTTTCCTCTGGGTGATCCTTGATCTTGGTTGATGCCAGAATCCCCAACATCTTCCTAAACTCCCACCTTTCGGCTGCAGACGGCCACTCCAATGGACTCAGGTGTATCAGCTGATTCAATAAGCACATCACAGAGTACATAGAATAATATTCAAATTGAGCAGCTGGTTGTGAATAATAATGCTTAACAACCCTCTTAACGAACGACCAATCTGGCAGATCCTTTAAAGATTCCTCACTCTGGAACAACACTTTCCAAATAGCTTCTCTGCAAAACATTTTTTGTAGTGTTTTGAGTCGCTGGTTGGTGGCCATGATGAGTTTGGAAAGATAAAGGAGGTCATGGTGATGAGATGATAAGTGAGTGAGTTGGGAAGAGAGATAGGAAGCACTACTAGACCACAGTGTGTCAGAAATAGCTGTTACGAGAGAGGAGAAGGACTCAGATAGAGAGATAAGATAAAGGCAATTCTCTGTAAAGGATGGGTCTAAAGAGATGATGGCAGTAATGGAAATAAGGAGATGAAGTTCATGACAGGTAAGCGCTGATGGGTTGGCTCTCACTGCAATGGATATGTATTTGAAGAGGTTAGAAAGGTGTGTCAGAGGTGTGGTGAGAGATGGTTGGAAAACATCATCGGCCTCCATCACCAAACCTTGATCATCCTTCCTTTCCAATTGGTTCCTATCTGCTCCGAGATCCACCAACACATCTATCACATATCGTGGAGTAGGAACAAACACATTGCTACCTGGACTGGCTCTCAACACTAGTGTGCTCAGAACATTACAAGCTCTGGAGGCTAGATTCAGGTCACATGATCGGCACATGATTTGGAAGAGCCATTGCCAGATAACTGTAGGACAAGGTTTGGTTCTATAGCATAGCAGGAACCAGCCTCCATAAACCAACTCTCTCAGCACATCAGGGTTCTGTTCCATCATCATGTTCTTTTCCAGGTTATCAAAGGGGCCTCCTCCTTCAATATCGTGAAATCCGGGAGGATAGAGTTCGGTAATGAGTGAAGGTGGGTGAACCATCACTGACCGACCAGGGGGAGAAAGAGGAAGGGGAAATTGGTCACTAATACTGGACATACTTGACTGGTGCCGTTTCTGAAGGAACTCTGAGGTAAACTCCATTTCTCTTGTGTCATCACCTTCAGGTGAAGAAGAGAGTTCTTTGATAGACATTCCTCGGATACCTCCACTAGACAAGAACTGCTCCAACTACAGAGAGAGTTAATAATAAACTTGCATACTGCTTAATTCTAAGACACACATGCAGAAGCTATCAAACTCACACACACACACACACACACACACACACACACACACACACACACACACACACACACACTTTGCAATTTGTTTCTGTTCTGTTCTTGATTCCAGCAGTGAGTTTCTCTACCCTTTTCATAAGTTTATCTTGTTGCTTTAGTGTTTTGTCATGTCGTTCAACCAGTCTGAGTGGAGATATACCGGCAGGACTCCCAAACACTGGACTCGAGACCTCATGCCTATAAATGGGAGGAGTGGAAGTCGAGACCCCATACCTATAAATGGGAGGAGTGGAAGTCGGAAGACTGAGAGACCTCCTTTTAGCATCGGGAGTTCTGAAAGATGTCTGTAACCCCACAGACACAGACAGTAGTCATTACACACTGCTTGAAAAAATAAATTAACTCACTTTTGGAGTGGGGGTGAATGGAGGCTGTTCACTGGCAGGTAGACCACAGGTGCTGGTTCCTTCATTAGGCCTGGACCCCTCATCAGCCCTTACAGTTTTAGCTGGAGATGTTACATTACAGGCAGGCAGGTCCACGTCACTGCTCTCTGACAACCGGCTGTGGTTGGAGTCAGAATCACTGTCTAGATAGGCCGAGGTCATTCTTCAATAATGTTAAAAAGGGCTTTATTTGGAATTAGACAGAGATGGAGAGCTTGCTGGACCAGGAGGCAGTATTAGAAGCACAGATTGAGACTTACAGAGCTCAAGTGAGACCTTGTCAACGCAGCTGTACTATTAGTATAATATATCTGGCTGTAGCTGAGCCTTGTCAAGGAACAGGTTTCTCCAGGAAGGGAAGACAGTGACAAACTTATTGGAGACTTGTCTCAGTTAGTAGCTCTAACTGAAGGTATAGCTTATTCGAGTGGATGGCCTAGTCTAGTAGGTATTAAATCATTGTTATTTGTTTGCAGAGAATCTGATGGAATTGAAGAAGCAGAAACTACTTTTGATGCTTCATGCAGCTGATGATGGGAGGGAGGAACAAAAAGTGGAGCCTGTGCAACAGGGTAAAAAAGAGGAAGATGATTTAGATGATCTTGTGGGAATGAAGTGCCAAGCTCCTCTGAAGGAGGTGAGGAATTGATTACATTCTTGATAATGTGTTATTTTATTTTAACCGGAAGTCGTGGGGTGGAATAAATCACCACAATGCTGTCATTTTGTTACGAGAACATACCATATCTTCTGGTCCAGAGGATTTTGATGTTCGTGTGCTGTTTAGTCAGCCTCTTTATCCAACCATGAAGCCCTGCCCCTTCTTTCTAGATGGGTCCTGCAAGTTCTCTGAAAAGGAGTGTAAATTCTCTCATGGTCATGTGGTCCAGTTCTCCAGACTCCTCCCTTACCAAGAAGCAGATCACAGGTAGGTAGGTATGTATGGGTAGGGAGGTATACAGGTAGGTATGTAGATAAGTGTAGGTGGAATGGTAATCCATGACAAACTCTTCTCTCCATATTAAAATTTGTACTCATCTGTCCCTGACCTCTCCTATTTCATGCTGACATTATGGCATGCAGCTTCTGCATGTGTAGTGATGGAATTAGTATAAAATCTCGTGTCCTCGGGAGCAAAACATTCTCCCCTATTGGATTGCTGGAAAGAGCTGTAAATTAATATGCTAGTGTAGCAATAAGGGTGATATGCAGTGAATATTTGTCTCGGTATAATGGAGGTAATCTATTTCTCTTCTATGATTATAGCTTGTCTCGTGTTGGGGGAAAGTGCTTGGCTAGACATGAGGAGGATGGACTGTGGTATTCAGCCATCATTAGGTATATTTCATCATCAGTATTTACCTGCTTATCAGTTGGTAATCAGTTCTGTAGGAGATGATGAATATGTAGTCTACTTCCCCAGCCTCTCCAGCACTGCTCATGTAGGTGTGGATGCAGTTTTCCCCCTAGGTAGTCAGTATTTTAAGAGTGGAAGGGGTTAATCAGTAACCATGGTTCTTATAAGAGTTGTCCGAGGGGTCGTCCAGTGAGGAGAATGAGATGCAGGATGTGGAGGAGGGAAGTGAAGAAAGTGAGTGTGAAGTGGTAGAGTGGAGACCTAGTGCCCCACACTCTGCACTTGGACAATGGGAGCAGTATACCACTGTAAGTCAGCAACTAATGTTGTTATAACAATAATTCTAAAGCATGGCTTATGCTTGTCTCTCTTGTTTTGACTCATCATGCTACCTAAGCCTATACAGTGGACATATTATTATTATTATTATTATTATTATTATTATTATTATTATTATTATTATTATTATTATTATTATTATTATTTATGATGAAAATTACATTCTTGAGAGCTAGCTCAGCCCCAGAAATTGAGTCAAGTACTTCTTAGCTATTACTGTGTGTTAATTTACACCAATATCAATCAATCTTCCCTCTCTCCAGTTGACTAAACACACACACACACACACACACACACACACACACACACACACACACACACACACACACACACACACACACACACACACACACACACACACACACACACACACACACACACACACACACACCTAAGGGGGCCACTAATTTTGCCTCACACCCCTTTAAAACTAATTTCAATCATAACTCACATCTCTCCACTTTATGTGCAGTACAGAACAGTTATTTGTACCTAATTAACACCCACATTACAACTTCACACTCTATCTAAAGTTCATAGGGACATACCAAATGTTGAAGGGGGTGGGGTTGAGTTATGATCCAGTGTGGAGATTATTTTGAGAGAGCTACATTTATAACCCTCTATGGAAGTAGATTTTTATTAATTTATAATTTCTTGGTGAATACAGAATAGTCTCTGGATGCATCAAGGGAGGATATCTCCACATATTTAAAAACATAAAATTAAGATTTTTACCTTCACAACAACAGTCTAGGTCAGCCACACCCCTAGAAACAAGCATAATAGCAAAATCTCTCTCAGAGAACTTCTTAATGATCCATGGTGCCCTCCTGAACCCATATTTTCTAGCCAAGGGATATGTTTCATGACTATCTACAGGACATGAAGACTAGCTATTATGCTTACAGATACTAACATGGCCTTTTACCTCAGGGCTCCATTCTGTCATCAAGCCTTGACCATTCTTTATTGTAGGGTATAGGCTCCAAACTGCTAGCTAAGATGGGATACATGCCAGGGTGAGTATATCCACTACTAAATACACATTATCACCGCTGTTGCTGCTGTAGGCAGGGGCTGGGGAAAACCAGTCAGGGCAGAGTGGAACCTGTTGAGATTATCATCCTACCAACCGGGAAATCATTAGATGTGTGTGCTGAACTAAGGGAAGCAAAAAAGGTGAGAAAGGTGGATGGTGTGGAGGTACTGAAAAAGAAAAGAAGGAAGAAGAAAAAAGAGTTTAAAGGATCTACTCCAGCTGAGGAGGGAGTGCATGATATGTTTGACTTCATAAATACTAAAGTATTTGCAAAGAGTAAGTATTCATTATTTCATAGATGTATTGGTTATTGCAATACACGTTCCACTCAAGATGTGCCAAAAAGAAAAAATGTTCAATTAGAAAAGTCTGATTCAGCTAACACTAGTAACCTCAATCTCAAGGTACGTTGGACAGTTTGTAACATCCACAAGTGCAAGCATGGAACAACTTGTTTTCCAGCTCTTCAAAGTTCAGGAAAATATGAAGGCAATTAATAAACAGAAGGAATCACTCAAGGAATCTCTTCAGAGACACCAAAAAAGGTGAATTTTGAACACAATTTTTAATAGTAATATTATTGTAATAGTATATATATTCTAGGAAAGATAAACAGTTAGAAAGCAAAGTCAAGGAGAAGTTAGCTGCCATTGAAAGTCAACTTGAACACTTGCACAGACAAGAGCAATCAATTGAAAAAAACATTACAACCAAGTCTGAACGAAAGAAACTCTCAATATTCTGATTTTTCTTGTGTTTCTCTCTCTTCTTCTTCACTCAGATGTGACTGTGGATAATGTCTGATTATATCTGTAGAACACATTAAAGGAAACAGCAAGACCCATTGAAAACTTAATATGGAGTAGAACTATACAGGATACGTTGCTTGGAAACGTCATTGACACTAAAATAATTGAGACTGAGCTGTTTAGCGATATACTCTGCTAGAAACCTCAATTTCTGCAAACCATTCAATATTCATTGGCATATCAGACAGAGTAGTAGTTACATCTTACCAGTCTGTTAGTAGTTAGCCTTGAAACCATGATAGGTGCATCAAATCCACACCCATTAATTTCCAAATAATATTTAGCTTTTGAAAAAGCTGTATTGTATAATAAACTGCATTATCTTTACATGTGTTCTGGTTGGGTATTTACCTGTTTTGTTCAATTGTAACCGAATGTATATGTTATGGTATTTTTGTGTGGTGATAAGTTGCCGTCCATGATAGATGGAATATTTCCCAATGCTGGGCTCTAGTACTACACTATGAATGTGGCGATACTCAAAGCATCCATAACAACTTGCCAACAAAATCAGCACACCAAACACCAGATATTCCTAAAGGCATGTAACAACACATCAAGAGGTGGTGGTAGAATATTCAACATTAAGGATAATAGGCAAAGTCCATTATATCCACTTGTAACCTGGAACTTGAGCATGCAGGAATTTTACTGGTCAATATCACCTTCATACTTTCCAGCTGTACAGGAGATAGAGAAGAACAATCTACTGAAGCAGCAAACTGGTACTCAGGATAAAATGAATGGAAACAAACAGTAACCAGAACCAAGATTTAGTATAAAATAACCCTCCGCCCCCCCTCAACACACACACACACCCTCCTTAATACACTCTTAACAGGAAATATTTGATCAGTTCAAATCACAGCCTACACCTATATAGCCACCTTATCACCTCCAACAATCAACCAGATGATCAGGCCCAAGCAACTTGCAATACAACCCACTGCAGCAAAATAGAAGTAAGGAATTCTTCTAGAGTAACCGAATACTGCTTCATTAGTCTCCTCATCTGTGTAAAGAACCTGAAATGGGTGTGCTGGGTTTTTATCCAAATGCTGCTCCAGAGCTGTCTCAGCACTCACTAATATTGGCCATCTGCTAACTATTAAAGAGGATTGTCGCCTGAACTGACTGTTATACCTAACCACTCTCTGAAATGCAGGCATAATGAATAGCCCATCAGCTGCAGTCTGTACTTAATTTGTGCATGTAAAGGTGCGCGCGCACGATGAACCGCTGATTGAATCTCCATGGATACCGAGTAACATCTGGTAATATCCATGGCACTCAATCACTGCTTTGTCGGATTTCCTCATAAAAGTAGAAGTTAACTAGCAAAATGTCCTACAGAGATTTGAGAAGTAAGTTAAACGGTTCAGTGTGTACTAACAATGTACCATGAACAAGTTAGCTAGCTAGCTAGTAGTCTAGTCTGGTGTAGCGAATACTTAGTCTGGTGTAGTCAGTAACTAGCTAGCTATCTGTTGTGCTATGATAATATTAAGGTAAGGCTATCCTTATGTCAGTGGCCTAAAATTTGTGGTGGGGTTTCATAAATATTAATCCCAATAGTAGCCAATGATGGGTCAAAATTTCTGCCATGTTGTTCTGGATTGTCTGTCGTTTAGTTATGAGTCCATTTGATGTGTCGGAGTATAAAAAGAACCACATCATCAGTCCAACCTTCTCTAGTCCACTTGAAATGACCTCCAACTTCACAATATCTAATTTCTTTCCAGATTTTACTGAGATGATGAGAGCACTGGGCTATCCACGACTCATCTCCATGGAAAACTTCAGAACCCCCAATTTCCTACTAGTGGCAGAAATACTTTCTTGGCTCATCAGCAGGTTATAAATTTAGGCTAGTTATTATTATTGAATTGTGGTTAATTCCTATACTGTACTGTGACTGGTATAATTTAAATGTACTGTGGCTAGTTACTATACTGTGGCTGGTATAAATCTGTGTTATAGAGGGGGATGTGACTGGCAACTAAACTATGTAGGTATGATCCCACTGCTGACCTTCCCAGTGATGTGGATACTGAGCAGGATAGAGTCATCTTCATAAAATCAACGGCACAGTTCCTGGTAGGCATCTCACCATGTAATGTTTCTCTGTTATGATGTTTATGTGCAGGCAACTAAAGCTCATCTCAAGTTGAACACAAAAAGGCTATATAGTGCTGATGGCTATGCTGTCAAGGAAATGATAAAAGTGGCTTCCATTCTTTACACTGCAATGCGAAGCAACCAATTGAAGAAGGTGCTGTCTAGGATGAAGAATTAATTGTGATAGTACACGTGTGTCTCTATATTACAGAGTTCTGATGATAGTGAAGACATTGAATCTTCTTCAGTTGAGCTGACTACCAAGGTACCATCCTATTATAGAGCACAAAGTTGATTAATACTAGTTTTGTTGTGCAGGCTGCAGATCTTAAAGAATGTAGACAGTTAGCTTCACAGGTTACAGCACGTGGAGCAAAACTCTATGAGTTGCTGGGGAAGGAGGTTGAACTGAGGGTAAGTGGTGGAGGTAGTGAGATATCCCAATGAATTGTGGTGTGTGTGTTACAGGAGTTGCGTAAGGGAGCCATCTCCCGAGCTGTGGACTTGGATCAGCTGGAGAAAGGAATCAAGCAGAGTGTAATAGGAGCTGGTGTGAGTTGTAATGGCCATGCCATTGATGGTTTGGCGTGTGCGGGGTGTGGAATATTTATTCTTTATTATACAGGCTGAAATCCAAAAAGTCACCAATAAACTGGACAACTTAGCCAGTGATGAGGCAAATCTTGCAGTGAAAATAGAGAAGAAAAAACAAGACCTGGAACGTAATGAGAAGCGTCTAAAGAGCCTAGCAAATGTTCGACCAGCATTCATGGATGAATATGAACGGCTGGAGGTCGAGTTGGGAAAACAGTATACGAAATATATGGAGAAACACTGTAACCTCTGCTACTTGGAACACCAGTTAGAACAGTATCACAAATTGGAGCAGGGCAAGATGGAAGTATGCATGTCTCTTCCCTCCCACCCACCTATCTATCCTTAGTTTCATTTTCTAGGAGGCAGAAAACTCCCTGCGTAAAGTACAGATGAGGATGGCAGAAGCTGAAAAAAAGATGATTCAAAATGACATTATCAGTGATGACATGTTGATGGTGGCAAATAATGATTATTTTCCAAGTTAGTCTTTCACCACTGTCCATCCATCATCGGTTAACTCACTTCTCTTTACAGCTGAACCCAAAGTTGAGGGTTCCATGGCTGGAGGAACAGTCTCAGTAAGTTTATTATACATTGTCATGATGAATAATAATATTACGTACTGCATGCATGGAATACAGGAGTTTAGTGGCACACTGTCCTCGGAATCGGGTAGTGATGATTTGGGTGCAGAAGGTAACCCTGTAGCAGGTAACACTGGACAGACAAATGTAGAAGTTAATAATGAAGGAGAGGAAGGAGAAGAAGAAAATGAAAGAGAAGGAGTAAGAGACATGGGAGACGAAGGAGATGAAGATGAAGAGGAAGGGGGAGATGAAGATGAAGGGGAAGATGATGATGAAGATTTTGGCTCTGATAATGACTTTTGACAAAGTCATTGCCCAATGATATAATATTATTATCATTATGACGTCTTGTTAAAAGTGTTGGCAATAAACACGTTCTATTATAATAATAATTATTATTATACCTTAAAAAATTTATACCAGTCACCATAGTAACTGTCTCTATAGTAACGGATGCTAAGGAAGGTGTTACCTAATTAGAGCCTTATCAACAATGAGTGAAAATCGCTAAGTTTTTACACTTCTGTTTAGAACGGGTGGCCTAGATCACATAGTGTTAGTGGAAGTATGAATCGCTCCGTTTCGCCACCGGTTCACCTGCATGTGGGGAGGAAGACACCAGTACATGTTCACCTCAAGCCACCAAAACAGGTTAGCAAGTTGACAGATAGCGACAGACAGCATGAGCTCAGAGTTATCTGTGTCATCATTTTTGCAGCGGTTGAGCAAAATGGAGCTGCAAGAACTTTCTTGCAGTGAAATGTCTGCTGGAAGACCAGTAAGATGAGATGCAGCTATTACTGAAGATATATTTATCTATTCTATTATTATTATTATAGAGTCTTAGAGCCAGTGGCACTCATTCTGCTTCCAGCAGGTCCAACTATTGGGCTAGCCCCTCCCCTCAACCTCCATGGGTCCTATCTCCTGGCAAGTCTTCAAAGATAACCTGGGAGGTATAAATAGGAAATCCATCTTAAAATTTGTCAGCTTTAAGTTTTGCTCTAGGGACCTACCCATCGGCTGGAGATCAATCCTGACCCCAGTGGGAGTGTTCTTCGTGTGAGTGATCTCGGTGGAGATGAAATAACTACAGCAATTATCTCAGAGGATCAAGCTGAATTCGAAGATAAAGTAGATAGTTTACAAGCAGAAGTGGATAATCTCAAAGCTGAAGTAAGGACTTGGGCCAGATATCAACTCTATGTCTTTATCTTGTTAATTCATCAGATTAGCCTGCAGAAGTCTCTACGTGATTTGGATATGAGAGAATCTGCTCTGAAAGAATCTCAGGACTCCATTAGGAGAAAGAAAGTAGAACTGACTTCCTCCTTCCACAGCGACTGTGAACTAGAAAGTTCCAAACTGAAATCTTCTCTATCCTCCTCACGAAAGTTTAACAAATCCCTCTCCCTACCATCCTCTCGTAGGAACAGTCCACACAGGTCAAGGTCAAGGTTAGTGTTAGCCCATGCTCTCTAGTGCTTAAAAGATTCTGTATTCATTATGTGTAATTTCTTTACCAATGCTATTATGATTTTGGTTAACTTATGCTAAGAGTGATATTGCTATGATTCCATTATGTTTTGGAGTGGCCATAATTCTCAAAGCCAAGGTAGCATTTTTTTGGCAAGATAATTCTCCCCAAATTTTCTCCAGGTCACCCTTAGATGTTGAAGACACTGTATATAGGGATCGTTTATTGGCACAGCTAGCAGAGGTAGAGATAGAGGGATCAGTGGTGATGAAAAATGGAAAGAAGCTAAAAGCTGCCCTCCAAAAGTTTCAGAAGGAGAAAAAGTTTGTTTCTCTGAATGCCACTGCTGTATTAGAGAAGAAGGATTCATTTCTGGAGAGTCTTAAGCAGTTTGAAAAATCCAACAGACTCTTGAGTAAGATGATCCATACACAAAGACTCCACCTGATAGGTGTGAGCCATCTGGTTGAACATCGGGACTATTTGGAGCAGAAGTTTCAAGAGAGTGAGATTGTTAACCATGAGCTGATGGAACGCTTGGAGGAACAGGAAAAACTGGTGAGGCATTCACATGGCCTGCATGATGAGATTGGAATGAAGGAAGGGGAGCTTCAAGGTTTGCAGATCCGACTTCAGGTAAGAGTATAAGTCTGGGCTAGCCATCTCATTGATAGATAACTGTTTCTCTTAGTCAATGGAAGAGCAGCTCCGTTGCCGAGATTTGGAGTGTGTCCAACTCCAAAATGATCTGTGTGACTCAAAGGTGACATTACAGAGAGAGAAAGATCAACTCAAGAAGTCTCTTAAAGAGCAAAAGGATTACAATCTCCAGCAACAACAAAATTTGGAGATTGTTAATGCTCACTTGGAAGAGGTGGTAAGTACATCAACAACAACAGCAACAACAATAACAATAATAATAATAACTTCTTGTAGAATGCTGATTTGTTCAAGATAAAAGGAAAATTGGCTAAGTCTGATAAGGAAATTATTGCTGTTGAAGCAGAAAATACTTCTCACAAGAGGTATGTGAATCTCACCTAACTCATCATTTGTGTATATATCTGCCTATGCATATAGTCATATCCAGGAATTGGAGGCTGTTCTTGCTCAGACCAGACTGACTTCTAATGTCTCCATGGATGCTGTCAATGCTCAGCTCTCTGAGAGAACTCATGAACTCAGCTTCTCACAGAGGGAAGTAGATAGACTTAACTCCATCATCTCTACTCTTGAGACACGGCTTCATACATCTGAAAATGCCATGTTGGGAAAGGTAATACTTGGAGAAGGTCACACTATTTCAGCCAACATTACAGTGAAGTGTCAATGTCCCTAGGCCCTATTTTGCACACCGATTCTAAAAGATGCTGTTTCCCAGTATCCTGACCTTTTACGTACATTGGTAGGCACTGACCTTATCCTGTACCTTGACTTGTAGATGTCTGGGATTGAATCTGAGAATTCCCAGCTGAAAGGTCGTCTAACCCACTGTGAAGGGCTGATAGTGGATTACAAGACACAGTTAGAACGCTGCAGGGTTGAATGTGAGGAACTTAATCGAGAGCTAAGGAGTAAAGAGCATGATATAGAACATCTTAAGCATGAAGGATTCTTAGAGGCAGAAAAGGTGGTCTTGTCTCCCTTTATGATGTTATGTGAAATTAATTGTATTTTGCTTATGTGCATGCAGTGCCGTATTAAGCTTCAGCATCGGGTAGCCGAACTTGAATCTGTCCCAGAGCTGCTCAAGGTAATACCAATTTGAAAAAACCACTCACCCACATCTGATCTTACAATAATACCAAATTATCAGCTGATTCCTTTTTTTCTGATATAGTGTACAGAACAACGTCTGAGTGATGTACAGGAGCAATTGATGACTCACGAACAGCGTTCAGGAGAACAGAACAGACTTATTGCTGAGCTGACAGTGAAATTAGAGCAGAGTACTGGTGCCATGGAATCCCTCAGAGCTAAACTCTGTAAGGCAATATCTGACAAGAGAGCAGTAGAGGCACAGTTAATCTCAACTGAAAAGAGGGCTCAGGAGAGTGAGCAGCAGAGCAGAGAGTTGATGGGGATATCTGGACGCAAGGAGGAGATGGTACAGCGTCTACAGAGTCGAGTGGAAGAACTGGTACAGGAAATGGCAGGACTGTCTGCTCAGATAGAGTCAGGGAAGGTTGAAACAAGAAGACACAATGAACAGCTCAAAGAAAGGGCCTCGAGCAAGGTAATCACTACCATCGGTGGCCACTGTATAGCTCTATAACTATTTTTTTCTTCAGGAACGTGCTAATATAGCTAGAATTGCCGAATTAGAGTCACAAGTTAGTCGTGCAAACAATCTGGCTACACAATTCAGGAAGTCCAAGGAGGACCTTGATAAACGTTATCAGTCCAGAGTCCATGAACTGCAGGAGAGGCTGGAACAAGCAAACAGTACGAAGAGGAGTCTGGAGAATTACATCACCTTCCTAAAGTCGTCTTACACCAGTGTGTTCAGTGACCCAACCCATGCATCAACCACACTTACACACTAAACTCTCTAACACAATACTCCAGCTCCACCATTCTTATTTTTTTTTTCATCATGTCAGAAATTTATAATAATAATAGAGCATATTCCATAGTGGAGTTATGATTTCAGAGGGTGTGTGTGAATTGGTAATAATGCTGTTGAGGATATGGCTGTTTTGTGGACGAGTACATGCTCTATAATGATAACATTGTTCAAGAGTTTCCATTCCCACTATTTGTTGTCTCATCAGTTGCTGGTGTGTTGAAAATATTGTGTGTTTTTGCAAAGTTTGCTTGTCGTCGACGAGCTGCTTCAAGGTATAGGCCTGGGTGAACTGGAATCACTCCACCCTGAGTGAAATATACTTCATACACAAGATGGAATTGAATGTAAATAATCTTACTAGTGAAAGCAACCTGGTCACAGGTCGAGTGGGTTGGGCTCCAACTGATAACCAATATCTAAGAATTATTAACCTCTAAGTGCATAGTAAGCCACTAACAAACACTCACTTTATTCTCTCAATATTCAGGCCCACCACCACTTCATTATTGTAGTTGGGCATAGGGTCATAACATCCAACCTGCAGCACACAGGGGGGGGGTGAGGGGTGTGTACCACCACGTGGACCAGCCTTACCTGTTCTATGTGTCTGCCATCTCTTTTAGACTTGTTTGTAGCCACGACTATGTGATAAAAGGGCCTGTTGAGGCAGCCATGAAGAGCCAAACGAATGCGGACAACGGGCATAGTTTAATTACAGCTATATTAGTCGAACCATAGGGGTCAAAGGTTGCAGAATGAATGTGAGCAAGGAGTGTGGGGTTAGGGTGGTGAAAGTGGAAGGAGAGGAGACCAAAGACAATATCATGTGGCTGAAAGAAGTTTTGTGTACTAGTTATGGTCCATGGGGTCACTATGTCCTTCTCAGGCCATCAACTGCTAGTGTCATCACTCTAACAAGGAACTCTCACAAGATCATGCAATTACTGCAGAGCAATGACCCACTCATTAAGAACATTGTGTCTCACCTTCAAGGCCATGCTTCTTGTTATAAGGATTCTACTCTCTATGGTGGTCTGCTAGCCTGCAAGTGAATAGAGCTATGCTATTACCTTGTATCTGAATTAACTGGCATATTGTGTGTTAGTCTCCTTATTCAGGGGATGGAGATGAATGTGCCAAGAAGGAGAGTTGCTATGGCAATAGACCAAACTTTGTCAGATGTAATGGGATGGCTGCATGGTGATTGTCCAGTGAAATATCAACTGAACTTGAGCTCAGCAGCTCAGCTGATGTCTTTACTTCACTCTTTCCTGGGCTCAAAAATGAGCACGTTAAGTGAAGAGAACATCCTTCATCTGTGTACCCTATTGCTACAGGCATTCATTCGAGCTTTGCCATGTAAAGGAGGGTCAGATGTTAGTTTATCGGATCGAGTCTACTTGCTGCCCCTCCCCTTCATCCCCACCCACTTCTCATCCTTGTGGGAGGGTCTGCTTTTCTCTCAGGATATCTGTTCCCCTTTCCTAGATTGGGACCACCTTCAGCTCAAGGTGGACAAACAAGACCTTATCATCACAGCACTCTTTGATATATCTCTATCTGGGGACCAACCACCACAGGGTAAATCACCACGGGGTAAATCACCACGGGGTAAATCACCACGGGGTAAATCACCACAGGGTAAATCACCACGGGGTAAATCACCACAGGGTAAATCACCACAGGGTAAATAACAAGTCTAAAAAGATATTTTTATGTGATCCTCTGTATAACCTGCTGCAGTGCATGAAGTACCCAGTGATAGGACAAAAAGTTCCCTTTGAGTGTCAATATTTACGGGGTGGGTTGTCCTCTAGTGATTACATGTGCTGTATTTTGGGACCAGAGGTATGTGGTGTATTATAGGGATGGAGTTGTCTGTGAGTGGACTGTCTGGTGAGTGTGTGGAGGAGGTAATAGAGGAACAGATTCTAAGGATGGGACACGTCCTAGTAGAAAGAGGGGTGGGGCTTGTGGCCTGTCAGAAGTGTGTTCATCCTAGGCTAAAAGACTACTTTCAGAGAGAAGTTGAGTAGCTATAATATGTGATTCTTCACTTGTGATTAAACTTGCCACCTTCCCTTTAGCATGTATTTGTATTGGAGCGACTGTCATCACTGTTACTGGGACCCACTCATCAACTCTGTGGGGGGTCTCTTATAAGCTCCACCTCCCTTCATTCCTTACAGTACTCAGAACTAGGAAGCATCAGTGCAATAGATAGAGTATGTTTCCATGGCCACAGGTACTGTATTACCACACAACTCCATTATAACCGTTATTATGACAATTGGTCAGTTTTATCCAACTGAAGGGCGTGTCAAATACTCATTCCACACTGCTGTTGTGTTCTGAATCAGAACGGAACTTGGATGAGTTGGAACCCCTCTGTCGTAATTCCAGTGAGTGCACTTATCTTACCCGTTGTCTGTGCTTATGTGTGATTATAACAGTGTCTGTAGTGGAGCAGTGCGTGGGTGGGTGTGGCTCAGTGTTGGCCGGAGGAGGTTGCACAGACACTTCTTTAGCTCACTACATTAGGAGTAAGGTAAAGGATGTGAGGTAAGGGACACATGGGGTAAAGGGTATGAGGTAAGGGACAAGGAATAAAGGGGTATGAAGCAAAGGAGAGTGTCAGACTTGAGGGATTAGGTATTTATTTCTGTGTGTGTGCAGGCTGGAGAGTATGTGTCAAAGTCTGTGACTGGGAAGTGTGGTAAGTTGTAAACAGTATTGTTGGGGGTTAAGTTTTTCATAGGGTCATTGAGTCTCAGTGAGCACATGACTTCTACAGCATCTGTCAACAAGAGTGTGATGGAGAAGGTCTCCCATTGCTTTGAGCAGCAAGCTATTGCTTTAGAAAAGAATGGCGCACTGGTAGTTACTGACTCCTGCCACCATCATTGCTGGTTCTTCCCTCAACTTTCTCACCGGATGGAAGTCAAGGAGGAGGGAGGAGGAAGGGGTGGAGCTAACAAGAAATGTAACTGTGGTGCCATATATTTGTCCACACTGCCTTCTGATACCAGTTGGACTAGTCTATCGCTGCCGGGTCTGGATGTACTGGACCAGCTTCCATTGAAAAATGTCCATGCCCCCTCTTGTACAGCAAATACTCTCAAGGGAGAATTCCCAGATGTGTGTGACCTTTTGTCCTCCAGAATTGCAGCTATTAAATGTGCAGCTGAATTGAGTCAAACAGTTCTTTCCATTGCATATATCATATCTGACTAACTACATCCATAGCTTTGCTTACCCTTTACCAGGTTTGGGTGTATAGTGATGAAGGTGCTTTGCGTATGGTTGATGTTGCTAAGTCCCGTTTTGGGTACCTCTAGGGGATATCACAGCAGTCACACCAACAACTGGGCAGTTCTGGTTAGACGGGCCGATATCCTTGTAGTGGTACTATAGTAAAATTCATAACTGCCTGTAGGTCTGCGCCTCTCGCTACTGGTTCAACTATCGCCATGTTGCCAACACCCTCTCTATGTATCGCAGTGTTAAGAGACTTGGTATACCAGACAGGTGAGTGCACCAGTGCATGTATTAAATTGCATCGTTAATGGTGGTTGTATAGCAACATCATTTTGATGTTAGCAGATGACATGGCATGTAATGCCAGAAACCCTCGACCTGGTGAGTACCAGTACACATGCATGTAATAATAAGGCTGTGCCATGTTACTTTGTTACCATAGCTACAGTATTCAATAATGCTAACCAACACATCAATGTATATGGAGATGACATTGAGGTGGACTACAGAGGATATGAGGTAAAGGGTTTCCAATACTCCCAACTATTTTTAAGTGTTCACATGTTCTTTCTACTCTAGGTTACAGTAGAGAACTTTTTGAGGGTTTTAACTGGTAAGTAGACCCATGTATTCACTTAAGAGGTGGCCATGAGATAGTACTCAGGATAACATTTCTACATAGGCTATAATTACACAATCCTAGCACAACTGTCTGTACTTGTGCACAAATAGGTATTGTGAGCATTAGGGCATAAAGAAGTGGAGGGGATCACAATGCATGCATGAGCAGGATACCAATGTTAAAGGACAAATACTCTCAGCTTTGCCATTTTTATCTTGTATGTGTGTGTACTAGGTCGAATAGATTCCAGTGTGCCTCGATCAAAACGACTTCTAAGTGATGATAGAAGCAACATTCTTGTTTACATGACTGGTGAGGAGGGTGGAGTGAGGGGTGTAGGCTAGAGGAAGGGTGGGGATAGGTGAGGAGGGTGGAGTGAGGGGTGTAGACTTGAGGAAGGGTGGGGATAGGGGAGTCACAGTTGATATGTGTGAACTAGGTCATGGAGGAGATGGTTTCCTTAAGTTCCAAGATGCAGAGGAAATATCTAATCATGAACTGGGAGATGCATTTGAACAGATGTGGCAGAAAAGAAGGTGTGTTGTCATCATGATTGAGTAATGGGATTTACTCTAACCCTGTAACAGATACAATGAAGTTCTATTTATCATCGACACCTGTCAAGCTGGTTCAATGTTCCAAACTTTCTATTCCCCTAATATTGTTGCCAGTGGTAGCAGTAAAGTAAACGAAGATTCCTTATCTGTACGTTAGATGAACTGTATCACAACTCCTATCTTTTAATCCTACTCCTACTCATCACAGCACCACATGGACAAATCTATTGGTGTTCACATTATTGACAGATGGACTTATTATGCATTAGAATTTCTGGAGAAGATAACACCATCCAGTACCGCCACTCTTGAAGACTTTGTAAGCATGTCAAGACATGGAATGTCCTGACCTAGCTCTGTACATTGTGTCTCTTACCCTTACTCATTCTCTTGTTTCTGGTTGTCTCTGTAGTTTTCAACCTTTGACCCAAATCTTGTCAAGTCCACACCTCAAGTTAGAACTGATCTATTTAGAAGGAAGTTGTCCAAATCACTTGTGACTGACTTCTTTGGGAGTGTTCGAAATATTGAACTCCTCAACATGACTAACATCAGTGTCACCAGAGTTCCAAGTTATGAAGGACAGAGTGATGCTCCTGGTGTGACTAACAGGGAGAACCTTCCAAGTGGCCACCTCCTGGTACCTCAGGACTCACTGGTTAGGAATGTATCTTACTATATGGATGTGTAGCTATTGTTCATTGATGTAGGCACTTCCTCAGGCAATGCCAAAGGTCAGTGACCCAGCATTACTTCGTCTTGTAGTGGGATTGTTTATGACTGCTGTAACCATGGTAACTACACTAGGAATGTATCATCTAATAGAACAGTAATAACTTCATTCTGTCTACTACTATTGAATCAATTATAAGCCAGCTGTGTGGTCATTAAAGTATGGGGTTACGCTACCTTGGATTCTTATAGAAACATGTGCCATCCACTCCCCAACCCTCAAGGGAAAAGATGTTGGAGTCACATGAGAGTGTCCATGCATACACTCAGTAAGATTAAGTAATGCAGTGGGTGTCTTCACTCATTGTATCCTGTGTGAGGTAAAATTTGATCAATTCTTTAGTGTCCTCCAACATGTACTGTGTTGGTAGGAGTTTGTAACATTATACTAAACCATAATAAATAATTTTAAGTATATTATATTATTAGCTTGCACATGAATAAGTTGATGTGAATTAGCTGAATTCCTCATTTGTGTGTCCTGGTGGGGGGGAGTCGTGTGCTGGATACTCTACAACTGTTGTGTTCCATGAGACATTCTTTGACTGAGCTGCTGAATCAGCAAACCTGTTCTCTGTAGTACTGGACTCGGAATATCCCGAGTATCTTTTCTCTAAACTCTGGTTCTGAAATGAATCCTTATGATTGACGGCATAGTGTTGAGGTGATGGATCCACACTGGTAGATGATTCCTCTGGTATGATCTCTCCATCTACAACCCACTTCTCTTGCTCTCCTCCATGTTTCTTGAGCCCATGACCTCCCACTCCATACCTCTCAGGACTTGATCCCTTATAGTGTTGGGAATTCCTCATGTATTGGGTGTTTATAGGTGGGTGATTAGGTGATGTCCCCGTGTAGTGATGGCTGGGACTCCTCAAGTAACCGTTTGCTATAAAAGAATCATTGTATTCTGGATGTATTCCAAATTGAAGCTCACCGTCATCTGGTGAATGGGATCGATATTGTTCTGATGCAGCGCTGATCTCTGTATCAGGACTATGTCCTCTTCCTTTATACCGCTTGGGGCTAGTGTTGACTCCGTTGTAGCTTCCTTCAGGACTGTGTGAGCGAAGTTCATAGCTGTATTCTGAACCCTGCCTATCATTGGGTTCAGGTGAGTGAAGTGCCCTCTGTCTGTAATGGTCAGGTGTAGTGATGTCAGAATAGTCAGGGGTAATCACTTCTTGGTAACGTGATGCCATGTGTTCCCTCTGATAGCCCCCTCGGCTAAAAGGATCTGCTATTGGGATGTGGTATTGCTGTGGGTGGTAAATGTAGCCTTGACTGAGTTGAGGGTAGTATTGTTGACTCAGCTGTGGGTATGGATAATGTGCATGTGTTAGGTAATAGCTAGGCTGACTGAGTTGGCCGTACATGGCCATAGGATGGTCACCGTGAGAATGCTCAAAGAAAGCTTCAGAGTCGGTTGGAGAGAACATAGTTTCTGTAGGAGAGAATAAGTCACTTGATTCAGTTGAAATGCGTCTTTGTGGTGTCCCATGGCCATGAGCTGGTGATATGTGTCTCTGTGGTGTCCCGTGGCCATGGGCTGGTGATATATGTCTCTGTGGTATCCCATGGCCATGGGCTGGTGACATGTGTTGCTGTGGTATCCCGTGGCCATGGGCTGGTGACATGTGTTGCTGTGGTGTCCCATGGCTATGAACTGATCTGCCCATCTTTACACTGCTACTCATCACATTACTAAATACAGTGTCGTTAGTGGGTGTGGTCTTCTTGCTATTTTTCTTGGCTGATTTGGGTGTGGCCTCTGGTGTTTTGATGTTCTGAAATGAAACCTTCTTCTTCTTAAGCCTGAAGCTTTGTCTAATGTAGTCTAAAGACGTGAGCTTCTCAAGTTTTGACATTGGCCTTGATCGACCTTTCTTCGTTGAAGGACTAGCATCTTTGTTCTTTTTTACCTTTGGACCCTCACTGACTTCCTCTTCTGTGATAGCCTCTATGAACTTTGTATCACCAGCAGTTGGCGAGGTTACAGAGGTCAAGGAGGTCAGGTTCCTTTTCCCTCCTGCTTTCCTCTGTGGTGATGTTAAACTTTTATCATTTCCTTCATCTGTTGGTTCTGGACTGGGAGGTAAAGGGCTCTCAGCATTGTAGTTAGGAATGCATGTGAGGCTGGCAAAGTCCTTCTTCCCATGTCCCAGTAAGTGGGAGGTGGCTGAGGGGAGGAGTGGGCGGGATTGTGGACTCTCTCTGGTGGGGACTTCCATTGATTCTGAAGTACTGAGAGGTTGAGTTGAGATAGATATTTGGTTGCTAAGGGACACATCACTGCTATTCTCTATAGTTTGTGAACATCCTAAAAGAGAATCACGTGAGGTTGCAGAATTGTATACCAAGTGACGAGACCCATGCAACCCTGAGGTCCTACTGCCATATATAGAGGGACGAGACCCATGTATGGAAGCTTTAGAACCAGACATGGAGAGATGAGAGCCATGTGTCGACTTTGATTCCTCTTGCTGTAGACTGAGTCCAAACATGGTCGGTTGTCTAAGGGAAGGAGTAGAGGCTGGTAGGTAGAGTCCATTTCCCTCAGAATGGAATGGATAGTTGGCAGTGAGGGAATAGGACATTGGAGAAAGTTCAGGTAAAGTGTTCCTCTGAAAGAGCTCTGTGTTGGCCACTGATATCTGACTAGCTAGAGGTTGACTGGGGTCCCCCTCGTTATGGGGGAATTCTAACTTATCTATACACGTTTCATAGTTTCCTGGGTCATCTATGTTGTCATGGTGATGTTGGTGAAGCTCTAATGTATTATAACTTCGATAGCTAGTACCAGTGACTCCATTGTCATACTCCGTTCTAGCTCCTCTATTTTCAAAACTAAATCTAAAATGAAATAAATTATGACACAAATGAGATCTAATAATACCCTCTGTCAATACCCTCTTGCCATCCTAGTCTTCCTAGCTCTAGCCCAACATACCCTCTTGTCATCCTAGTCTTCCTAGCTCTAGCCCAACATACCCTCTGTCATCCTATTCTTCCTATCCTAGCTCTAGCCCCAACATACCCTCTGTCATCCTATTCTTCTAGCCAGTGTTACCAGATTCAGGGAATTGTCCCCAGATTAAGGGAACTTTGGTGGTGTTTAGGGACCATAATCACTTAGTCAGGGAATTTGAGCATGCCCAGATGCTACATGTCTGGTCTGGTCATGTGCAGTCTGGTCTCAATTTGGTGCATGTTCCTGATTCAGACATGTGCAAGCCTATTAATGCAAAAATTCAGTGATGTTGCTACTTAACACCCACTCCAATTAGGGAAAAATCTATCAATTTTTCTTGAGGATAGGGAATTTGCATCTACTGAATCTGGTAACACTGTTCCTAGCTCTAGTCTCTACATATCCTCTGTCATCCTAGTCTTCCTAGCTCTAGCCCAACATACCCTCTTGTCATCCTAGTCTTCCTAGCTCTAGCCTCTACATATCCTCTGTCATCCTAGTCTTCCTAGCTCTAGCCCAACATACCCTCTGTCATCCTAGTCTTCCTAACTCTAGCCTCAACATACCCTCTGTCATCCTAGTCTTCCTAGCTCTAGCCCCAACATACCCTCTGTCATCCAGCTTCCTAGCACTAGCCCCAACATACCCTCTGTCATCCTAGTCTTCCTAGCTCTAGCCCAACATACCCTCTGTCATCCTAGTCTTCCTAGCTCTAGCTCAACATATCCCAGTCTTCCTAGCCCTAACCCCAGCATACCCTTTGTCAGATATATCCATTCGTTCTGAAGTTCTTTTGTACTTATGGACTCGTTTACAGATGCAGTAGCAACACAAGCAACAGAGGATGGAGAGGAGAATCAGTATAGCAGTGAGCACCACCCCCAGGCCTATGACACCAGAAATCCCCAGTTCATCCCATATGGCTGTAAATAGAGAGATAAAGATTGATTGAGCATTGGGGCACTCGAATTATAATACTTACATTCTAATAACGAAATAATTGTAGAGGGTGAGGTCATTGTGGTAGTTGGAGAGGGGATTGAAGTAGTGGAAGTGAACAGTGGTAGAGGTCCAGAAGTGGTGGAAGGTTGAGATGAAGTGGGCTGTGGTAAAGTTGCAGAAGTGGTGGAAGGTTGAGATGAAGTGGGCTGTGGTAGAGGTGCAGAAGTGGAAGGTTGAAAGAGTACAGATGAAGTGAACAGTGGTAGAAGTGCAGAAGTGGTGGAAGGTTGAAAGGGTATAGACGAAGTGGGCTGTGGTAGAGGTGCAGAAGTGGAAGGTTGAAAGAGTACAGATGAAGTGAACAGTGGTAGAGGTGCAGAAGTGGTGGAAGATTGAAAGAGTACAGATGAAGTGGGCTGTGGTAGAGGTGGAGAAGTGGAAGGTTGAAAGGGTATAGATAATGTGAAAAGTGGTAGAGGTGCAGAAGGTTGAAGGGGTACAGATGAAGTGGGCTGTGGTAGAGGTGCAGAAGTGGTGGAAGGTTGAAAGAGTACAGATGAAGTGGGCTGTGGTAGAGGTGGAGAAGTGGAAGGTTGAAAGGGTACAGATGAAGTGGGCTGTGGTAGAGGTGCAGAAGTGGTGGAAGGTTGAAAGAGTACAGATGAAGTGAACAGTGGTGGAGGTGCAGAAGTGGTGGAAGGTTGAAAGAGTACAGATGAAGTGAACAGTGGTAGAGATGCTGAAGTGGTGAAAGGTTGAAGGGGTACAGATGAAGTAGGTAGTAGAGGTGTAGAGATAGAGGGTTCAGTACGTGGTATAGATGAGGTGGATGATTGAATGAGTATATTAAATTGAAGAGATGTATGTATGTAGCTGACAGTGGCAGATGGTAGAGTTAGCATGGTGTTTAGAGTACCAACTCCAGATCCAATATCAGTTCCAACAACAGAACAAAGAACTGTGAACAGATTGAGCTAGTGTTAGTGAGATAGAATGACACAGTGGAATGCGCCTCCCACACAAACACATTTAGCTTATTACCAAGCCAACAAGTAAGGCAGGTATAATTATAGTCCATTGTGTGGTAAATATGAGCAGCTGCTTTTTTTGGTGAATGACAGTGATTTGTGGTTAATAAAGGGCAAAGTAACTGGACAAATAAAGAATGGTATTTAGCTACTGATTAGACCCGGGCATGTCCTATGTTGTGAGTGACCTAATGTTGTTATAGTAGTACCTATAATACCTGTATTCAGCTTAATGGCATGGGCCATAGCCTCCTAGCTATTTCATCCTACTCATATCTGTACACTCAACCATGTTAACAACACTTTATTATGGCATAAGGATGGAGCGAGTCATGTTAACCTTGGAACTGATGTTTGTGTGGTATGCAATCACATCTAAACTTTGTTATTTCTCTGACAGGATATACTTTACTGTACCTTGAGAATTACATAGTTAAGGTGTAAGGACAGAACCTATAAATATTTTAAATTCTTTATAACTTGCACATACACTCTAGTAAACAAGCTGCCAGCAATGCAGGGATACTGTTTCTGCATGCTGTTAACTACATACATGATTGTCTAGTTAGCTTTGAATTATTTGCAGAAATTGAACTTGCTAGTAGTACCTATAGATATCTAGTCTTAGCACCGATAGATCCAAAATCCAACTTTAATTCAGAGGCTCTCCACATCACTTTTACAGTATGAGACACTATAATATTGTTCTTACCTTGTCCATAAAATGGGAGAAGCCATAGTAGAGAAGGTATTCTGCAGGGGAAGAATACTGATCTTATTGCTCTTGCAAAGATCAGCTCCATCTTCACAGTTCCGTGAGGTAGAATAGTGCTCCTGCACAAAGATGATGATTTGTGCCCCAAGGTTCGGTTTAATTCACAAGCTCCCACGCAAAGGCACCACGCCCCTTAATTTACGACGACCCTTTACCGTATAGATGATCGATGTGAAGATGAAGCTGAAGCAACGTGTGACTCTAGTCTTTCTCCTGGCCCTAGTCGTATCTTCGTTCTTGATCATAAAAATGTGGGTACAGCCTGGAGATGCATCTCCTACAGCTACTGAAATTTCGAGGAGTCACCATGTACCAGTAGTGCACAGTCTCACACCTGGCCATGAGGCACACAGTCCCACACCTGGCCATGAGGCACACAGTCCTACACCTGGCCATGGGGCACACAGTCCCGTAGATGTGAATTACATGAAGTACCAGCAGAATATGAATGATCACAGATTGCTGGATGTACCTTCTGACATAAAAGGACGGGATCCATGGGATATTTGGAAGAATTGGGTGAAGCAAGACAGTTTCTATCCTCAAGGTGCATTTCAATCTGATGAAATGAACTTAATTTTGTCTGCCATGGTAGCAGTTCCTATAACATCATTTGGATTGGGTCATAAGGGGACTCAGTTAAAGGCAACTGCTATGCTTGGACAACAGAGGACTGTTTTTAAACCTAAGAGGTAAGACATTTAACTATACGTATTCCCTTTGTGCCCACATGTACTATTTCCATTAGTCTTCGTAATGTGATGTAAATAATCTATAGCTGGTGTCATCTTTGTAGTGGTCATTATTGGCACATGCTGAGCCATTTCCTAATTAATCTGTTACTGACTGCAGATATGAGCGTGATACAGTTATTGATGGAGACCCATATGCTGGATTTGATAGACACAATGGGGAGATAGCTGGTTTTCATCTAGATGGGTAAGGTATGGGGGTGTGGCACCTCTTACTATTACATGTTACTCGTGATCTCAGTATTCTTGGGTTTCGCCTCGCTCCTCCTGTTGTAGGACGTAAGCTCAATCTCACACAACTTCGGCCCCTCACATCAACGAAGCTTCTAAAAACTTACTTCAATAGAGGTATATCTATGAGATCACTTGCCCACACATTATCCCAACATTACTCCAAGTTCAGAGAATGATACCTGCTTTTATGGAGAGTGCTATTATTGTAAGCGTCAAGAAGCAGCATGTGCTAATGGTGAAATAATGGAAGGGTCTGTCACTCTATGGCTGCCAGACTGGTATCATCTTAAAACTAGAAGGCACCCATATCAAAGGACTTATCGGCAAGGAGTTAAGGCCAGGTATGTCCTGTAGATGTAGGAAAATGTTAAATTATGTATTTGTTGTAGGTGGGAGAAAGATGATCAATACTGCCACACCCTCCTGAACCCATCCTCAGAATACTATCACGGCATCCTTGATTTCACAGACACTGCAATATACGACTTCCTGATGGGTAAATTAATTCCTCTCTCTCTTTACCCCCAACTAATCCATCTGTCTCAGGTAATGCTGATCGACATCACTATGAGACTTATTCCAATGGTGTACACACCAGATTGGTCCACATTGATAATGGGAAATCGTATGTTTAATGATTATTTTATATATGGACCACAACCATTCAGTTTTGTAGGTTTGGCAATCCTCATCATGATGAGATGTCCATCCTGGCTCCTCTTACACAATGTTGCAGGTATAATCTACACATGATGATACAGTGTGGCATTTATCAGTGCCTGGTGGTATCTATATATCTGCATTACCCATAGTAATTTAACCCTCTAATATCATGTAGAGTTCGAAGGTCAACATGGGAGCAGCTAAAATTACTTTTGCCAGTGGAGGATGGTCCTCTGTCAAGTGTTTTGGATATCAGCATGCAGAGAGATCCTTTATACCCAATCTTAACAACAGCTCACTTGGAAGCCATTGATCGAAGACACTCCATTGTCATGAGAGCTATAGAGGAGTGTGTATTACATCACTCTAGGGACACAGTAATAGTTGACAACTGGGGTTAAAATATTTAGAATATTCATAGCATCATTTAGAGTTTAAGGATGGATTGTCTGAAGCAGCTAGTGTTGCCCATTCTTTCCCACTGACTAATACTTCTTTGCATTTGTTCATGGCTGAGGCAAGGCGTGCAGCAAGCTGGTGCTTACACATCAAACTATCTCCTCTCACTAGTACCTGGTACACAAATGAAGGACAACTGCAATATGTTGAACTTGCAAAACAAATATAACGGTTTCCTTGTGTTCCTTCAACCTGATATAGCTCCCTCTTCATTGCTGACTCCCAGACATAATGGGTGACAGAGCCTCTCTCTGCCAAGTCCAATGCATGCAACAGATTCTGCTGGAAAATGGAGTGGAGTGCTAAGAGATTCTGTTCAGTTATAGGGTCCCCATCCTTCTCTATGGCCTTCAGCAGCTGGTGGGCGACTCCTAGTAATTTTATCTCATTACTTTCAGGTGTTGGCAAATTGAGAGGGAAAATTGGTCCACTAGAGGAACAAGTCAAAACAGTATTGTGCAAGTTGGGAATAAGCTATCAAGTGATATAAAAGATTATCCCTAGCTATTATGTTTACTATGTAATATGTATGGAAGAGATCTCTTGGGCTTTCAGAAATAGTTTTTGAGTGTCTGTGATGGGGTAGTGCTGAAAATAAATTCATAATTTTAATAATTATTCCAATAAAAACTCAAACCTGTAACAGTTTCATGCACGTGCTGAAATCGCCTTCAAGCAATTCATGTCTGATAGATCTGAACACAAGTTTAATCAATGAAGTTGTTGACTTATCAAGAAAGGACTCACATTAGCATCGCAACACAAAAATTGATTAGGAAAGAGAAACGGTTTTTATCAGCAAATAACGAGTCCCAGATTCTGATCAGATCTGATAATGCATAGATGAAGGAGAATAATATGGCATGAACTTTATTCAAGATCATAGGATTTACTGAAAGCACACTGGTTCTAACAATTCTACAATGCAGACTGTTGGGATCTATCATAATTATGGTGTTACAGTAGCTTACCAGGGAGAAGGAATTCTTGTGAGAGGAGTAAAGTTATCCATCTGAATGCAAAAAATGTTGGATCCATCCCTGTCTTAACCTACAAGTTGGTATATTAATGAGGGGAATAGAAAACAATAGCCGATTGACAGACCAGGTGAACATGAAGCTCAGGATCTCTCTGCTCAAGCAACCTCATAAGACTCTGCAATGACCCACCTATGTGTGCAGTATTATACAGTTACTGGCTAGTAGGTACGTAACACCACCTTACCAATGCCTGCCTTTGACGAGTCCAACTTTCTTGTGAATTTATCACCTATCTCTGTCATCAGTGAAGTGAAACAGAAGAATGTGTCAGCCTCTGCATGGGCTATATATAGCCAGAGAGAAAAAAGGTGTGGTGACTGCCATGGTGGGAGAACTCTCCCTGGGAAATAGTGCCCTATAACCATTCCTCATACTCACTGTCATCATTCATAATGATAAAGCATGTGAGAACACTGGGTATGGGTATAAAGTGTGAGGAGAACACTGGGTATGGGTATAAAGTGTGAGGAGAACACTGGGTATGGGTTGTGGGGAGGTGGAATCACTGGAATGGTTTACCTTTCCAATAATGATCAGGATGTTGTGCAAAAATGTAATAGAGTGGACCGATGATCTCATTCATGCCTTGGACGTAACCAATGCCACTGTTGGTCTTGGCATAGAGAAAGAGCAGTCTTTCAACAACCTGTGAAAGTGAATGAAGCCATAAGCTGACAGCAGAGGAGAAACTTCACCTCCCAATGTGCTTCTTGACCTTCTTTCAGTGGAGGGAATGCATCCTCATTGCAGTGTTTTTTTGAGGACACCTGACAGTGACATGGTCTAAGAATAAAGGTAACTGTAGAAGGTTCTTTGAGAGTCATACATTTCTGATGCCACCTCTGGAAGTGTGCACTTGTTGAGAGGGTAAACTAGACTTGTCCACTCGTCTCTTTAGAGCATCAATATTCATAACTGTCCCGGGGTTGAATTTGGCCTGGGGGTAAGGCGTAGGGAGTTGGAAGAAGGATATATCAGGGTAGAGTCTCCTACTGTCGTGGTCTATTTGTAACAGAATATCATTATCCTCAAAGTATCGATGCCATGTACTCTTGGGGTCAGGGTTCAGTGGCTGTGAGAAGTCAATAATGAACCTGTCAAGTGAATTGGATGATAAAACTCACATGATCCATGATTTCACCATTTTCATTCTCCTCTTGGTGAGGACTCCTGAGTATTTCATTACAAAGACACAGGTAAGATTCCCTGACAAGAAAAGGAGAGGACCTGAATATTGTGGACATGACACAGTGCAGTAGATCACCTTTGTTCTCTAAGTATAGCATCCCAGTTAGAGACCTTCTCAGGAAGATATCCTAGCAACAGCTGTAAATAAACAACCATACTTATTGGATTTCACATGCTTTGCTAGTCCTCTTACCTTCCAACAAGTTGCACGTATTCCTTCTTCATCTGGACAACCTGGATTAAGGACACTCAGTGATGGTCTATCATCCTATGAATGGGTGTGCTACCTTGAAAACACAGTTCTCTCAACCATTCCATGTTCACAACAGCTGATGACAACAAATCTTTGAAATTTGCAAGTCTACAATGCAGAATATTACTCTAAACTGACCGACTATGTGAATTACTTTACCTAGACTTCCTCCCTAACGGTGTTGCAGCAGAAGAATGCTGTGAAACCTCCATTTCTGTACCACACCTACCTTCACCTTTCCCTCACACTTTGACCTTTGCCCTCTGAACTTTGAACTTAAGATTTTCTTCATTAGGTTACTCTAAACCTTGTTATTTAAACTTACTGCAATTCTAGTCTATACGATAGGAAAATAGCTAGTAGGACCGATTTCTGTCCACAAAATGTTTTGGAGCACCAAGTTAACCTCCGTACTGTGAACTCTGACCCTAGTCCCTTGAAGATGGACTTCGGTAAGTTTTCTGATGTCGACTTTGGAGTAAAAGAGTGGGTTAATGGAGCTCTTGCAGCTCATAAAGGCTCACAGACATCTCTAGATGTAAGTGGTATTCTATAGTCACTCGGATTGAATGGTATGTGATCATCCTTTTTAGGTTCATGCATCTACACTGGTGATGAAGTTACAACTAGCTATTCAAGAGGTGAATAGCTCACTAGAAGAGACAAGTTGCACCATGCTGCAAAACCTACCAAGGTAGTGCAATTCCTACAGGTCACATGATACTCACATAATAGGAATCAGGGTGCTACGAGATGTGGAAGCAGTTAAACAAGAGGCCACTTTACTCAGGGAACAAATGCAGATTGTGAAGGAGGACATCAAGAAGGTATTTTATTAGCATGAACGTGTGTTTCATACCTACCTGTGATGTTATACAGGTGGAGAAAGAGACCGCACAATCCATGCAGAAACTAGTAGAGCTAGACTCCATTAAGGGTAGGATGCACAGTTCTTTAGAGGCACTTCAGGAAGCAGATAACTGGACCACATTATCAGCTGATGTGGAGGAAGTTTTCTCCTCTCAAGATATTGCTAAGGTCAGTCCTTTTTATTATCAGTCAAGCAGCGTTTCTTTGAATGCCGTTGATATGTGTCTGTTTCTCACAGATAGCTGAAAAACTTGCTGGAATGCAGCAAAGTTTGGTAAGAAACACAAATCTCAAGTTGGTTACTTTCACCTGATTGCGGTAACCTTCTACAGCAAGTTCTTCATGATGTTCCTGATTTTGAAGAGAGATGGAAGTTTCTGGAGAGCCTTAAGGACAGATTAGAAGCCTTGACCTCACCTCTCCTCATCACTTCCTTTAACTCTCACAGTGCTGGTCAGTTTTGTAGAGACGAGAGTGTTAACTCTATTTTTTCTGTATAACAGATGAGGCCCAGAAGTACATTAGAATATATTCAGACATTGGCCGTTCCACTCAGCTGAAGAATTATTATGTAGCTGTGCACAAGGTGAATTAATTCACACACACACACACACTTGTTTGAATTCCTATCTTCACCGCAGAGTGGTATCCTTGAATTGTGGAGTTCCCTTCACTCTCTGAGCACACCCATCCTCACCTATCTCTCAACCTTTTATGACGAATTATTGACAAAGTGGCATGCAGAGGTGTGGCTGGTGGGAGTGGCCCTCATTGAACCAGGGTTCTAGTTGTAGTGTTACTGAAGGACCCTGCAGGGTTCTAACTGTTGTGTGGTAGAGGGACCCTGCAGGGTTCTAGCTGTAGTGTGGTAGTGGGACCCTGCAGGGTTCTAGCTGTAGTGTTACAAAAGGGACCCTGCTTTTTCAGTCTATGCTTTGATGTGGGTAAATGTATGTTGGGCCACAAGCCACCCTGAAATCCTTGTGGATAATGGGCTGGCTATGTAAAACACTCCATGGAGTGTAGTGTGACCTGTTTCTCTCCCCATAGTTTGTTTGGTGTAAGCAAGTGTCCCTTGATCCTATGGAGGTTCTTCCCTCTCTGTTTGCTCAGTCTTTACAAGGCCTTTCCCCACCGTTGGGACAGTGTTTAAATGCTGCAATACAGAGTCATGGAGATACTGCACCAATAGCTTTACTGGACCTCAGACAAGTAGGTACACTGAATGATGAATATAATTGACCTTTAGACCTTGTTCAGGTTGTCCTCAGATTCTTGGATGGTCTGGAGAGAGCAGTAGGTGACATAGAATATGGAGAGAGTGGTGGTGGTATGTTCCAACTGATAGAATGCATACATAGCCCGTACTGTCAATTGTTGGTTCGGTATCCTGCCATGGAAACACAAATGCTGAGACAACAACTCCATGGCATTGACATGGTGAGTGTTTCCATTGAGTATGTCTGAATGCTGAATGGTCTCTGTTATTACAGTCAGTGAGAGGAGGGCTGGAAGAAGGTGTTGGAGTCATGACCGGTTCAGTTCCGTGGGTATTCCAGTTTGCCTCAGAGGCTGTGGAGCGATGTGTTCATTTGACAGGGGGGTGGGGCTTCAATGGCTTACTAAAGTCACTGCAAGTAAGGACGCGGCACACATGGATTTGACTTTCATAGTCTGTTTGTCAGACCTTGGTATTAGAATATGTCTCTATGCTGTCATCAAGTGTGCATCAGTTAAGGAGAATGTGTGGATTTAGAACAGGGGAAGAGTGGACAGATCTCCAGCATGCCTTCACTCTCATCCAGGTGTGTGGTGATGTCCTCTTACGCACAAAAAACCTCTCAGAGCAGCTTCAGTTGGCCATCATCAATTCAGCCCCTAGACTACAAGACCCAGCAAATCCTGCCACGCCGTTTGGTTACTATGACTACCTTGCTGTGTATTATCCTCAGGAGCGCACGGCAGCCATGGAACTGCTGACATCCCTCCAGAGTGGTCAGGCAGCATAAGACACAAACTATATTAACACACTGCATGAATATTGCTTTAGATAAGGGTGTATGGTCATGGCTCAGTTCACTGTCCAATCAGATGGAAGCTCTGAATGACCAGGCTCATAACTTTGCATTTGATATCATCTTCTATCCTCTTAAGGAGAAGTTGGAATGTGTTCCACACCTAAAGGTATCATTGTAATGGACCTTTATGTTGGTACTCATTAGAGCTCTATGAACAGGTGTGGGAAACAGGTGCGACCAGTCCACTGGAGAGTCCAAGGGTTCGAAGTGAGGACCTCCCCCAATTCTCTCTCTCTCCTCTCCCATACATTACAGAGGTATTATATTCAGTGCGTGTGTTAGTTCCTTCTCCATTTTGTCTATTTCCTTCAGATTGGGGACTACCTGTTGACGTTACCTCGTCAGTTGGAACCCTTTACCTCTCAGGAGAGTCTTGCCCTAATCTATGCACTACAGCAAGGAACTCTTCCTTTCCCAGAAGATCAACCTCTTGTGAGAGAGGAAGAAGGAGAGCCACATCCTTCTGATGTGTGGCTAGGGGCAGTAGCTAGAGGAACAATGGTCACCTATTCTCAACAAATTATACTGATCCCATCTCTTGCACAAGCTGCAGCCCACCAGTTAGCCACTGACATAGGTTAGTAGCTGGATAGCCACTGTTCCTGTTTGTATAGAGGCCCACTGATATAGGTTAGTAGCTATTCTCAGGGTAGCCACTGTTCCTCTTTGTATACACAGCATACTTGTGCAATGTTTTATCTGCACTGGGTCAAGTGCCTAGTCAACAGTTAGTTCAACTTGAAGCACTCCTGAAAGCTGGAGAAGAAGAGTAAGTGCAAACATTCATAGAGAACTGTTCACACAGAACTGATGTATTGTCTTGTAGATTTGCGAAGTTGAAGGATAACTCTAACATCTATACTTGTGTTAGTAAACTCAGAACATGGGACTGAATTCCAATAATCAAAATATTAATTTATTTTTTAAAAAATTTCTTTTTGAAAGGCATGCTTTTTTTCCGTCCTGTTCCACTCCTGAATTTCTTCTGGAGTTCTGCATACTTTTTGTGATGGTATCTACGAAACTCTTCATCAAAAAGCAGTTCATCAACCAAACTCTGTTTCTGTCGTCGTCGTGGTATTCTGCTGGAATAGAAATCTGCAGAGCCAGTCACTACTCTTCCCACTTGGAAGTATTGTGGAATCTTCTTAGAATCATTTGCTTTGTAGTGACGCGAAGGGTCCAGTGAATTCCTCATTTTCAACAAGAGCAGATCGTTTTTCAGTTGAGAGGTGAGCTGTGGTGCACTCATATTAAACCACTTCTCTCCTGTGGATGTAGCAGCAGCTGCCTGTGACCACCACATGTCAAAATTACCAAAACATTGAAATAATGACATACCCTTTTTAGTTTTTTTATTGCATATCTTGACTGGCTGATTGGAGGTGCACAGTCTTTTCGTTCAAAGTCAGAGGTGACTACAGACTTCTTCATTATAGTCTCTTGTGATGATCCACTCTCTCCTCTGCATCCTCGGCCTGTTACCACCTGGGTTCTTCCTTTTGTACGTGGTGCCATTAGTCTGTCCACCATCTCATCAGTATCACAGCTGAAATAGAGACCTGGCAGCGGACCAACCTCTAGTTCAGAAGCAAGGGTAACCACGTGGCATGGCTCGTCGTTGAGGGTAATGAAATCTGGTTGGGTTTCTTTGCAATGAGTAGAACACTCTCCCTTTCCTACTTTAAGTGTTACCTCATCGCTCCCCTCTGCCCCAGGTTTAACGCTTGAAGTCTGCGCTGCAACTTCAAATCTCACCGACCTTCTCGTCTTCATTGACTTACAAGGATGGTTGGTAAAGGGTAATTTGGTAAAGGTCGTCAAATTTACTATACTATATTGTTCTGTAGCTGACAGAATGTCCGTTATGGTGCATATTTTCTAATTGGTCTTGTATAACTCCCTTCCTTTTCAGCAGCTGAATAAAGTTCTTTCCAGCAGCTGCCATCTGCTGAGAAAGAGATTGCACTTCTGACCAGAACATCTTCACAGCATCAACCTGTGATGCTTTGACGAGTTTGAGAACACAAACAGCCAGTTCATTGCAGAGTGCTGGAGCTCCACTATATTGTTGGGAGTCACTCTTCAATAATGGCTGGGCTTTTTGCTGATGGATGATGGTGTAGGTGAGGTCTCTCATAGACAGAGAGAGTTGTTGTAGCAGGAGCAGCATGTCAATGGCTTGGCACAGGGGCAGTTCTGAATCTGCACACCACACAAAACCCTATAGAGGGAGAGGATAGTTATATAAAAGGATTATATAGAGGGATATGTAACCTGTATCTCTGTTAGCCTCTGGAGGAATGTGAGAACAGAGCACATAAGATGCTGGACGCTTTTCACCACACCTTCGTCATAGTTCTAAGGAGTCACAGAACAGTGATTTAACTTGTAACAGCTGATGGGGGACTCACTAGTGAAGAGGACTCAGTATTACTGATGGTAGAGAGGTTGTTGTCAACTGATTGTGAAACTGTGTCAATGGTTGTCACACATCTTTTACACAGACCTTCCACTATTGCTGGCTTCATGCTAGAACACTGTTGCCATAACAAACAAACATAGTCACTCTCTCACTAACCACACACAGAACTACCTCATCCCAAGGAAAGTAGACTGTTCTCTCATTTTGACTATCAGGTGAATGAAGGTGTGTGGAAAGAAGGGTGGTCTGGACTTCTCTGACCAATATAAGTTGCCCAATGAAGGATCCCACCGTGTCCAAACTTCCATGCAATTCCTGGACATAGCTCTCAACCAATTCATCTTCCTGCAGAGAGTAAGAGAGATGTGGTCACTAAACAATGTCTTGTAGATGGTGAACCTTAAAGAGTTTAGTTATGTGGAGGGCAGTGTGATAACAAAGTGTCTGTAGTAGGAGAGAGGTGAGATCCACAGCAGAGGTGTGGTCTTTCAGTGGGTAGTGGGCCATGAAGAGACGCCATTGGAGGCACAGCTCTTGGAAACACCTACTGGTTTCCACCAATGCCTCCAGGCAGGAATAAATTGAGACAGCAAGGCTGGCCCAGACTTCAGTCTCTGCACAGAATCATTTTGTAGAATCATAAGCAGAGGGACTTGATGTCTTACCAATAACATCTTGCTGGATCATGTCAGCTAACTTTGTAATGTATTCTTTTATTATACAGAGATAATCTGCCATTCTTCCCAACATGCTACACCTCTCCACTTCATGTGAGCCAGCTAAATGTATAACTGTACATGACAGACCACATGTAAAACCATCATTACCTTCCTTCGTATCCACAATTCTGTTGATGTGCTTTAGCACTGCTACGGCTGTTGTATTACTAAAGAGGTGTGTCCTGTTCCTTGTGGGTGTGTCAGGAAGGAGAAGACTACATGTATTGTAGGATGATTTGGAATGATAGAGGTCTCTATGGATGGACCCTGAACTAGCAGGAGTGGAGACAGCAGGGGAGTACTGGAGAGAGAGGCGATGGGGAAGAGATCTGTAATTCATTAATCCTATTATTCTATAGTAATAGAGCTTGCTGTGTTCATACTTGAGTGGAGAGGGGACCCACTCGTCAGATTCGTTGTTAAAAGGGTCCTCATGGAAAGTGGGTGAAACACTATTCTCAGAATCTGCTGAAGCAATGAACTCTCTGGATTGATACATTTCCCTCATCTGCTCTAACCGAGCTTCAAACTTAACCATGTCCCAATACGACACCATATTAAGCTGAGAATTGGTCACACGTATAGATACATTGTCACCACTATCCTCACGAGCAAAGGTCTGAAAAACAAACAGAATCAAGAATGGCTGGCTGCTATCAGTGAACTCACCAGGGGCTTGTCGAGGGCCTTGCATATGGCAGCTGCCTCTTGCAACATGACAGAGATTCGAACCAGCTCTGAGCTGTGATAGAAGACACTGGTGTCAGAGAGAGAGGACTGACTGGTGGCCATGAAAGACTCGGCAGAAGATGATGTCTGAGCATCACGAATGCTCTGTTAACGAGGATTAGAGATAATATAGAATCACACTCTGCACACTTCACACCTTGTTTAGATGCAGTTTGTGAATGTCTTCCTCCAGACGCTGTTTTTCCTGCTCTAAGTCCAGCATGAGCTGGTTTCTTTGCTCCTCAAGTTCTCTAGCCTCCTTCTCTGTTTTTATCTTCTCTAAATGAATGATATGTCTCTGTGCCGCGGTCTCTTCCTCAAGTGCCTGGTTCTGCCGCAACAGTTCCTCCACATGCATCTCTGCAGCCAACTTGAATCTTTGTTCCTCTGTCAGAGTCTGGGTCTGTGTTTCCTGGATATAACCTCTGTCTGGTAAAGGGTCATACAGATATTATTGTCCTTCTACCATTATTTTGCTGAGTTCCTGAATCTTGTCTTGGTACTCCATCTGTTGGCGATCCATTTCATCTTGTGCTGTCCTTCGCATACTCTCTAGTTCAGAAAGTAATTCTTCTCTCTCCTTTAATCTCCTCTCCTCTAGCTCCTTCTCTAGCCTAGACACAATAGTACCTGCCCTGACCAACCAACCTCTACCCTTAGAGACACATATCAGAACACTGCCTGCCCTGACCAACCAACCCCTCTACCCATAGACACATGTATCAGAACCATGCCTGCCCTGACCAACCAACCCCTCTACCATAGAGACACATATCAGAACACTGCCTGCCCTGACCAACCAACCCAGACACGTATTACAACACTTACCTTTCAGTCTGAGCCCTCACCAGTTCATTCCTGGCATATTCAAAATCCCTATGACCTTTCTTGATTGAAGCCCCACCCTCCACTTCTAGGGGGTAGTTGAACCGAAAGAAATAGTCTCCACCCAACACCACACGATCACCCTATCCAAATAAAAGGGGTGTGGCTATATGTGGTTGTAACAAATATTATAAGTATCATACATGATGGAGTTGCTTGCAGGAGGAGAGGAGGTGGCCATTAACATACGTCTGTGCATCAGGGTTAGTAGATGGCTCCACATGTACAGAGTTTCCATCATGAATAAACACACTACAGCAGTGAACATTATAAACCACACCCACACCACAGCAGTGAACATTATAAACCACACCCATAACTACATACTGTACCCACTTACCAATGATCTTTGACTACCAGTGCACCTGTTAGCTCAATGTCATGTGACTGTTCTCCATTACTGGCATTGCCCACAGTAGTTCTCCCTGCCTTAAGCAGGTAGAGAAGTGTTTCAGAGAGTTGCGGGTCTTCTGTTAAGTTGACCAAGTTTGGAAGACGGTTTATGACAGTCAGAGGACCTGTTTGCTACAACGAGTGAAAACCATCATAACAGTCTCAAAATTCAATTTCTTACTTTCAGCTCTTCAAGTTCTTGTTTCTTTCTTTCTTCTGTCTGCTGAAGCTTCTCCTTCCATGTCCTATACAATACACCACACCCCATAACTCCACCCACTTGTGTGTCATAAATACCTTGTAGCATCAGCCATTAGTTTCTCTGACTCTGAAAGCTGTTCTTTTAATCTTTTGATCTCTGCTAGACTAGCTGTCTCTCCACCTTTCAACAACCCTCGCAAGTGGTGAATTTCATTATTCAATTCTATACCAGGTCACAAGAGAGAATAGGAAAGATAGAGGAGAGAGAGTTTGACATGAGAGTGGGTAGGAATGATGTACCTCTAATCATCTTTATGTTGGGATCTTCATTGATTCTAGCTACATTGACAATGCTCCTGGCCTGTTGTGCATACCTACTCATTAACAATGTGAGCTAATTAATATAAAGTTGGATCAGATGTGGGTTACCTGAGAGTGTTAAGGGATTCTTCATAGTGGAGATCAGCTGGGCTGATGGTTGCTATCATAGCTGTCTTTGAGTTTCCTCCAAGACTTTCCTTGAGAAGCCAAGTAAGTGTGGAGTCACGGTAGGGAATGTATACCTTCTCACGTCGTCCTGTGGACAGATCCGAGAGGAGAGAGATCACTTTACCCAGAGAATGGAGGGATCGATTGATGCTGGCTCCCTCCTATAAATTAGAAGACAAAATATTATAGAGACACAAAGCATTATGGGATTAATGGAGATGGAGTTCGTGGTCATTATAACATGCCATAATTATTACTTTCAGCTTCTCTCCAGAGGTTCCAGAGACCTTTGACCTCTCGCTCCCAGCAAGGTCAATTATGTTGATACGGCTGACTCTATTGTGTTCCTCCTCCTCTTCTAACTATAGAGCAAACAGGTTAAACAGGTTTCGTGAGGTGTGTACAGGTGGTTACTGTGGTGTGTGTGAGGGTAATACTGAACACAGCATGAGACCGACTGCTCCTGTCGTTCATGGAAGTGGCAGTTGTAGCTCGGCACCGATTGCCAATCATCAGCCAATGCTACTCAGAAAGATAGAACATTATTATTGGAGTTGATGGAGTATGGCTGGCACTCAGCACCTCTATGTCAGTGTAGGAGGTAGCTACATAGGTAGACAGATCCTCCACATATGGACCAAAGACTTTGTGCTCCCTCACTCTGAGCTGAATGGTTACGCAAAGGAGATTTCAATTGAGGTGAGTCACAACACTCACCTTGAGTTTGTTCCTTTCAGTAGAGAGTTGCTTAGATGTACTGCTTAGGAGATCATAGACCTTCTCACTGTATATTTCATAGTAGCTAACTTGCACATTGAATAGGTTCTAGAGGAAGATGGAGAGTCATGCAACCATTGGCTTCATTAGGTACTAAACCTTGCTATCTGAAGTGCCATCAATTCTGCCAAATAACTCCTTTGTAAAGTGAGGAACAATTCCAGGTTCATCCTTCTCCCCCATTATACTACACACAAACACACAGAGAGAGAGAGAGGGAGAGAGGAAGGAAGGAGGTGGTGGCAGTGGTGGTGTTTGTTATCTCGTTTACCTGTATGATTTTCCAGAACCAGTCTGTCCATAAGCAAAGAGACACGTGTTGTATCCCTTAAAGGAGTTATCCAGCAGAGGCTGGGCCAGCTCCTTATAGACAACATCTTGACCAGCATGATTGCTTCCTTCTCTTTCATTGGACACTGACCAAAAGCAATGGTCAAAGCTAAAGAGGTGAACTTTGCCCTTGCTAGAGGTAATGCTGGTTCTGTTTCCAGTCATGGAGATGATGAGATTTGCACCCATCACTACTTCCCTGGGTAATATACACATCACCTTAACAACCAGACAAGGCTGGCTAGTGGCTGATTAGAGATCTCACCTCTTGCTGAATGGTCTCACACGAACAGCTACTCTAACAGAGGAATCTTCCCCATCCCTTGGGGACTTCCGAGGGTGAGAGGGAAGAGTTACTCTAACAGAGGAACCTTCCCCATCCTGCAAGGTCTTACGAAGGATTAAGTGAGAAGTAGCCTCTTTAAATGCAGAAGGGGTGTGGCTCTTGCTCAATGCTGATGGGCTGAGTATTTTTTAATAGTGAATAGGGGATAAGGGGGTGGAGTATGGGGACATTGGTCCCCTGCTGCACTGACATTGGGGATATTGGTTGGACTCCAGCAGGGATGACTGGCAATACCTTCCGAACTGGCTTTGTCTTACTGCCACTCATTTGGGTCTAGCAAGGAATTAAAAATAATTATTGTATACTCAACTAGCTACCTGGAGTGGGCGGATCTGAAAGCACATTAGTACCATAGACATAATAACTTACCTGGTTCAAAGAGGGATGGCTAGTAATGAGGTTGGAGCCCAGCAGGTTGGCTTCTTTACACTCAGACAGTGCCAAAGAACTTGAAAGTGACTGAACTCATTTTGAACTTGAACCGTCCCGCCATAGAGTTGCTGAAACATGCACGTACGCACCTAAACATACCTCTACGTTACGCGCGCAGCAGATCGAAATTGGCGGGAAATTCAAGACAACAAGCATTATTATTACTGACAGCGCCTAATACCCACGGGCTTCACAGGTGTTACAGAGCAACTCATGAACACCTTCACCTTCCTATAGAAGATAGGTTACATCTGTTTGGAGACATAGCTGCAACAAGAGGAGAGTAAACTGGCTATGGGCAGAGGAAGAAAAAGAAAGACAGAAATGGTGGGGAAGTATGTGCCTTGTTTTGGAAGCAGCAAACAGCTCCAGGCTCACAAAAGGAAAAAGATGCAACAGCTTAATGGAAAAGATGAAGGACTTGACATTAAAGAGCACTCAACATCAGAATGTCATAAAGCACTTAAACTGGCACCGCTAGAGCCAACCCATAACCTTGGAACTCTGGATTCCTCCATTCAACAAGACAACAAAACTCTAGACTCCCAGCCTTACACTCAGCAGGACACTCTGGTCTCACACACTCAACAAGACATTTCGCTCTCCTATAAGATAACTCTATCCCCCCACAAGTATCAAGCAGACTCTGAACCTCTGGTCCTCCATTCTAAACAAGACCATAAAACTGAGCAAGAAACACCTCCCAACACTCAACAAAACATCCCACATACTCAAACATCCTCTATCCAACATCTACACTCCACATCTCCTCCAGAGTTCAGACAGCACGTAGACACCAGAGTTCCAGTTGAGTCCAAAGTTCCAGCATCGTCTGCACTACTGCCAGTGTCAACACATGTGATTGTCCCCTCAATACTCAACTCTGATGCCTGCAATTCCCCCTGTGGTGTGGACACTCTGGAGGAAAGCTCTCCACACTGTGCAGACACTCTGGAGGAAAGTTCTCCACGTGGTGTAGACACTCTAGAGGGAAGCTCTCCATGTGGTGTAGACACTCTGGAGGGCACCTCTCCAAGTGGTGTAGACATTATGAAGGACAGCTCTCCACATGGTGCAGATGCTATGGAGGAGATAGATGTAACTAGTTTGCCATTGGGAGAAGCAAACATCCCTCCTTTAAGGTGAGGACTTAATTACTGTCATGATTGTGTATTTGTATGTGTGAGGGGGGGGAATGGAATCATGGCTAAAGTGACTATGTAACTCTATCTCCTTTAGATATGATATGGTTGATTGCACTACCATTAGCCCTAAAGAAGGAGCCCAGGCTGATGCAGTAACATACAATGAAGGGCTGGAAGGAATCATCAGAGAGTTATCCTTACTCAAGTGAGTCCACCAAAAAGCATTCTTTGGCTACTTTATTCCTAGGAGGTATCTTACACACTGAAGCCCAGAAATATGCATCCTTTGAAATTTCCTAGAGTAATTTGGCTACAGGTAAGGAGACAGTGTGACAAACTATAATTAACACAGACTCTGCTGGAAGTGTGAAGTATTAACACTCCTTTGGCCAGTACTCCACACCATTATCTTCTCTGGCAATTGTTCAAGTCCAATAATTTTAATTCCTTCTACAGTGAGTTTATATTGAAGAGCAAGAGAGAGTTGGAAAGTACTAGACATCATCATCATACAACTAAGAGATTATGAGGAACCTGTTAATATAAAATGCCATACCAGAGGAACACTCTTAGCTCATTATAGTCAGTGGTCATTACTTAGCTAATCATGACTTGTAAGAGAGTTGTATTGGACAGTAGTGATTCATCACGTGTACCTCTACAAATTCTTTTGGCAGTGAAGTCAGGGCTAGGGCACATCAAAGTCATCTCTCTGTATAAATGTGGGACCACAGCAATAATGATTTGCTAGCACCCCTCCCTCATTAATGCTCTTAAAGGTCAAGGGTTAAAATCTCAGGACATACCAATGCCAAGTAATAGCCATAGCAGTAACCTTTCCAGTGCTTCCCTAGATACAGCAACATAGGCTTCTTATAGAGAAGCATTACAAACACAGGGAATGCTGAGGAAACTCTTTAAAGTCATTGTGAAATAGAGTGTATTCCCCAAAACCACCAATCCCATGAAACCTCTCAGCTAATTAGACTGTTCATTACTGTATCCATGAAGTTTGTTACAACACAACACCCCTTTTACCTCCTCATTGTAGTCCAGAATGTGAGCTCTAATTTTTGAGGTATCTGTCCATGTAATGAAGTCTTCCCAATTCCTACAATCAAAAAAAAATGTCATAACACATACACACACATACACACACACACCTGGTGACCAAAAAGGCAGGATCACAGACTACATCTGGTCCTACCCTAATATCTAGTGAAGCAGTGAAGGAGATAACATGACCAGAGCTGTATCTAAGCTTGTGGTGGAATAAATAAGGATACGTCCCTGTTCTACAAACTTTGCAGCATCTCCTAGTGTTTGTGCCATCCTTAGCTTAACCATCTGAACTGGAAGCCGCCTCCTGTAATCCACATGTGTAGCTCATCTCTATAACCATCAACTAGCTCACCGACAAAATGCTGACACTGTAATTTTATCACACAGTTCCAAGTTCTTTCTAGATTGGATGATCCCCATGCTGTAACTGAAGAGAGATAATTATTAGCTATGACTGGACACCTTATATAGTCAAGAGCCCAAACATACAGCTTTTCTAGCAACTGTGTTGTCATGTTGTTCCTGAATGAATCCTTTGGGTCCAATTCCTTCAATCTCGCTACTATGGACTTAACGAGTCCAACCAACTTGTTATATCTATAGATGAAGGGAATTTTGACAGTCCATCCATAATAATTATCTACTTACTTGCTGTAGTCTTCCCTTTTAGTGATCCTGTATTTCCTGAGCACCTGGATCTCCCTGATATTTCTGTCCACCTTCCACGATATGAAATCTACCTTCTTAAGCAGTTTCTGCTCGTGATACTTTAACTTTCTTACCATTATTTTTTCTGAGGTCGAAGTTCGGGTCCACGTGCTTTTAGTTTACGGAGATAATTTACCAAAATAGGCGAAGCGCAAAATACCAGCAGTAGTTCACTTTTGTTGTGTAAACTGCTTGAAGACGAGGTGAAGTGTATAAACAATCTAAACTGTAGGTGATGATTCTCCTATAAAGTGCTTTGCGAGTCGATTATCATCTGGCCGAGAAGAATAAGCGGTGATCTATCCTACGCATTGTGCAAGTTGCGCCTACTTGCTCAAAACTGACTACCCGGGAAGAAGATTAGACAATGCGCTTACCGCTTGACGTAACGGTATTTGTCTTCGTGCTAGTGGTCTGCGTTTCTGCAGGTATGGTGTTTAAGAGCGTAAAGGCCTGGCTATATGGCTAGATAACTAATCACCATCATAGGTACCAAATAATTAGTTATTTATGATGGTAATAATAAAATCATAATTGTAGCTAGCTAGGTATAATCTAGCTTGTTGCAGTTATACCGATATAGATGTTAATGTATACATTCATCGAGCAACTAGTGCTGAGCTATGAATATCAGATCTCTCTCTCTCTCTCTCTCTCTCTCTCTCTCTCTGTGTGTGTGTGTGACAGTGAAAAGTGGGAAGTGGGAAGTGTATACCTATATCCTTATGCATGGTGCATTAGATTTTGTAAATACCATCCCTTATGATCTCTATTGTGAGGTAGAAGGGTATAGGGTTACAATAATTATTATAGAGTTTGTAATTGAGCCAATTATATGGATACATTCTTCATAAGGGAATGAATCCTGAGGGAGCCTAAATAGCAGCCTTGATTACAGAGTGTGACTGGTTTGGGCTAGCCACCCTAACAGTGTGCAGGGAGCAGTGCTATGCAGGGCATGCAATGTGGACTTGGTTACACCCTAAATTCCTCATCTAATTTACACACTTCATATTTTCTATGAGGCCTATAAATTAGATGCTGCCTCATTTTGTTGGCCTCAGGGAAGTGTTAACTCTGGGTTGATTCAAACATCTTTTTTTAATCTTGAAAGGTTTTCTAATATAATTGGTGAATGTTCTCATGGTGTCTATCCCACATTTTAGTGGTGACTTGATTATAGTGCAGGACTTATTAACATACTTACCCTATCCAGAACTAGCACTTATCTCTCTGTTACAGATCTTCCATGCAACCCTCCCTGTGTTAACGGTGACTGTGAGGCTAATCATGGCGAACTCTCTTGCAGGTGAGCACGTACCTCCACATATTATTATGTATATAAACTTGTAATACTGTTTATTCAGCTGATGAGATCTGTATATTGGATTCCTTGGTGTGTTAGTTGTAATAGATCAAAGACAGGACTAATGCTTCCTAAGTCAAGCTTCACTAGCTGTTATATTGTACATATATTTGGGGACCATTTACCCCTGACCAATTTTTGTGGTTTTAACTCTTAGCATCTCTCTATGATGTGTTGATTTGATCATCATGCCAGCAAATTCTTGCCTACTTCACAGGTTCATATGCTTCATGGCTAATATCTAGCCACTTCACACTTGGCAGTTTCACTTTGTCTAAATGCATGCTGTTCTTAACTTGTTTTCTTCACTGGCAAAGCTCTTTTGATCTCTAACTGCACAATCACCGTATGAATTGGCTCTTATGTTTAGAGGTGGTTTTATCTATATGCGGCTGTTATGTATGTCAGTTGTTGTGACTGTTACTGCTCTTTGAGTCCTCCTCCACCTTTGATAGGTGGTGACTTCTGTGCCTATCCAGGTCAGCTTGCTTCCTGGACAAGAAACAAATAGAGAAACTAGTAAACAATTTGAGAGCTCTAGGCAGGACCTGTGAATGATATGTTGTTGCTTTGCCAGAATATGCCCACTAATTATGATGTACTGTATGTATGTGTCTTAGATGTAAAAGTAACTGGTTTGGCGAGAACTGTTCTGTGTCTATCTGTGAAGCTGGTCCATCTCCTTGTATGAATGGAGGGACTTGTGTCATGGATCCTACTGATATTTCAGTCTACTTGTGTGCCTGTCCTCTCCATTATTTGGGGGACCACTGCCAATACAGAGCAAATGATGGTGAGTTATCTCTGTAAGGGGGGGGGGGGGATGGGATACTGCTGCTAGCATGTCATTTTTCTAGACTCAGAGTCAGTGTTGGCTGTATTGAGCTAATAATGGAGGAACTAGACTCGCTGTTTGATGTGAATTTCCTCTAGTTAAAGTTGTTTTGTATCCAGAGGCCACTCAAGTCATAATGGAAGTTCATGCAAGAGGAAGTTTAGTGGTGCACTTTTAGAAACTTGGGATAAGAGTTAATAAAGGTGTGTCTACCTTGGAAAGGTGTCCATCTATTGGTCACACACTGTCAGAGATGGTTTGGATTGCTGTGCAGTTACTGTGAAGATGATTTATATTGGCATGCACTGATAAGAGGACTATTGTTAGGTTTTGTAAGGAAGCCAATTTCCCATACACAGTGGTTGAGTAGTGGCAGATTCTTGGTCTAGCCAGAGAGCTCTTGGATAAGCAATATCCTTTGGCAGTGGTGCAGTGTCACAGGTGAACATAGTGTTTCCCGGCTATAAGCTGTCTGTCTCACCCACTGCTTGGTGGTACCTGGACATGAGAACCCTCTGTGTTCTCTCATTCCAGCTTACCTTCATCCCCACTACTTCCATGTTCTCTCAAGTTGTCAGTCTGTAGTCCTGGACTGCACTGGCTGTAAGGGGGTGGGGTTGGTGCAAGATGTTGATGGTTGGCATTGTTGATGTTCTCATGTTGATTTGTTAATAATCAAAAACCTGTGGACAATTTATCAGTTCATTAGATTTAGTTTTATTAACAATAGCCACCTCTAAATCTACTGAAAGCCATTCTTCTGCACATTATTTGTCTGTGCCTGTTATTTTTTTGTGCAGTTGTGGAATATTTTGTTGTGGGAAAACTTGGGTGACCTGGGATGTGACTGAGTGTCCCCAGATGTGTGTGAGCAACAGTGTCCTGAGATGTGTGTGAGCAACGGTGTCCTTAGCTGAATGACAAATAGCTATCTTCAACTGTCCATGATATTAGATAGATTTATAAGAGGGATGTATTGTAGAAGTGAAAGTAGAGGTCCATAGCTGAAAATAGTGCTTGATTTGGTTGGGCTGGGGGGTTCCAGTTGGTGCAGGAAATGGTTTCTTATCTCAGAGACGTAAATACTTTATTTGTGGTTGCATGTGGAGCACTTTATAGAAGAGATATTATCAGTTTTGATAGTCAAGTAGCCCTCAAGTTTGTACAGGCACTCACAAAATATCCTATAAAATTGTGTTCTAGTTATTGATAATTTTTAACCTTTTCTCTCTAGCCTCCTGTTTGTCATCAGATATATGTGGCAGTCGTGGTGTCTGCTATGGAAGTACTAAAGGTCCAGTGTGTATATGCCGTGAGGGGACTTATGGACCAGAGTGTCAGTTCAATGGAAGTGATGTCTGTAGTGTCCATCAGCAGTGTTATGGGAACGGTAACTGTTCCTATAATAGTCTAGGGAATATCATCTGTAACTGTGACAGCAGTTATACACCTCTCTCAAACTGTGAGTATCTGGATCCAAGATTAGACATGTGTAGGTTGGATCCCTGCAATAATGGTGGGACATGTACACCCACAGGACCATACGATTATACCTGTTCCTGTCCCCCAAGTAAGTCCCTTACCAGAAGAGCCAAGGTGCATTATAAAACTGTGATTCTCCCTCTCCTCCAGCTTATGATGGGAAGAATTGCACTACCTTTTTCAATGTGTGTGCTAATGCCTGTCAGAATGATGGTATCTGTACATCCACTCATGATGAACATTACTTCTCCTGCTCTTGCCCTAATAATTATACTGGGGAACGATGTGATGTTGCACTCACCCCTACCACTCTTCCTTGTCCAATGCTGACTGAATATTGTCCTCCAGACTTATGTCTCAATAATGGAACTTGTGTTGTCAACACTTTCAACTTTTCATCATTTTTTGAGTGTTCGTGTCCTTTGGGTTTCACGGGAGTTCGTTGTGAAACTGAAACTACTCCCTGTGAAAAGAATCCTTGTAGTGGACACACTCGTGAACCTCACTGCATCAATCTTGGCCTTCCTCTCGTTGAGTACATGTGTGTGTGCCAGAATGGATGGGGAGGACCTACCTGTGAAGTTGAGCTCAATAGCTGCCCCACCCCTGTAGAAGGTCAGAGTGCATCTCTAATGTGGTGGGTGGGGTATGAATTTCCTAGTGTGCCACTCTGTGTAAACATGTCCTATGAAATTCATTGGGTTGCTATGGTAGGGCCAACATACCATGGTGGGACCAGAGGCTGGTGAATTTCAATACAGCTATAGCTCTTAACTATATTCATTATCTATTACACAGAATGCCCAATTCACACAGAGTGTCTAGCCCTGGCCAATAACAGCCACTGTGATGTAAGTGTGTGAACACCCACCACCACTGCCTCTTATTCTCCCTCTCTGTGTACCCTATAGTTACAGTGTAATAATATTTCCTGTGGTTATGATGGATATGATTGTATTGGTGGCTTTGACCCATGGAAGGACTGTTCTCTGCCAGAGTGTACCCAGCACTACCGAGATGGTTACTGTAATGTTGAATGTAATACCCTGGAGTGTCTGTATGATGGAGGCGATTGCTTCCCCCCATTTGTGGAAGGGGTTTGTGATTTGTGTAGTGGAGGAGTGGAGAATGGCAAGTGTCAGTGGGATTGTCTCACACCTCAATGTCCCTATGACTATCAGGACTGCTACAGTCTGCTAAATAACTTTGTAAGTCAGCTAATAGGGCATTTAAAGAAGAGAATGAGGATTACTTAGGGGTCCAGTGAGATCTACATATAGATGCACATGTTTACCTTCTCTTAACAATGTACTTGCCCTCACAATGCTGCACATTTCATCCAAGTAGTTCTAGACTCTAGGCCTAGTCGTAACTATCAGACAATGTACTATCTCTTGAGTGACCAAGTGTTTATGTTGCAGGTTAAGAATAGGCTGGTATTAATACTTTATTCTGAGGGAAACAGAACTTTTACCACTCCTTGGAGGGAGGAATTTCTTGGCAATCTCTCCAGAATTACCAACAGCATTGCTGTTTTGGAAGATTTCCAACAACTCACTCCACAAGAGCTGGAGAGACATGTCTTGCATATACAGCCTCCTCCTGTTGGGGATGCTCTGCTGTAAGTATCTATACAGTGGTCACAGTACAATGGCTTATACAAATGATGTTACAGCATATATCAAGTGACTGTCAGGCTTGATATTGGTCAGTGTAGAGATGGCTGTGTGACTAATGCAGATGATGTAAGTTTTAGGTAGCTGTGTAGAGCTGGCAAACACGTTTATTTATGATATTAACTAGGCTGTGAAACTGATCTATGCCTACATTGCCAGTGGATATTCTAATGTTGGTCCTTACGGCGTTGGAGAGGCAAAAGGTGAGTGTTATAATGAACTGGTTGAGAAAGTTTGGTGTGTGAGCTCTGTCCATTCCTCAGCCATGGATGATCCTCCTGCTTCTGCCAAGGTGACATATTGGTACTACGTGTTTGTCGGCATAGCTGTTCTATTAGTGGCTCTCTCTGTTGCTGCCGTGATTGTACTCCTGGGCAAGCGTCGTCGGCTCAGGGCTAAGATCTGGCGTCCCACTAGTCCCTCTTCAGAAGGGGAACATGCCTCTCCTTCTGCTTCTGGCGGGCATTCTGGAGGCACTGTCACTGGAACAGAGTTGTCACAGTAAGTCCTTGTCCATTACACAGTGTTCAGTACCTGCACTACCTCCTTCTTCAGGACGCTGGAGTCAGAGGATTATATAGAGAAAGGAACAAAGAAGTCTAAGATGATATCTGGTAATGGTCATGTGGAATGGACAGACGACACTGTCCCCCTCAATTCATCCAGTTCCATGTCTGTTGAGCCTAACCATGTTGTGATTGGGCAGCAAGGCTGTGACGCTCGGCAGTGGGGAATAACACATACTCGTGATGTTGGTAAACTAGTTCAGCAATACAAAAGACAGAATGGAACTAGCTTGAATGTGAACACTCCTGGACCAGGAGGCTTCACTCCACTGATGCTGGCAGTAATGAGACGGCCTGGTAGTTATGGATGTCATTTTAACTATCAGTCACGAAGTTCTTCAGAGTCCAGTTCAGATGACCAGACAGCCCTGATCCCGCCCGGCTCTTCTTGTGCAACACCTCGTCATCTAGTCATTCCTCCCCTTGACAGTTCTGTGTCTGCTCTCATTGAGGCCAAGGCCACCATTGATGCCGTCAATGACTACAACCAGTCCGCCCTGTACCTAGCAGCAGCCTGTTCACGAGCAACATATGTAGACCAACTGCTGGAGGCTGGAGCTAACCCTAACATACAGGACAACTGGGGTCAGAATGCTCTTCATACAGCCATTGGTGCTGGGGCAGAAGGTGCCTTTATGGTAAGTAATTCTGTACTTGCTAATGTTCCTGTATGCTGCAATGTACCTGTGTATTCAATGTTCCTGTATGCAATGTTCCTGTGTATGTGCTAGGTATTGTTGAACTGTCCTCGTACTAAGATTAATATGAAGTCTGATGGAGGGATCACTCCACTAATGTCTGCTGTCAAAATGGTGAACAGTTTTATGGTGAAACAACTGTTGAAGAAGGACTCTGAGATCATTTCCACGACTGATAATGATGGCCGTACTGCAGTTCATTGGGCAGCTATGGTTGACAATCTTGATGCACTGCGTATGCTAGTCAGTAGAGGACCAGACACAATCAAAGATGCTCAAGACAATAAGGTATGTGGTTAATAGCTGTATGAAACACTCTATATCACCTCTGTGTTCACTGTTCCTTTACAGGGCCAGACGGCACTTTTCCTGGCTTGCAGAGAGGGTTCTGTTATGTGCGTAAAACACCTCATTGATTGCTTTGCTAATGTGACACTATTTGACAACCTTGACCAGTCACCTCTTCAGATAGCTATGGAGAAGCAATATGGAGATATAGTAGACCTACTGAGAGCCAGTGCTCATGGACCACTACCCTACATGCATCGAATGCCCGCCAATACCGCTGCTGGGTATAGCCTCTCTACCGAGATGTCACCTTATCCTCAACCTCCACAGCAGCTGGTGACACCCCCAACTTCAAAGAAGAAGAAGTCAAAGGGAACTGGCAGCACACATGGAGGAGGTAAACTTCTGAATGGCCAAGCATCATATTCCACATCTTCTCAACTCCACAACGAGCCATTTGCCATGACTAGCATGGCCCATCGTAACATTCCATCGAGCAACCATTCTTCTTTTGGCCCAACTCATCCCTCTCACTTCCCTACCTCTAATTACGCACCCACATCCTCCACCCACTCACCTCCCCTCCCACCTCATTCGTCAACCTCTATGGCTAGTCACGAGCATTACTGTAATCCTGCACCAACTGACCCAATGGCCTCTGCTGCTGGTTACTCTCCTCCAACCTATGATCCGCACCAGCAGGTTCATATCAATGACGATCTTCCACCTTCGACCTCCGTATCACACACAAGTGGAAGTTCTTCCCTACGACACCACTATCCAATGTACCATAGTGTAGCAGATGTGGGAACTGGGACACACCCCCTTCACCACTTGCCGGTAGTGACAGAGGCTGAGATGCAGACATCATTTGGACCTAATCCATCATCAGTGGCACTGACGTCTGACCACACTCAATTTATGCAGAACACCAATTCACCTCCTCAGTCAGGAGGCACCCACCAACAAAAAAGTCCTCTTTCAGTATTTCATTCCTCACCTAATTCCAACAGCTATGGAACAAGCCCACAGAGCCTTACACCTTCTCCAGACTCTCAGGGAACAAATGTCCTAAATGCCCTTGGTACTGTCCATGTAGAGGGTGGTTATACATACAACCATTACAACCTTCACCAACAAATTGTAAGCAGTACACCTGTCTGATAAGACCACACCCATTCATGTCAATAGATAATATCAAGTTCAATCTCCACATGTACATTTTCATGCTCATACGTACCCTGAAGGCCTGAACAGTTTTTTTCATGTTAATTACAGCCAATTTTTGTAGTCATTGCAATATTTCAGCACATGTATCATGTACTTCACACATGACATACTACAAGCACTCGAATCCCTTCTTCACTCTCACCAACTCAATGACAATTTTTAAAATAAAATCTACAATATCTCTCCTCATCAAAAAGTAATGATTTTCCATTGAATGTTAGAAATATGAGCAATGGTTCTCAGGACCCCATTAAGCTGGGAGATTTGTTAGGTAGGTCAAAGGATTTCACCACATCAAACTTTTGCATGGTCAACCTCCAAACTTGGATTTTTTTGAGTAACATGCATGTTATAGATATGTGTATCTCAACAGAAGAACTTTTACTTCTGTTTCATCACATAAACATCCTTACTAGTGCCCACCTTTACTACCTTAAATTCCTTCTTGAGAGGTTGCTATTATTAGCTTCTGATATCACTTGTCTGAAGCCTCTATATGTTATACATGTCTTACTATAGCAGATTACACATCTTCAGAATTGATCACTCAAACAAAAAAATGGGATATTGTGAGGGGATGGTATTATGAGGTGAGGAGGTGGTGGTATTATGGGGGGTGTTCAAGTGACGTGGCCACAAGGTAATCTCTTAAATAAGCAACAGCCAATGGTTGCCGTTTGGAGATCAAGTTAAGAAGAGAAGCAGGAACACCTCCAACATCCACCTAATATAATAACGATAGCTATATCCTAGCTCCAAAACTAAGAATCTATAGCACTGACCTGCAACAAGTAAGTAACTTCAGCACAGAGTTTTCCTTGCATTTTCCTTGGTTCAACTACCCAACCACTGCAGTAGATCTGACCAAAACACCAGCCAGTCAACATATACTTCTAGAGATTCAATATTGCATGCATACCTTGCCACGTTGTATATTATGGTTGGGTGGGCATTCTGGAACCTCAACAGACATACCTGTCAGCAACTTCTTGTTGGGCTAGATGTAGATGTACAATAATGTGTGTGTGGTAGTGTGTGTGTGTGGTGATGTGTGCGTGTGGTGATGTGTGCGTGTGGTGATGTGTGCGTGTGGTGATGTGTGCGTGTGGTGATGTGTGCGTGTGGTGATGTGTGCGTGTGGTGATGTGTGCGTGTGGTGATGTGTGCGTGTGGTGATGTGTGTGGTGGTGTGTATGTGGTGGTGTGTGGTGATGTGTGTGTGGTGATGTGTGTGTGGTGATGTGTGTGTGGTGATGTGTGTGTGGTGATGTGTGTGTGGTGATGTGTGTGTGGTGATGTGTGTGTGGTGATGTGTGTGTGGTGATGTGTGTGTGGTGATGTGTGTGTGGTGATGTGTGTGTGGTGATGTGTGTGGTGGTGTGTACCTCAGAGCGTTCAGAGATAAGAATAGCGAAATCTCTAGCCTGTTTGATAAAGCACTGGGTAGTTTCATGATGGAGATGCACTGGATGTTATCAAATACATTCTAGAGGTTTTGCTGCATAGTTTAATTAACTTACAAATATAGAGCCCTTCTTCCAGTTGTTTTACAACATGCAGTTCCTACAACAATGTCAGACAAACTAACCACACAATCAAATTGGCAGGCAGAAAAGATGAACCTTGAGCATGTTGTCATATGTAAAGCGAAGCTGTGGGTTCCTTAAAGAGTCAAAAATAAACTGAGGTGAGAGGGGGATGATAGCTTTCCCCATGAAGCTGGAGATAGGGAGACTAGAACTGCTCTTCCTTAGCAATAAAACGTCCTTCTCCAAACCAACATAACTATACACATTATAACAGTATTAAACTCCAAACTTGTACAAGTATGTGTGTTAGGTTACCTCCAACCACCAGCTTGGTCAGTAAAAGTTGCAGAATTAAACAGATCTAGATTGCCAACATGAAACACTTCCTCCAGTACGCGAGCAGCTGTTTGGTTGGCCAGAGTTCGATAGTCAACTTGGCCTGTATCATATCCTAAAAACCAGTGTAAAGGTCATAGTGGATAGGTATGTAACACTCACTTGGATATGAAATGTTCTCCTTGGTAATCGACTCGTGTAAATTCTGTAAACAAAGATTCATTTAGACATATTTACTGAGCACTAGTTAGCACTTACCAAACTCTGCTCCACAGAATGCATCCTGTTATAAGGAAGAAGATATTTGGTAGTAGTTGGAGACTGAAATGATGACTTGACTGAAGTACCATTGGAGTCAGGTGCAGAGAATTCAGCTACTTTTTCAGTTTCATCTTTCAATTCAGAGAATTCAGCTACTTTTTCAGTTTCATCTTTCAATTCAGAGAATTCAGCTACTTTTTCAGTTTCATCTTTCAATTCAGAGAATTCAGCTACTTTTTCAGTTTCATCTTTTAATTCAGTATCACCAGGGCTGTCTTGTTCATCCTCCGAGCCAATGGGTGGAGTTGTGAATCTAACCTGCTCTTCTACTGCATCAAAAGTGGCCTTGGAATTTTTCGTTTCCAAGTGAATGTGGTCTAAGTGGCACGATGACTGGGAAAAATCAGTAATTGAGGGGATGGCATCAGCAGTCGTTAGGAAAGACTCGTCCTTCTCAGAAACAAAGTATATTGGAAATTTTTCTTCAAGAATAGCCATTTTCTGAGTGTCTCTTTTCATCTGTTGATAGCGTGGTTCTGCCATGAGTCGTAGAGAGTTGACACACATTGGTTGAGACTCTGCTATTTTGTTGGCTGCAAAGGTAGGGATGTTTCCCTTCAGATCAACACAAGCAACATATGTGACACGACTCATTTCAGGATTGTGTAGGACCGACTCTATTACATAGCCCCCACTAATCAACTCAGCCCGAACATAGCCCTTCTTTGGGGGAATACGGGCATCTGAGATTGACTTTCCTGAAGAAATCCAAGTCTCTGAGTCCACTTGGCCAGCAATAGAGAGAGTAGACAAGTCACGAGCAGATGTTGGCCAAACAGGTTTATAGAGTAACTGAACAAGAGACACGGCTGGTGAAATCACGTGGATGACACGAAGCTCTTTCAACAATGCATCTAACTTGCAGGAATTGGCAGGATCCATGAGCAATTGCAGTAAGAATTTGGGAGGAGCATTAACAGTGCAAGTGCCTTTAACAGTGTTCAATGGTGGCCCTGTCCTGCCTGGAGGTTTCTTCATCACATATACTTCTTTATACGTGCCCACCTCTATCCATCCCTCACCTACTCCTTCTTTAGACATTGCTATCAGTTTCTTAACACATTGGTCTGATATGCTCAAGTATTTGGCATCAAGATCATCCTCGGGACTGAGTGAGGATGGGGACAAGGGGAGGCCCAATGGTGCTTCAGGTAGAACATGAGAGGGAAAGGAGTTAGCAGTAGCCACAGGAAGTAGGGATGGTTCATTAGCAGTAATGGTACTCGCTTTGTTGATAACATCTCTTTCAGTTTCTGTAGAGATCTCATTCTCTCTGTGATTTACTAAAGAGAGATCAGACTTATTACCATTCTCTGAAGAGAGTTCAATTTTATTGCAGTCTACCAAAGAGAGCTCAGTCTTACTGCCGTTTATCGAAGAAAGCTCATCCTTATTGTGATCTAAGCGAGAAGAGTACACTTTGAATCTCCTCATGGTAATGTGCTCTCTCAAGTTGCATAGCTGTCCAGTGACCAGTGGCATCACATTTGCAGTAGGTTGAGGGAACATGATCATAGTAGCAAGACATGTACCTACAAGTCCATTTCAACAACGATAGTTGCTATCTACAACCACTAACCAGGTTGCTTGAGTGAAGTGAAGAAGAGACATGACCATAAGTATGGAATGGAGGATGGTTGTCTAGGAACACTAACCAAGTAGCATACACTATCTTCAGCCTGCCAATACCTATGGTACCTGTATGTATGAATTGTCAGAAAATAAGACAATTCTTCTTTCTCACCTTTTGATAGTTTCGGTGCTAATTTTTTGTGGCGGGGACAAAAGTCCTTCTAACAATGGCAGATACTTCACACTCCAACTCTCTACTTTGGATCGAATTTGCCACAGGAGTTTCTGAAGTATTCCTTTAGGCTGATACCTCTGAGTATATTGAATGGTGTGAGTGTTATTAGAAGGTTTCTGAACCAACTGTGTCCCAGATGGAGGTAGGTCTGGAAGCCAGGATGGCAACTCTTTCACTGAAGTGACCAGTGCTAATGCACGCTGCACAGAGAACACTTGTATAATAATAACTATACACATGAACAAAATAACGTACATGAAGGGTTATATCTAATACTAGCGATGAAGCCAAAACTTCTTTCTCTGATGTCACATTATCTGATACTTCAAGGGAGTCAAAATGCCGAGTGAATACTCTCACTCCATCATGCATTCCTTTGAGGATCCAACCAGACCTAGGATGCAGTGGCAGTTCCTGAATCAATAATACTCATGCTTTTAAGTATTAACCCATAACATCAGGTTTAACCTGTTGTAATATTTCTACAGTGACATGTGGATCAAACTCATTCTGATGGTGCTGGGATGGCTGGAAAAAAAAAATGATCACAATGTACGTTCATAATACATAGCTACTGCTTACTGGCTCCTTGCTACAATAGAATTTTCTAAATACAAGAAAGAAAGTCAAGAGAAAGAACAGACATCCAGAGAACCATGCAAACTGAGGAAAGCCGAATATCCACCAAATCAACCACATTCTGCATCATCCGGCTACCATTAGGTAGGTAAGTGGTCGTTGAGCTAGCCACACCTAGCTACACACGCCCACCCCAATTCATGTTAGATCATAGGCATGGCAGCAACTAGGACACCAGTTCCAAAGGCAGCCAAGCCGGATAGAGCCAATGACGAAGATGGCAACGAAAGAGAACCAGGGGAGGCTATTGCAGATGAAGATCAGCTTACTTTGGAAAAGGTAGTGGCTATTCAGCACGAGATCGACCAACTAAATGAAAGAGCTTCGGAAGAAATCTTACACGTGGAGCAAAAATACAATAAACTGCGGCAACCATATTACATGAAGAGATCTAAATTGATCTCTTCTATACCAGACTTCTGGCATACAACTGTATCCTGACTGAGAGTAGTGTTGATGGGAGCAATGGATGATGCACACACATACTTAAGAAGAATGATTATTTGCTAGCAAATTCCTTCACTGGTTCTTTTCAGTTAGTCAATAATGCTCAGTTTGCAGAGCTGCTGACTGGAGAGGATTTTACAGCACTGCAATACCTCTGTAATTTAACAGTAGAGGAGTACGAAGACTCTAATTCAGGATTTAAGATATCACTGGTAAGCTTGTTTCTTCCATTTGAAACTTAAATGCCAGAGTTTGAATGCTTCTTTGTGTATTACTTTGTTTATAGCACTTTCGTCCAAACCCTTATTTTGAAAATGAAATTCTTTCTAAGGAGGTAGTGATGGAAGGGTCGGGTGAGACAACTGTAACAAACACACAAATACGTTGGAAAAATGACAAAGTAAGCGTGGTAATAATTAAGTCATCTAGGAACTTTTACCACTTCCATTATCACAGGACCTGACTAGACGTAGTGTACCTGCTCCTGACCAAGGGAGAAAGCGAGCACTAGAAGAGCCTCCCAGCTTCTTCACCTGGTTCTCTGCAGATAATGTTATGGAAGAACCAGGAGAAATCATCAGGGATGATATCTGGCCAAACCCTCTTCAATTCTATCTGGTATAACAACTTTATTACATATGGTATTTGCTGGATCTGATGCCACCACTGTCTTGGGCTATTAGCTAATGTGGGTGGGCTGTTAGTTACCCCAGGCTACTACTAATTGAGAGCAGCTGTTGTTCAAAATTGTTGATCCCAGAGGCTACCATTGGAGAGTAGCCAGTGGCGTGTGATCAAGCAAATCCAGATTGTGTTATTAGTTTTTATGACATTGGAAGGTTCCACTTTAGAATCCAGAAACTGCTCTAAATGAAACATTTGAAGAGGAAGAGGACGAAGAAGATGGATTGGATGATGAAGATGATGACGACCCTGTGGGTTTGTTGTTAGTGTTTGCTTGAAAGGTTGTTAACTTGTCATTTATAGGATGTGATAGACTTGAGTGATGACGATGACGATGAAGAAGATATATAATGCACCTCCCATTATTATACTATTTCTCTGCTTCAAGTAACATTTTAAGCTTTCATTTCTCTTCTGAAAATTATTCCTTGTCTTTAGCTATTTACTGAAATTTTTTTTTCATGGATGCGTGTAGTTTACATGTAGCAAGTCCATATCAACATACAATACCTCTGTGACAGTTCATGGTCTTATTATTTATATGGCTGTTTCTGTGATCGAGGTCGTGACCCAGCTGAACGTGACTTAGTGGCAGCCTGTTGTTGAAGCTGGTAGGCCATTGGGTGAATCTTGAATCCATAGAGTCTGTACAACCACAAAATCATCCACTCTGTTCATTCATAACATTAATTTTAGCTACCTTGGGACAAATTGATTGGTAGGTTTGGGTGGGCGTAGTTCAGGATGGACCATGAAGAGCATGTGTGGGAACCCAGTGCCAAAGTACACACCATCTATATGATGGTGGCGAGAAGATTTTGGTGTGTACACATCACAACACTTGGGGCAGTATAGCTTCACCATTGATTCTCCTGGGACATCAGACAAACCTTTGGGTCAAGAAGATGAAAGGAAAAGTTAGCATGAAGATCATGGTCATTTACCAATGGGAAGAACAGGCTGATTCTCACAAAATACTCTAGAACAGTGACCAAAATCTCCTTGCTGATACTTTTCAATCTACAAAAAAGGAGTATCAACAATAGTGCTGTACTTGCTAACCAAATAAGCATACCATCTGGGCCAGACCTCTGTTTGTAAGGATATAGCGAGCATGAATAAGTCCATAAAGCATCTCAGCAGCTTGCTCTACAAGATCACTTTGATTATCCTCCAATTCATCATCTGGCTCCAAATCTAAGATAGTATCCAAGGCCTGTCGATAATGTGGCACCTGCTCATTTAGCCCAGTCAAATTGAACTTGTCCTGGATATAGTCTTCATCTACCTTTATAAAACAAGGTTAGCAACATACTTATCTGAAACTACATAGCTAGTTGCCGTAGGCCACGCTAGCTATCCTTACTTCGCAAAAGAATTCATTCCCACGAAGTGAACAGAACCACGAAATCCAGGATACTTCTTCAGAACTGCTCATCGCCTACCAAATCAAACGCACCACCAAAATAGTGTGCATTATTTGGTGTCATTCAAAAATGGCTGAAAGACCGGAAGACCTGAGTTTGCCTGCTTCAGTTGTTGCAAGGATCATCAAAGATGCAGTAAAAATATCTACCTTGCCTACTATTCTATGATTTATTAATTTTTAGCTTCCAGAAGGAGTCAATGTTTCCAAAGAAGCAAGAACTGCCATTGGCAAGGCAGCCAGTGTCTTTATCCTCTATGCCACAGCGTGGTAAGAGAACTAACCTAGATTTGCATTAGAGATATGATGTTATATTTTTGCATTTGGAAGTGCTAACAACTTTGCTCTTAAGAATAAACACAAGACATTGAGTGCTAGTGATGTCTTTTCTGCGCTAGAAGACATGGAATTTGAAGAATTCATACCAGAGTTAAAGGATTGTCTTGAAAGTTAGTGTGTTCTATGACAGACTCATCATTCCTTTATCTCTCCTGCAATATAGCCTACAAACAAGAACAGAGAGGGAGAAAAGAGGCAGCTGCTGACCGAAGAAAGAAGCTACAATCATTACAAAGTCTCCCTTCAAACATTGAACTCCAGACTCAACCGTCTAACATTGAACTCCAGACCCAAATACCTGATGCTCCTGAAGTTGAGAACATGATGATGACTTCACAGTCTCCCTTAACAGATGATAGACCTGTTTAGATCATGTTTCATAATGATTGCATTCATCCTTGTAAAATTCATGGCTGGTGCAGTAGTAGGGGTGCCTTGCATGTGATTTAACTTCCCTTCTAACTTACACTTGAGACATTGTTAATTTTCCCTTATTAGGTACTTAATACATAGGCCCTATACTTGTAAACCTTTATAGTAACGCCCCTTCCCACTGGTGTGAAAAAAAGTAAACAGTCCAAAAAGAAGGTGTGTCTGCTCGAGATGGCTGCCATTCCTGCGTGGAAAATTGCACTTATCGAGAGGAAGAGAAAGCAAGAAGAAGAGGAGAAAGCTAGGCTAGCACAAGCAGAGGAAGTAAAGTTAGCTTCTCTTCCTGCATGGAAAAGAGCTATAGTTTTACGAGAAAAGCAGACCAAAGAAGGAGTATATATAAAAACTGCAGCATCTGCACCCAGTGATGATGTCGCAAAGATTACACCAAAGATAAAAGAGAGTACTAAATGGCAAGAAGCAGTAGAGAGAGTTAAAGGTGCTGACTCACCCATTTTAAATAAAAAGTCCTGGGATAGGACGGCTAGTCCCTTAGGCTATAAAGCCTCACCATCACTAAAGCAATCATCTTCTAGCCCTAGTTTAAATAGAAATCAAGTCATTCACCGATGGAAGCATGTAAATTCAAATGTAGATTCCAAAGGTATTAGCACTAACCAACCTTTGCATCAAACAGCTCATACAACAGTTGTATTGAAACCTTCTAGCTGTGATGAAGGTGATCCAAACTTGGAAGGACTTCCAGCTTGGAAAAAAGAGCTCATATTGAAGAAACGAAGAATGCTACAAAAACAAAACCAAGTAGCTAAACCAAAAGGGAACAGTATTGGAGGGAATGATGAAACAGACTCAGCAAGTATACAGCTACCTAATTCTGGTGAGAAGAGTTCTATGCTGACAGCACCCTCAAACAGTACCAAGCAGGCAGATGTGGTAAACAGAAGTAAAGAGGAGCTCCCTACTAAAAGGCTGGTTGAACAAGAAGGGATAACTCTACATCCTCCTGTATACAAATTAGTGGACCAGTGGGCTAATGCAGATGAGGAAGATGAAAAGTTCAAAAAGCTGCCCCTCTGGAAGCAGGCCTTGATTAAGAGGCGACAAGCTGACATTGCTAATCGCAGTGGGCAATCTGCCACAGTAAAGCATATTGTTCCAATTGCCAAAGACAAAGAAACTGAACCAGTCTGGAAGAAGCAACAACTTGCTGTCACAAAACCCCACTCTCCAGAAAATACAAAGATTTTGGCTAGTAAATCGATCAAACAACAGAGCATTAAAACTGGTTCAAAAGCATCTGCCCCTGGATCTGTAAAGAGCAAGCCCATAAGTTTATCACCAGTTACAAAAGAGGAACCAATGTTTACTTATAACTTTTCTAAGTCTAAACATAGACTAGACACAGGTGAGAGTTTAAGTGATTCCACAGACTCTGATTTGGAGGATGCCATTGTCACAAACTTGGATGACTCATCCTCAGATGAAGGTGACAGTGGCATAGTTCTTCAAAGTTACAGCACCTTGAACTCTAGTTGTAACACAGGACAAAATAACTACAACAAAACTAAGACTTCATCTACAGGCATGCAGTATTCTAAGTCAGCCATGGTCAAGTCTAAGGAGAAGAAAAAGGTGAGCATATTATTATATTAATATTTACGTATTAAAGTAGTAAAATTTTCTACCTACAGCACTTACGACGTGTTTCATGGAGTGATACACACTTGGTGTCAGAGCATTTCTATCCAAAGTATGATTATTCAGATTATGATGAAATTGATCAAGACAATGAAGAGACCCAAAACTCCTTCCCAGAAAACTCTGGCCTCTCACAAAGACTCCACCCATCACTACGTTTGACTAAGGATGCAAGTTCTGATCCCTATCATTACGGCTACAGCCAAACAGCTACATTAAAAAATGGTGGATCATCCGACAATTTTCTTGAAAACTCCCCACATATGTCCCTCTCCTCCTACTCACCAAAAATTCTGGCAGGTTATCCTAATCTAAACCTCATTGAACAGAACTCCTCTGTGGAGGAAGACTTGTCGAGAGAAACAGTACACATAAATCCAGCAAATGAAGATCAAGCAAAAGATTTCTATGCTGATTTAACATCAAACACAGCTGCATTACTTTGGTAAAATCCATGAAAAGAGCTTACAGTATAATTATTTCAATGTACTTTATAATAAATAATATTCTCATAATAATTATTTTATTTACTTGGTGGTTTATAAAAATTTATTTGAGTTAGTATGAAAGGTACTTCTTAGTATGCCAAGTGCTGCCTTGTCCATTTCCTGCTCTTCTGCTGCCGTGGGGCGCTGAGGGGGTCTTCAAAGTCACAAACAATCCTCATGCCAGATGCCACACCTTCGAGAGTTCAAGTTAGTCATCCAGTACCATTCAGTGAGTACTCTAGCAAAATATTCAAACACAATTTCTTCACCTTCAGTGATGTTTGGATGCCACAGTCCCGTATGCCACCCCTAGAGGCTTACTATTGTTCTCTGATGGAACTTCGATAACACCAACTCAAACTCCTCGACATCTTTAAAATCATAGATGGGAGACGAAATTTAATTTCTAATACAAGAGCCAATAATCTCCTCCTATCATCCCTTTGTTTTGAAGTTGTAAGGTTTATAACTTGGGAGTTACATTTTCAGACGGTTATCATAAAACCCGTGTGTGTGACTCTAAATAATGCCACTTCCCTTATATTACGTATGCGATGACGACAATGGACGTGAATGTATATAGGAGGTCCTATGCACACTGCGAATAGCTAGCCCTACCCGGTAGCCGTAGACTGTGTACTAGCTACCTCAGGCCGGCCACACCTAATCTTTAGACCTTACGGAAGTGAAGGATCGGTTCAGCATGTCCCTGAAGGAGGTGGTCGCAAGAAGTAAGTCCCAGTAGTGTTTTAAAATGTTATAGCCAGCTAGCTATGTATCATTGCTGGCTATCCGTTCTCTGTAATTGAGTAGACTTTCTCTGATTCAGGAGTCCTGGAAGATATTCTGGGGAAGTTACAGAAGAATTCATCATGGAAGGTACTGAATATGTAATATTGGGATGTGATGACATTCCTAATGTGAGTAGGTGCTGGTGTTGGACCATCTGAGTACCCGTATCATCTCCTCCTGTTGTAAAATGCATGATGTGATGAGCAAAGGGATCACATGTATGTTGATAGTGGCCATGAGGATCACACTAACTAGGCCAGTATTGTGCTATAGTGGTGGAGTCATTGGAAAAGGGGCGTCAACCATTGCCCAATTTGGAGGCTGTCTACATAGTAATTCCTAATGATGCTGTAAGTATGTGTGTAATGTAGCCCTTGCTAGCTAGTGGTCTGTTGGTATCTATAATATGTTTTAGATGGCCCTAGTCATGCCTTAGTTGGTTTAAAGTGGACTCTTTTATAAACAAGCTATTTTTTATACTGCAGAGCATTCAAGCATTGATCAAAGACTTCTCTGGAGACAAACCTCTTTATAAGTCTGCTCACATCTTCTTTTTGGAGAGTAAGGTTGATTAGTGCTCATGCTGATATCTCAGACTGTTTTATTATGTAGAGTGTTCCACTAGCCTCTTTTCTAAGTTAGGTGCCAGCAAGATTGCCAAGAGTGAGTTATACGTATATTTTCTTTCCTCCTTATTTAGTTCTCTGCTCCTGTAGGGATAGTTTCATTACAAGAAGCCAACATGGCATTCCTCCCCTATGAATCCAGGGTTTTCACTTTAGATTACCCTTATGCCTGTCAGGAATTTTATAGTACAGGCTCTACTGGAAAAGTTGGCATGGCTGAAAGAATTGCTGATCAACTAGCTACTGTCTGTGCCATGTTAGGGGAATACCCAGCTGTCAGATATCGAAGGTAACTACTTAAAAATACTCTTTCTTCCTTCCTTCATATTATTGGTCTTCTAGTGAGGTAAGTCAGCTTGCTGATATAGCTGAAGCTGTCCAAGTCAAACTTGATGCCTATAAAGCAGACAAGAGGGAACTTGGTTCGGTGAGTCAAAAGACCAGTTTGTTCACATGCAGGATTAAGGTTAGCATTTATAGGGACCTGAAAAGTCAAAATCTCAGTTGATTATTTTGGATCGTGGGTTTGATGTAACCACACCCCTTCTCCATGAGCTGACTTACCAGGCAATGGTGTATGACTTGCTGACTGTGAAGAATGATGTCTTCACGTGAGGCAGTGAAGAGTTTCTTGCTTGCACATAATTATGATCTGTCTGTATAGGTATCGTGCTACTACTGGAGATGACCAGCAGAAACAGAGAGAAGTTATATTGGATGGTGAGGAAGCATAAAATATTTTAACAAGTTATTTTATAAAATCAACAATAGAGAATGATGAACTCTGGAGTGAACTTCGTCATCAGCACATTGCAGATGTTTCCAAGTAATACTTACTCTGCATACTACCTAATTCCAATACCTTTCTTTTCATAGAGTTGTGGCTCAGAAATTTCAAGATTTTGCCCAAAAAAAGAAATTGAAACATGCTGGGGATCCAGATGTGTGTTTTCCTCATATTCTTACAGTGTATGATTATATGTATCTTATTTTCAGGTCTCCATTAAGGATCTTTCTCGACATATCAAGAGAGTTCCACAATACCAGAAGGAACTTCGTGGTGTAAGTAATATTGTATGGTATAGATAATGCCTAGAGGCTAAACTTACTAATTATTGATGGCTAAAATGCCTGAAGGATTTATGGTATTGCCTCAGTGTAGCAGGCAGAGTTTGATATTGGAATCATTTTATGACACATACATATGTGTGTTATATTATGCCTACAGTATTCCCTGCATATTAATATGGTGGACAGCTGCTTGAGGAAATTCCGTAGTGGCATTAATGATTTGTGCAAAGTTGAACAGAATTTGGCACTGGGTACTGATGCTCAAGGAGCTCCTATTGGTGATCCAATGAAGGATATTATGCCATGCCTCTTCAACAGAGACATAAAGTGATGAGCTATTATAAAGAGGTAGTTTAGAGAGAATTATGTTGAGTGTGCATTTCCTTCCAGAGTAAATGACAAGATTCGTCTTCTCATGCTTTTCATTTTGCACAAGAAAGGTGAGGGTAAGGTTTGACTATTGGTTAGATGTGAGTGGTCTGTAATTATGTAGGTGTAAGTCGTGATGATTTCCTGAAGTTGATGCAACACTCTGAGATCCCTCAGGGTGACAGGTAAGCATCTGCTCTGTTCCACTTCCCCATAATTTTCATGGCAATATAATTATTACAGAAAGATTCTTCTTAATCTGATGCATCTCGGATACACTGTACTCACAGAAGAGAATGTGAAGGGGTCAAAAAAGAAGCTTCGTCGTAAAGAACGTCCTGGTGAAAAATATGAAGTGTCCCGTTGGACTCCCCTTTTACAAGATATAGCTGAGGTTTGCCCCTTCTGATGTGTTTCATTACTTACTCTTGAAGTGCATTACTACAAAATTAGTTTGCAGCTGCTGACTCTCTAGATGAGGGCTATTGTGCCTGGTTACGAGGAAAGCCTCGTCCCTCGTCAAATGTTGGCATAGGAGCTGTTAGTTCTGGAACTACTTCAGGAGGTAAATATGTGAGTGATGATGGTTCATCTCATCAGGTCAATAATAATAATATTATCAATGACAAATAATTCATTACTTCATTATGTTTTTAGCTTCAGGAATAACTGGAACAAGGTAAGTTGATTACTTTATTCACACATACCTAGCATAGACCTTGGTGTATTGCAGTGTTCGACAGCGTTGGAATTGGATCCCAAAACAGGGAGAAGGAGGCAAAGGAGGAAGCTCCCAGCCTGTGGCAGCTGCAGCAGCAAAGAAGTCAGGACCTACTATTATTATTTTTGTAGTAGGAGGCATGACCTACTCAGAGATGCGAGCAGCTTTTGAAGCAGCTGATGCCACAGATCATCAAATCATTATTGGTGAGGTTATCATAATAATTATGTTTAAACTATAAGAGATGTATTTTCTCTTAAAGGTGCCACTTCAATATTGCCTCCTAATGAGTTCCTTAGTCACCTGAAGGATCTGAAGCCTTTGGTGTCTATTTGATGAAACAAACTTTCTTTTTTTAAATTTTAGCTGTAGTGAGTGAACACATTAATTCACATGAATAATAATAATAATAATTACGTATTATTAATAATAATTAATTTCTAAACTTCGACCTTTGTAATTATGGCTGAAGGACGTGGTGATAGTGAAGCTATAGTGAATGCAGCCGAAGAGCATGTCTTTAAGCCTCCCGAAAGGGTGGTGAAAAATCCTGAAGATTTACAAAAGTGGAAGGATAGTCAGGTTTGTAGCTACTGTTGCATGGGCCTATTACCGCAAGGTAAAGTAGAGAAATACGGGAACATGAGGGTAGCTTACGTAAATTAGCTATGTAGTAATATTTATGTCTGCATAACTATGTTGGTGCTGCAAAACATCAAATTATGCATGTGCTCCTCATGTTCCAAGTTAGCCCACTTACCATTGTCAGCAAGTAGATGGTTCTGCATTTCCTAGAGTAGAATGGCCTCTCATCCAACACACACAACTCACACAATCAGATCCTCACTGGTTAAAATAATACACTTCACTGAATATCTTAAAAGACTGGTGTCTCAGTGCTGTGGGTGGTGGTCAGCTATAGCCCCATTAAATATTGTTAACATTACAACACTGGAATTAATGCACACTATACATATAACATTGAATGATCAAGGGATATTCTAAAATCAACCTTAAGGTATTTCCACATCTCCATTATCTGACAACTTTAAAATCATTCTTTATTCTCTTCACTGATCTCCTGCTGGTGTTGCTATCATCTTGCCTCTCCCTTGATATCTGTCCAGGGAATTGTAATCTAAATAATGCTCACTTAACTTAGCACCTTTAACCTTGGCTGGCTTAATGGAGCTCAGCTACAAGAAAGCCTAGAACAGCAGAAAATATCTATTTTTAAGGGCCAACAATAAGTGTGATGTTGAGATTGGGAATATACATAGCACAGTATCACGTCATGCATAATTTAATTCTTGGCCGTGAGATAAAATACCACACCTGCAGGGGCTGGGGACATTTGGATGGGTGGTCACTCCACACTATGATACCACATCTAATTTCTATTGCTACATCTGTTCTACTTCACAGGCTTATGCTGAACTGCTAGGTTTCATACAGATCATCAATGAAGCTGTAGCAGGGAAAAAATTGACTGATGACTTTCCAGCATCACCAGTAAGTTTAGCATTAGTGAAAGTGATCATAGCTGAGTGGTGGGTGGTTATCATGATGGTAGCCATGCAGGTGCCATATTGGAGGTCAAAGATTCAGAACTGCTGGAGAAACAAAAGTTAGAGTCAAAGTACTTCTTTCGGGAGGTTCTGACTAATCAAATGCTAAAAGGTTTTCACTTTAGCTACATATATGTATATGGCTTGACCCCCAAAGTGGTGACTGAATGTGTAACTTTGGGTGACTAATATGTTGTATATGGTAGATTTTTATTACTCCTTACAGGCTATTACTAAACTACTGGAACTTCTGGATACTTTGTGGTGTTGGGTGAAAGAGACCCCACCCATTGAACAGCCACAGCGATTTGGTAACAAGGCCTTTACTAAGTGGTGGGAAAGAGTTAGAGATGTATGTAATCAATGTCTATTGAGCATGAGTACTGCAGTGTTTTAAGGAGTGTAATTGGTGGTAGGATTGACTTGTGGAACACTTTCATTGACACATTTTTCATATATTGGTGGGTTGATTCTCTCTTAAATTTAGAATGCTGAAAGTCTGATCAATAAACTTCTTCCTGATTACTTATTGAAGGCAACTGTTGAACTCAAGATATACTTCATACGTATGTTCTTGAATTTCCATGAGTTTACCTATGTCATGGTTAAACTATTGCAGAGGGCTTTGGAAACCCAACACGCATTGATTATGGGACAGGGCATGAATTTAAATTCTGTGCTTTCCTCTGTTGTTTGATGAAAATGGGAGTAATACCACAGAGTGATGCTGTTCCACTGGCACTCAAAGTCTTTAGTAGGTATATAATTATGTTTCTCTTCTAATCAGGTGCTGATTCACCATACTTATAGATATTTAGAGTTGTGCAGAGAGCTGCAGAATACTTACCGAATGGAGCCAGCTGGGAGTCATGGAGTGTGGGGACTAGATGATTTTCAGTTTCTACCATTTATCTGGGGATCCTCACAACTGAAAGGTTTAAGATTAACTTGTGTTTTAGTGAAGATCATGTGTGACTGGTGTGAGATGTCAATACTTACTATTAGATCATCCCAAACTCAAACCGGAAAACTTTACAGAAGAAGGTGTTGCTGAAGAATATTCAAAAGATTATATGTTTATGGCATGTATCAGTTATATTAATTCAGTAAGTATGTGAATAGCTTGATAGGTTACACTAATCAGTATTGGGTTTCCTGTGTGTGGTTGGAAGAAGCCATCTTAGCTCACTGAGCTGAACATGAGGTAGCACTCCCACATGTGGTGGTGGTGGTGTGTGGGTGCATTCATGTGTGTTGCAGGTTATTGCTTGGCAACAAGATCAATATATCTTTGTCAAGATATGCAGTTACGTATTTTTTTTTTTTTTTTTTTTTCAGGTTAAGCGTGGACCCTTTGCTGAACATTCTAATACTTTGTGGGGTATTAGCGGAGTGCCTGAGTGGAGCAAAGTTAATTCTGGTTTGATCAAAATGTTCAAGGCAGAGGTATTTTATAGTATTACTCTATGCACTTTCCCTAGCTGACACTGCTACTTACATACCAGACATGTTGAGATGTGATTAAACAGTAGCCTTAAAAAGAGGTTGGCTAGCATCCATGGACATGCACATGGAACTCTAGAAAGCATGATGACCCAATTTTTTGTGCTTACAAACTTTTATAATAGGCTATTGTAGTTACTGAATTTTTTTAACCTGAAACTCTACAACAGAATATATTTTTCCAGGTTCTTGGAAAATTTCCAGTTATTCAACACTTTCCATTTGGAACAATCCTAAGTATTGAACCAGCATTGTGATTATTCATGATACAAGTGTTGAATGTGAGTGGATCTCCTGGCTTGCACATACTTCATTATATATATTATAATGACATTAATAATTGTACCCATGGTGCATACAGGGAAGAGTTAAACAGAAAGTAACATATAAAAGACAAATAATATTATGAATAATAATCTTGGGGCTTAATGTGCCACACACCAACAGAGTGGAAAGATGAAAATCAAAAGACTAGTATTGAAGAAGCAACTGAAGAGTTACTGGAGGAAATGAAGTTATCCTTTATTTGTTTACTCTGGTCAGGCCAGTCACCTATCAGGTCAGGGTTGCCAGGGTGTGTAAACCCTTTGCCAAACATGTATGTAATGAAGGGGGCTGTCTGGAGATTCTTTGTGGAAAGATAGCTAGGTAAAGAGTCAGTGCCAGTAGTTGATGATTTAAAACGCTTGAGATCTTCAAAATTCTCTTCTGAAGGAGATATGTTCCTATCCACCCCAAATGGGAATGCTTGCTGATAGTTACGTTTACCAGGAGAAACAGGTCTACTTGGTAGTAGTACAGTAAATTCAGTTCCCCAGCAGTTGAGGTGATCTAAATTAGAAAGGTCCTCCAAAGCCTTACGTTGCCTTCCCTCTATATCACTCATTTCAGTGTTGTCAGACAACTCATTGTTTGATCCCAAATCTTCTAAAATACCTTCCAGAATGGAACTGACATTCTCAAAGTCCATGGATTCTTCTTCAAAATGTGATGTTGCTTGAAGCTCACGACATTCTACAGCGATAGGACTCTGTTGTCTTGAATGATATTTTGGTATCCGCACTAAGTTTGCTGGCAAACTGTCCATAGTACTTTGATTATGGCCGAAACTAGCCAACAGTTTTGACGTACATCTTGTTTGTGGACTGGAAAGAAGTGAATTCTGCGCTGAAGTTGCTTCGTCTTGTGCTGTGTTCAATACCTTAGATATCAGTAAAGTCTTTCTAAGTGGTAAGTCACCACCTCTATTGAGGGAAGTTAGTTTAGAGAGAGAGACTTCAACGACTCGGTTTGCTTCAAAAAAACCTTCCATATGAAATTCAAGTTCAATACAAGATTGCTGTATCTCAGGGTTCTTTTATGTCAGTTGGAATGACGTTATAATAATTTCCTTTTATGGTAAAATTCCCAACGTGTGTATAAATGAGGTCATGATGACATCACCTCACACATGCGTAGTACACATTAAAATAATGCGAGATGACAATGAACTTTGACCTTCACAGTAGGCTGCTAGCGAGTGCAGAGAGCTGGCGGGAACAAGAGCTGAATATAACACAGCTTGTAGACAGTGGTTAAAAGATCCATTGATCTGTGCAATGAAAATCAACATTGTAATGTTACTGTTCAAAAATATTCCAATGACAATAGCTAGCTACATAAGGTAAGTTTTATTGATTCTCCATCACGATTGGAAATTTTTTTTATCTCAAAAAACAAAAAAAAATTAGCATGGTGTAATGGTGACATCCAAAAATCAACTAGCCACTTCTGCAATTTCATATGACCACCTTTCTGTACCGTGAAACTGTTGTCTCAGTATCAGTGCAGTTAATACTAGAAGACTCACTAGGCAAAAATAGATATTTTATAGTGGTTTTAGTACCCATAGTATAATAATTGTGGCCCTGGAAGTTGAATACATCTTAGCTACATTCATGATGGAGAATTAAAACTATGACTTATATCTACAGTCATTGAAATAATTTCGACGATTACAAAGTGATTTCAGATCAATATTTTTACCTGGATCTCTTATACCACTGTATGTAGGCTGTGAATTTACCAGCTCTCCTATTGCTGTGGCATGCTTACTAGGTCAAAGTCCATTGTCATCTGGCTACATAACTGAATTTGATGGTACATTATTTGATTGATGTGAACAGTGGTGGAGGAATAACTCCAAACCAAGACATCTGAAAGAGTACAAATTTAATAATCTTCCCATAATAATAATCATCAGAAACTTACTTTGTAATTGAGATAGCGCTTAATGTGTTCTTCTTCTTGTGGACTAAACTCCAGAAGAGTAGAAACAGCACGAATCAATTGAAGAGCCTCATCTTCACGACTGCACATGAATTTAATCACAACATGCTTTAAATATTGGAAATTGACATCAGATGCAATAGCTATCCTAGGAGGAGAAGGACTGTGGTTCTTCTGTTGACCATGAGTACTTTCTTCAGGTAAGTTGCACGATCTTTGAAATCGCTGAATTTATAATATTATAGTTTATTACAATGGCAGAAATTATGTAGTTACCAATTCTTTTCTTATGTCCATGATTTTCTGCTGTTGGATTTTGATGATCTAAAAGATAAAGAATTATTTAACAAGTGTCTTGTGAAAAACACATTCAACTACCTTGACTTTTTCAGCCAATTCTTCTTCCATTTGACTATGTTGCTGCTTCATTACTTCAAGCTAATGTTATTCAGCATATATCACAAAGAAATTTGTTAACTGTGTAAAAGTAACTCACAGCATCTTCAGAACCGAGTGAAGCGGTGTTAGCAGGACTACTGCTATTGACCTGATCAGTAAAATATTCCTTGGAAGGCAGAACTGCTGGTTCTTTCTCATGATCCTGGAGAGAAACTTGCACACCAATAGAAATAGTGCGCCGAGCTACTCCAGGAGGGTACGACAGAGGTTCTAGTACCATAGTACCACGTGACAACTCAAGTTGATGCAGTAATTCTTTAATGTGCCTCTCCTTCTCTTCAACTAAAAGATCCATTTCTCGGATTTTTTCAGTATGACTTCTTTGTAAATCCTCCAGCTACACAACAAACACCATATAACTGCAGCTAATGCTAAGCTACATTTATTTAACTAAGGTATGTTATCCAAACCCTAAATCTGTTTCTAAATTATACCTCTCATGGAGCTAGATATAGCTACTTTATGGAAGATAATATTGGTAACCATGACTACTTAGCATCTACTGTTTCACAATGACTGGGGTTCAGATACAGTGCAAACAGCCAAGGAAAACCACATGCACATGGCATCTAGTGTTTCAAGAAGAAATGATGCTATAGGTTATTACATTTTGAGTGTAGGGCATTTTAATTTATCTTCCGTACATAAATGACTTGTAATACACTATTAATTACCTCTACAACCAGTCTCTGTCGACTCTCATCCTGAATGTATAAATGTTCCTTCAATTCCTTGATATCACTATCTTTGCTTGTAATTTTTAGCTGTGCATTTTCCAATTCTTTCAATAGCTCTCTTTTTGCTATCTTCTCCTCTCTAGCCTTCTCAGCCAACTCTCTGTTAGTTTTCTCTATCTCTTCCTGAATAGTATACATTACATGTATGAACATGAATATGTATAGTGCTACTAGTAGAGACACAACACAATGACTCACCTGTCTAATCAGCAGTTCTTCCAACTGCTCCTCTTTCTCTCTGGCCTGAGCAGCCAACTAAAGGAAAAAAATTATCCACGTACATCTTCTTAAACATGTAGAACATACTCTTCTTTCCATGATCTGTATCTCTAAGTTCCGAGACTGAACCCTTTGTTCAACATCTGCTACTTCATGATGGAGCCTATTTACTACTTCATTCTCACAGGAACTTTGAAAGGCCTTGAGTTGTGATTCAAAGTGCTGTGCTTTTTTCTCCAATTCATCATATTTATTCTCTGCCTCAATAATAAGTCTATCTTTCTGAGAAGTAAAATTTCTATTTTACAGTTGTCAACTCTTTCATAGTCTCACCTCTTCAATGTCAGATCTCATAAGTTTAAGGCGATTACTCCACTGAGTATGGGCTTCACAATACTGCTCTTCCTTTTTAGTAAGCATCTCTTGTAGTTCTCTACACTTCTTATCATGTTCTTGTTGTTTTGATGCTTTCTCAAGATCAGCCTCAATTATTTGGAGCTTTAAATCAGTGACTTGTTCATCTAGCTCAACTATACGTCCCTCCAAATGTGATTGCTCAGCTTCATGTACATTAACTCCAGCACTCAGCTTTTCACTTAAATGACTACACTCTGCTCACACAGTCAACATGGTTACAGTAATATTATCACTTACAATGAAGTTTACTATCCCATACCTACTTCTAGCTCTCTAACTCGAGCCTCCAATATATTCTGGTACTTGAAATGTGGTTGAGAAGTTATGTGGTTTGGAAGTTGCCCACTCTGATCAAAGGCAGATACCATAATAAGAAGTACTACTAAGATGATTTCAGCAGACCTGTCCATCCAACTTCACTGACTCCAAGTGGAGCTCGGGTTCTGTTGAGGGCTCTCTGGTTTCCGATAATTTAGGACAGACTAACTCCTCGTTCTGTAAAGTAGACCTAACAACAGATCCAGGGAGCTTGTTTGGGGCAAAAGAAACTCTTTCTAGCCCTCCTTCTCCTCCTTCCTCTATTTTCTGCTTCAATTTCTTGAACATCTTGACAGGGTCGAAGGTCAAAGTATAAACGCACCTTCTCTTCTATTTGACCATATGAGATGGAAACTAGTCGAGTATCGTTGGTAGATATGCGTAGTGATACAGTGACTAAACCCACTGATGAAATGAGAAAGGCTATGTTTGAAGCTGAAGTTGGTGATGATGTATTAGAAGATGACCCAACAGTGATTTTGCTGGAGAAAAAGGCAGCCCACATCTTGGGAAAACAAAGCGCCTTGTTTGTACCGTCAGGTACCATGGGTAATCTTATATGCATTATGGCTCATTGTTCCAGAAGAGGAGATGAAGTTCTTCTTGGTGATAAGTGTCACATCTCTCTTAATGAGCAAGGGGGTATGGCTAGTCTTGGCGGTGTTCATCCTAGGACGGTCAAAACTATGGATGATGGGACTTTAGACCTGGTAGAACTACAGTCAAAAATTATGCCACCAGATAATGTTCATGTACCTCGAAGTCGTGTGGTATGCATAGAAAACACTCACAATTTAATGGGAGGTAAAGTTGTGCGTCCTGCATACATGAAGAATCTGGCTGAGATAGCTAAAGTGCATGGTCTCAAGATTCATGTTGATGGAGCAAGGATTTTTAATGCTGCCACTGCATTGAATCTTCCAGCTGCCAAGTTAGTAGAAGATGCTGATTCTGTGAGTTGTTGCCTATCAAAAGGACTTGGAGCTCCAATTGGTTCAGTAGTTGTTGGAAGCAAAGACTTCATTAAGATTGCTAGACGATTGCGAAAAGCCCTTGGAGGTGGTATGAGGCAGGTTGGAGTTATTGCTGCTCCTGGCATTATTGCTTTGGAGAAAATGTCCCAGCAGTTATCAGTGGATCATGATAATGCTAAACAACTAGCTTTGGGCCTAGCTAACATGCAGAATCTGGGTATAAAGATTGATCCAGATAATGTAGAGACTAACATTGTATATTTCTCAATTTTTCATCCAAGAGTGAGCAGTTTGCAGCTAGTGGAGAGACTGGGTGAAGAAAGGGATGGAGTCATTGTCAAGATGCTTGTAGTTAAAGACAACATCTTACGTGCTGTAACCCACCATCAAATCTCAAAAGAAGGGATAGAATTTTGTTTACAGAAAATTAAGTTTATACTAGAGACTGAATAATTTGAATCAGTTATACTGTTAAAAACATATATCCACCTGTGGGTATATACATATTGTGCTACATGTACTTTGATTTGAGTGTAAAATTAAAGGATTTGTCAGCAGCTGATGCTAATGACCATATAGAAATTCCACCAGTGAACGAGCTGCAGGCAAGACTGAAGAATTAGAAATTATTAACACATTAATGTAGCTTATGATTACGTACATTCCCTCCTCTGGTGATACCAAATCAGTCAGAGGCCCAGATGCTGTTATATGGTTACAGGACAACTCTTGCCCAGAGTCTAGCTCCCACAAACGAATGATTGAATCTCTACCAACAGAAGAAACCCTGTAAAAGTGCACAAACAAATAATTCTTAGTGTTCATAAAGTAACAAATCAACTCACAATTTGAGGTCCTGATGTGAATAGAACATACAGCTTTCAACACCCTCTGAATGACCTTTGAACTCCTTTAAAGGTTTTTTCTCATTACGTCTGTCCCATAGGGTTAACTCTCCCCCTGAATTATTTGCAGCACCACTGCCTGCACTGCCTGCTATAAACTGTTGTCTATTACTAGACACCTCACAACAAGTCTATGAAAACAAACCACATTAAGCAATCCTAATAAATGGTGGTTGGATTGAAAATTTACTTGAAGGTAGTTCCTTGCTCTGAAATGTTGTACTGTACTACAGCTTGTCAGGTCCCAGACTCGGAGTGTCTTATCTTCACTGGATTGTACAACTGACTTTTCACCAATTATCCATTTTAAGTCTGTAACAACGTTACGAGGAGCATACATAGAAGAAACTGGTTTACCAACATCTAAATCCCAAAGGCAAACAGAATTATCTCTTGAACCAGAACACAGCAACTGTGGGAATTCTGAAGGTGAAAAAATATTATTGGTCAATACTTATATTATCAAAATAAATTATTATCAAATTACTCAACTCACCATTACAAGAATGCAGAGCAGTGACCCCTAATGTGTGGCCATGTAGCACTGTAACAGGAAGCTCAGAGACTTGCTCGGACAAATTAGAGTTTGAAGAATTACATTCTAGTTCCTCTCTGGGCCATTTCCACAAGTATAAGGATCGATCTCGGGATGCCGCATAAACACACTTAGCCTTGTTGTTATAACAAACCTAATAGTTTTGAATTCTTAAAAAAAGATTTTGGAAAGTGATGATTACTTAATGTGCCCTTCACCCCCAGGAGAGTACCAGGATTTGTTAAAGGCTGATGAGCATAGAAATTTTTTGGCCTAGCTACACCAATATTTTAGATAACCACAGTCTTACCACACCCACAGTCTTACCACACCCACAGTCTTACCACACCCACTTTAAACTATGACTGGTTTAAGAAGGGTGCATTATAATAATAATGATTAGTAAGGTGGTTGTAGCTAGCAGAATTGTTATAAAGCTTTGCTGCAATTATGCAGTGAACTAGCTGCAAAAAATTAATGTGCATTAGTAATAATACAACCTTATACAGTAATAGTTATATAGCTGTATAGAGTTTTTTCCACTCACCTTTGTAACATCTTTCATAGGACCCTGAAACTTGGCAAGGTGACAGTGGCTTCTCCAATGATACAAAATCACATCCTAAGATAAAAAACATATCAACAGTAGTTATTATTAGCTAGCTAAATTAATTTGGAATAATAATAATTATGAATCTAGCTAGCTATGGGAGGTTGTGAAAGAAATAATGATGCTTGCTGCTATACTATCGATCTTCTTAAAATTAATTGCTAGTTTTAATAGTAAATCCTAATAGCTAGCTGACAATAGCTAACCTTATCAATTCCACCAGACAGCATGGAGTCATGTCCAACCGGGCAGAGGCAATGAATAGGACCTGAGTGCAGCGGTGTACATTCTTCCGAACTGGGAGGCTCTCTTTTTGAGCCGGCGGGACTTGACTTGCTAGCATCAGCTCTTTCTTCATTCGCATGCGACTCACGCTGCTCACTTGACCTGCTAGAATTCCCTCCCATGAACTATAATGGCAACTTCCAAGTTGCACGGAGAAGTGTAGCTAATCTAATATAAACACTCGGCTGCGCATAATTATGCCACACCTTGATGTGTGTCCTATTAGCTGAGCTAGTGCTACACGTCCCTATTTTTAAGCGATGATGTAATCAAGAAGATGGATGAAAGGCAGCTAACATTTAGGAAGCTCTTGTTCAGAATTAGTGAGAAATTATCTCGTCAGGACCTTGAAAATCTTATTTTTGTATGTCGAGATGTGATCCCAGTGTCAAGAATGGAGCGAGTGCGGTCTGCTACTGAACTCTTCCAAGCGTTGAGTGAAAGGGGTAAGCTGGCTGTTAATGATGTCAGTTATCTTGCACGAATTTTAAGCAGTATCCAAAAGGGGTATCTTCTACACGATCTGGAAATGGCAGGATATCATGTTCCAATATCTCCTTCACAGTCAACAAGAAGTAATGATTACATGTTTCAGGAATGCCTAGTCAAGGTTGCTCAAGACCTATCTTCACTTGATGTGGAGAAACTATCTTTTGTATTGGCCTCTGTTCTTCACCAAAGTCCAGATAAGATCTTCTCAGCAACTCAACTATTCCAGATTATGCAGCAGAGGCAACATATTACTGCTACTAACTTGCGTCCTCTCTATGAATCTTTGGTGGAGATTGGTCGTAAAGATGTCACAAATCACATCAACACTTATCTTCAGCATGCTAACCTTCCAAGTTACCTGTACAGTGGTAGTCAAGTCAATAATGGTTAGTACCTAACTTTTAAATCTTTTAACTGTCAGTAATTTTAGCAGACTTCACCTTATATATGAGAGGTGATTCTATGTACTTCAAATAATTATATATGGGAGGTGATTCGTGCCAAAATAAATTTTACCTTACATTCCTTACCTCTCTCGTTTTATAGCTACACCCCTCTTTGTGATTCAGTATTCACACTCCCTTCTTTTAGATCACTATTTTCAGATTCATAACTCTGATTCATATTCACACACCCACTTTTTTGATCAGCAGCAGATGATAATATAGAGAGTGGGTTTCTCTTGATGAAAGTATTTATTTTCAAATGCACACATTTAAAAAAACATGAATCACCTCCCATACTATTGGAATGTACCATCCTTAGATATTTAACTCCCAACTTTACAACAAAAAATTTCACATTCACTTTACATACTAAAAAAATCACCTTGAAACTTTCAGTCATAGAAATAAAAATGCAGTTATTAGGTGATTACCTTATAATGTTCTATTTTGGAGGAGCTCAACTTTCGCTTTTTTCACAAATTAGGAAAGATCTACCAAACTTTTGCTCTTTACCTTGCCTCTGACCTCGTGAAAGTTGTTTTGTGAAAAGATGACCTATTAATGTGAAAGTTGAGCCCCTCCAAAATAAAGTACTATCATTTTACTTTACTGTGTGGGTGGATTAATATTTGCACGCTCTATGATCCTTTACCATATTATTTTACCTATTTTACCTGGTTCTATAGCTGGTTGAAGCTAGCCAGTTCTGCATTGTCACAGGTAGCTAGTACATTATTAGCTAGGTACTGCATGCATTTATTGTGCCATTCTAGCATAATCTTTACTTTTTTCAACTTCGTACTGTTGGTTGCCTTTGAATGAACTGTGGTGCATTCACAAAAAGTAACAATCCAGTTACTGGTCACTTTTGGTTACATCTCTATTGCCCAAATATGGCAGCTAAGACTCTTGGTATTTGTTTGAGGTGAACCTCCATAATATTATCTATGGTGTTCATTAGTTATAGGTTATAGGGGGCAATGTCAGTGTGTATTATGCTCCTCTCCTAGCTAGCTAACAACTAATTCTTAAAATGTTAAAGCTTGATTAATGCTGTATAGTTTAAAAAATATTATGTTGTGTGATATTAGGTATGTCAAACCGGGAGTATATGCAACCTCCGCTACCTTTCAGGGGAGATGCTTTTACGCCCTCTTCTGGAGTGGCTAGTTATATCAAACAGCCCCACAGCTCCATTAGCTCTGAAGAAACATCAGTACCAGACCACTCTGAAAGATCCATGGAAGAGACCCTCCCTGAAAATGGAGTAGGGGGAGGAACACTTCCTACTAAAGGGGGGTCACTTTTAATTACTCCTAGCAGGCTACATCCTGTACTTCCATTTGGACTGCAGTTTGACGTGTTTGAAGGACAAGATACTAGTGAAGAAAAATTACAGCTATTGTACTCACTTTCTGTGAAAGAAGGGGAAGTGAGAAGCAAAGAGAAAGAGATTGAAGGACTGCAAAGACAGCTGAATGAACAGAGTTTATTTGCAGAGAGAATTATTCAAGAACGAGCAGGAGACAATGAAGTCTATTCTAAGAGCATCCGTGATCTCCAGGGAATGTTAGCAGTAAAAAACCACGAAGTAGCCAGCTTAGTGCAAGAGCTTCAAGATCGCCATGATCAAATGGCAGCAATTCATGCATCATCTTCAATCAAGGAAGATGATCTCTACCTCATGGACAAAAAACCTCATGGTGTCTGCCTAATATTCAATAATTATGAATTTTTTCATCCCATTGATATGGACAAGGCTCATCCTGCGAGGGGTGGGGCTAAAGTTGACCAATTCAATTTAAATCAAACATTCAAATATCTACGTTATGAAGTGATAGAAAAGGAAAACCTCACTGCCCAACAAATGCAAGACACAATCTTTGAAGTTGCACACCAAGACCACAAGCTCCATGATAGCTTTGTGTGTTGCATTTTGACACATGGCGAGACAAATGTGGTTCACGGAGCTGATAGTCAAGAAGTGGACCTCTTAAGCTTTGCAGCCACAATGAAGCTCAGTCCTACATTGAGGGAAAAGCCCAAAATGTTTTTCATACAAGCTTGTCGAGGTGAGGCGGAACATACAGGATTGGAAATACAAAAAGACTCTGGGGGTGCTTCAGTTCCTTCCATAACTGCCACCATTCCACAAGAAGCTGACTTTTTCTTTGGCTATGCAACACCTACAGGTAATGCTGCCTACCGAAGTAAGAGGCATGGATCATGGTACATTTCAGAGCTTTGCAAAGTATTCACACAACATGCTTACACCCACAACCTAAGCAGTATGATGAAGAAAGTAAGCAATCTTGTGTCAATGGCATATACCAAAGAAGGATATAAACAATGCCCAGAGTATGTGGACAGACTTCGAAAGGAAGTTCACTTCTTTCATTTCCTGAAGGGGCAACTCCTAGATTAGATTACTAACATTATATTACGTGAGAAAGTAGTATACCTTTATTAATAATTAAATGTACATAAACAGCATACACCATATCACATCAAACCAGTTTTCGTATGTTCTAAGATTTCTCTAGTGATGTGTGGAGTTAGCAACTCGTGAATCTGTAACAATTAAGTCATAATAAAGAAGTTTCATGTTTTTGAATGAAGATTATACCAACTGACCTCATATTTCAATGAAGCTTCATAAGTATATTGAATTGTTGTGTCATATATCATGATCATGTTTTGAGATAATGCCAATATACAGTTCCTTAATCTTGCAATAACCTTCCTCTCATCTAATGTGACACCTGAGTTACTTGTTTTAAGTGACTGGGTTGATTCCAATGGACCAATCCAAATGTAACCATTATTCCCTAAAATAATCCTTGCTCCACATAAAAGATTATGAATATGAGTCTTGCAGCGTTTTACAAGAGAGGGTGACACACAAATCAAACAACCTTGTATTAACTATCAATGTAAACATTTTGTTGCTTTTAGTAAGTGCAATGAATGAGTAAAGCTGACCTTCCCATACTTTAGACTTCGTGTGTGCAATGAGAGTGAGCCATCATGAAAGACTTGTTGTACTTCAGCCTAATAAGAATGTGTATTAACATCTATAGTACAGTGAAGTAATAGTGGATACACTAATAAGGTCTCCCTCTCTAAAAAAGTTCCTCATGTGGAGCTGATCTTGAACCCCTCTTCTGCGAAGTTCTCCTCCAGGTAAATTCACTGAAGACAACAACAGAACTGATGACAAGCGAGAGAAAGTCTCCACCTTCCAACGCTTTTGCTGAACCTACAAGAAAAGTGGCTATCAAAACTTAAAACTTGTTGAGCACTGACCTCCAGTATTCTCCCAACCACAACATCTCCTACTTGTCCACCATACCTGTTAGGAAGAGTCATGAGACAACATGCACATAATTTACAAGGTCCTCACACCCACCTGGATTTTGGGGGTCTGACATAAATAAGTTTGTTGACAGTCTCCACATTGCCAGCAACAGAAGCCCGAAGACGGCCATCCACTAAGTAAGTGCCATGACCCCTAAATAATATTGTAACATTTACACGATACTAGACCACTCCACACACCCAGAGCATAACAGCTAACTACTATTCTAGACTACTGGTAGATAATGTATCTTCAATTACCTCATGTATCCAACATCAGAAGTAATAAGATCTCCCGGAGATACTAAATGAGACGGTGTCGGATCCATGTGGAGAGTACAGAGTTCAGGGTACAGAGTACTGGATACAGAAGCAACATGGTTGCTGCCTCTATAATTGACACTTTGGATGCAACTTGGGTGGCTACAGCGTTGTGCCTTTTTGTGGGAGCATTTTTTCTATTCTACTGCTTTAAGAAATTGAGGGACAGAGGAAATGGTTTGTATAGCTACTTCCATAGAGCACAGTTGTAACTAATAGTAATGACTATAACAGGAGATTCTCCAGTGCAGAGCAGTGGAGAGGTGAATGTTCACCAAGGTCATTCAGGAAGGATGAGGAAGAGGGATATTGTAAATTACTATGGTCGTAGGATGATAAGAAAGGTATATCAAATGCATTTTGTATCAAACCATCTTTTTAGTCTATGTGCTAGGCTGGTATGGAGCTTGGGCACCTTAGGAGGCGTCCCAGGGAACGTGTGTTTAATATAGCCAAGAGGTACCATAACATTTTATGTATCCTTGAGTTACATGTGGCTTGCATGCTTCTATAGGTTCCTGCAGGGTCCTGAAATTCCTGAAAGACAACTTTACAGAGAGCCACCTGAGGCTTTTCTGGAAGCTGATCACTTGGAGGTTTGCAAGTTTAAACGTGGCTGTTTTCTTTGATATGAATGTGCTTTGGTTGTAGGGAGATTCCAATATTCCATCTGATGTGCTGTATCTTCTTAAAAGTGTTCGGTAAGACAGTTGTGAATATTGTTGAAACAACTCTCATGATCATTATTGCAGAGCTTTTGGACACTTTGAAAAACCATTGTTCATGGAACTATGTAAGCATGTGCAGACAAAGTTTGTTCCAGCTGGGGCGATTCTTTTCAGACCTGGGTTCAAAGATGATAGCATATATGTTGTCCGTAATGGTCGTTTGAAGGTGTATATCATCGAACCGGTTAGTTCTCTTCTCACATTTATGACTACTATACTATGCATATTATTAATTATAGGATGGCACCGACCTTCCTTTGAAGGAGGCTGGTCCTGGAGACAGTGTCCACAGCATGCTTAGTATCCTGGATGCTGTTACAGGCCACCCCAAGCTGTTTAAGACTGTAGCTGCTAGGGCCCTCAGGGATACTTATGTACTACAGTATGCTATGATGATAATCTTATAAAATTTAAGGTTAATGTTCATGCGTTATTAGAGTCAATGGTACAGCATTCCAAAAATTTTTTGAAGAGAACCCCGATTCTCTGCTGAGAATGGTTCAGGTGAGTTGTGACATGGTTGTTGGTTGTTGTAGCTACACAAGACCTTTTTCATACACAGGTAATCATGGTTCGGTTACAAAGAGTTACATTTCTAGCCTTAAATCAGTTTCTTGGTCTAGGACGAGAGTTGCTCAACCAGGTGTGTTTGTTGTGGTGATGTGTGATTGTTTTATAGTGAGATAGGACCATGGAATTAGTAAGGGAGGCAGTTATGTGATTGGAGTGTGAGTGGTCAGTGTTATCAGTATCTTAATATGTGATAGAAACCAAATTTGTGTGGCGAATATTCAGTTAACAAGTTGAGGCAACACTCAATTCGACCATTTGATGTTCCATGGATGCATGATAGTTCTGTTCCACAAGTGTCTCTTGATTCTGACTCGGACACTGCTCCTAATGCTGTACCCTCAGACAGTCTTCAGCCTGACTCTTACAGTGGTTCTCACACAGTTACACAAAAGAAATGGACAAGTGCTTCCAGGAACACTGATTCTGATATCCAGAGTGATGACATGTCACCTTCAACAAATGCTAAACAGAAGATGGTTGCCATAGATATTTCACAAAACAAGCATTTCACACGTAGACTTCTTCCAGTTGTGTCTCCAGAGTTTGACAATGTTATTGACCAGGTACATTAACCTTCATTGTGGTGCTGTTTGCTTTTGTTGATTTGATGTTGTAGGCTCGAGTTGATCGGCAAAAATTCTCCACTGAAGGTTTAGTGCATGGTGAAGCAACTCCTCCTCCTCCTTCAGTGGGTGGGGCTTCTACTTTCTCACATTTTGCCAGCATTGAGAGTAGTGAGGTGCTCAGGGCTGCTACAGAAGATTTGTTGAAAATATTCCAGCTAGAGGTGAACTTTAAAATTTTTTTCCACTTAGTGCTGATTCTTTATATAATTATACAGAACGAATCTCTGTTAAAGGGTCGTGTTCAACTGATAGAAGTACCAGCTGAATCTCTGTTGGGTCTAGAAGGTGATTTAGAGAGTTGTGTGTATTTTATTGCTAGTGGAAGATTGAGAGTGTTTCGACATACCAGTGAAGCTGACTCTGCCACTGATGCTCAGGTAAACTAAGAACAGCTAAATACATGAATTGCATGCAAGCTATTCATGATTGCATGAGGAGGGTAAAGGAGAAAATACACAATGTCATGAAATCACTGGAAACTGACAGTAATTGACATCACCTACTAAAACAAACCTCCAAGCCACAACCTCTATAATCTTGTGCATGCTCCATCCCAATTAAGCCTTTGACTTCTTTATAAAAAGCTACTATACAAGGCAGAGCAGTTAATGTGGTATCATTGACTTTAAGGTCACAACATCAAATGTTAAACTTACTCATAAATTCACACATTTTTTCAGAAGTAGGAGCATTTAGGTGAGAAGAGCTTTAGAAGCATTTTCAATGGTTGTACTAGTGTTCTTTGTTACCTGTCTCTATGTAAAGCATTACGAGTGGTCAAAAACTGGGGCAACAAGCTAGAATAGCTTCTACATATGCTATAGAGGTATATGTTTAGATAGTGCCCAAGAACTGAGAGTGTGGATAAACTGCCACAACAGGAGACAACTCTAGGTAATCTTAATGTAATGTAGTACCTTAGGTGGACTGTACTTGTTGTAGTTGTACATAATAGAGTGTCTGTTGATTTTACGAGTGTACTACAAGAGCCTTCTAGCTAAAGTCCATCCATGTTGACTGTGAGTACAAAGACAGATGCTGATTGTGACTTCCTTAAGTAAGGAATACCTCAAAGCTCTGCCTCTGAACCTGAGCATCACTGTTAAATCCTCAATCTGCTGTGCTTAAAATCTTCTTAACAGTAAGATCTTCCAGGGATGCAGTAGGAGTCTAATACTAAATGAGCCTAGAACTGAAGGATCTGTTCTTGCTGACAGCAGGACAAACTTAGCCAGTAGAAGTTGCTGGACGTTGTGGTTTCTTTACAGGGAGAACATCTCTTAGGATGGATGCAGGGTTGCCAACCTGCTGTAGTGGAAAACTGTGAGAGGAGTATCAAGAAACCTTGAGGTCGAACTAAAAACCTTGATGCATGGCAGCGGAGCTCCCTTAAAAATAGAGCCCTTCAAAATAATTAATAGATTGTCAGCTAAATATTTACCAAGACCATTAATAATGCAAGAAGTAGCTAGTATAATATTATTGTTAACTGGTTGATGAATGTGCTCTATTATATTCTGCAGTAGCTTTCTTTGATGTCTTCAAAATGTTGCTTGGTGGCTCCAAATTGATGCATGATGTATTATTGGCTAATTTTACTTGTATCACTGATGAGAGTGTACCATTTGCATCGAGCCTAGACCTCACAGGTGTCTTATTTTGTTTGATTAAACTGAATACCCTCTCTTCTCCTGCATTGCTGTGGGGGATTGTTAAAACAAGCTTAGCAACTGCGCTAAGTAATCCAAATTTCAGGGAGTGATCAGCTGTTTTCAAGCTACCAATGTAACCCCAGATAGAATCCATCCGATAGTGTTTTATTCCATGCTCTCTATCTTCATAAACTAATGCCTCCTCCCAAGTGGATTTGGGGATATCTTGTTTCTTTAAAAGCTGATAGTCTAAAAATTGATCTTGAAGTTTATTCATATCAGAGTTCTGGAACTTCAAAACATTGGAATATTTGTGACAAAAATATTCCACTGAGTTAACTGAGCAGTCTTCCTTCTCCTCAAAATTCAAAAAAACTGAGTTACTCAAAACAGGATCATCAAATGGCAATTTTTTTTTTAATGCTTGAGAAGCAGCATCTATGTAAAAGGACCTCACAGCTTTGTAAAATTTATTTTTTGTCAACTCACTAATATCACCGTCATCAAATAACTTCCGTAGCTTCTGTCTAGTTGTAAACCCTATTACTAGCTTTGAGTCATCCAACTGATTGTCCAAGTCATTGAAGTCTACTTCTAAGATATCTGCTTTAGCTTTAATGGCATGAATAGTGACAAATTTACCCAACAGCTGTTTAAAAAATTCTCTTATAGCTCCAGCAACAAGAAATATGTTTGGATATTCTTGTTGGAATAAGAGATTAATATTATTAAAAGTTTGTAGAACTGATTGATAAAACAAAAATGACACCTCTGTCACAAAATTCAGCTAGGATTCCTTTCCTCTTAGTGCTCTTATCAAACCAGTAATACAAGTCTATGCAGACATCCTCAACATCTAAACTACAGGTTTTCTGAAATATTTCTGATGCATGGCAAGCAATATTATGGATCAGATGGCAGGGGCATCCCATAAAGTAACATTCATCATTTTTCTCCCTTACACGGGTCATTATTGAATTTCTATTGCCAAGGTTCACACTAGTATTATCAACCCCAAAGCCAATGCAGTTGGTCCACGGAATTCCATTGTTGCACAAAATGGAGTCAATCTTTTCAAAAATAGCAGCTGCTGTCCCACAGTTGCGACCAGTAGTGGTACACATATCAAGTAATTGAGTTGTAACAGTACCCTGAGAAGCATCATAAAGCTTAACAGTAAGTGGGTTCAGCTTTTCTATGCCGGTATCATTTGATCCATCCACTAGAAGGCTATATGGATTAGTCTTCATGTGCTCTATTAGAGAAGCTTCAGAATAGACAAACATGTAGAATGGTGATTAAATGGTGACTATATCACTAACTGAATCTTACCTTTAAAATAGGGAGCAATGCTTAGATTGATCATAGATGTAGTTTTTGTTCGACAGCTACTGTATCTGGTGGCAATACTGCTGTCTGAGAAAATGTCCCTTAAAAGGGGGCTGAGGTGGTCAGACACAGCAAGAGGAATGTTATGTTCAACCAGAAAATTAGCTACTTTAACTTCAGCACATATAATCTAGGTTTAAATAAAATGTCATCTATATGTATGAGAGAAACCACTAATTTTTAACTTACCTTATCATTCAACAAATCTGCTGCTTTAGCAGGTTTAAATGCTAATGTTGACTGTGTAGTCATTTGTGCCGCTAGTTTCTGATGAGTCTTAGTTAAAACATGGTCTTTAACATCAGATGCACCTTGGTGTCCACAACTCAGATCCTTGGAACAAACATTGCATCGAAAGCGATGAGGATCATGAGGAACAGGAGCAAGAAATGGCCATTTCCTTTCCCAATACCTGGTCTTATACTTGAAAGCACCTAGCCTTGATCTTTTAGCAGGTGTTGGTTCATCACTATCATCATCAACCCTCTCAGGAAATCTTTCAGCCATTATAGTAAAGCTAGAAACTCCCACTCTAGCTGTCACAACTAGAAGCAGCTGTCTAGTATGGCTCTACAAGATCTAGATAGTAGATTGTGCATAATGTACAAGCCTCAAGGTATACTATGTAGGTATAATTATTATTATGATAGCCAGGCCGGCTGGCTACCTGTGAGATATGTACAAATATGGAAAATGTACTGTGAGACCTGGAGAAATGGTCAAAAACCTTGAGTCTCACAGTGGATGCAATCAGCCCTGGGCTAGTTAATTGTTTCACTACCTAGGCCTTGCCCAGCCAGAGGAGGTCCCACACATAACCTTCTCCTTATATAGTAAGACTTGCAAATACATTGCCCATCAGCTTCAAGAAGCACTGGAGTATTGAACACAGCTCTTCTCCAGAGAGAGGAAGAACACTGCCTGGCTGTTAGTTCAGAACATATAATTGGGCTGGCTACACTTAAACATAGTGCTTGCATTCTTCCCAGCCAATTGTCATGGGAGCTGAAGGACTTTGATACTAGCAACTATAGTTGCATCTTGCTTCAGAGGTTTGAGCTCTATAAGACCTGGCAGAGGATATTTTTCCAGGTGTTTCTTCCTCTGTTGGTTGGTCAGAGGGAATTTCCCACACTGCGTTCTGCACCCTACCTGTTTTTAGGTTCATATCCCAACCTGGGTGGAGTTAAAAAAGTCATGTTCTTTATCTTCCTCCTCCTATCAGTGACTTCAGCTACAAAAAAAGATGAAAATTCCTACTTGTATATAACTGGGAACCATCCTCAGATGGGAAGGGGTTCTCAAAAGGGGAACTAGCTATGCTGAGCATTGAGGGGTTGCTTAGTCCAATAGTCCAGTTTTAATAGGAGTTGATGGCATACAGGTAAAAGGTGCATGGTGATACACCCAGTAGTAACGGTATGGGGCTCTGTAGCTGACACAGGGTATTGCACATGGCTCTCGGGCTGACTGTGGGTTGGATTGCCCATAGCTATTAGTCCATAGCTAACTTGTCAAATTCTTGCTAAACCAAGAGTTGATATGGATCTAGTAAGCGAAACTACAGCATCAGGCAACTCATAGTCCTTATGAATGTTCTTATCATCCAATGACTCTATCTCTTGAATCCACAGAGTTTCCTTCCAGGGATATATTCCCAAGGTTAGTCATCAAGAATAATCTAAACAGGTGCTTCTTGCTCAAATAGGGTAAAAGCATTATAGAGAGTGTGGGTTAGAGGTTTGATTTTTGTAGTTGATGTCAAAACATCACCAGTTTCTGGTGCCATTTATATGAAACCAGAGTTCTCCAAGTGCAATAATTATTGTAGAGTCCTCCTAGTGTAATTATTGTAGAGTCCTCCTAGTGTAATTATTGTAGAGTCCTCCTAGTGTAATTATTGTAGAGTCCTCCTAGTGTAATTATTGTAGAGTCCTCAGAGTGTAATTATTGTAGAGTCCTCCTAGTGTAATTATTGTAGAGTCCTCCGAGTGTAATTATTGCAGTGGAGCCCTCTTTGGTGAGAGCCAAGCTAATCAATTAGAAAAACTCTGTCAACTTTTGATGTATACAATTTTTTGTTTGTTTTGCTTCCAGGACCTGTTATATGTGGCCTGTCCTGGGGAATTTTGTGGTGTACTTTCTGCTTTAACTGGCGAACCATCCTTTATAACAATTTCTGCTGCTGTAGACTCTCACCTCATTGCAATCACTAAAACTAACCTCTATCAGTATGTAGGCAAATGTGCTGCATCCCCATCCTCATAACTTTTTTCTGTAGTATCATGTCTGAACAACCCAAAGCTATTTGTGGCCTGGCCTATGATCTTGTCCAAAGGCTTTCTCCAATTGTTCGACAGATGGATTTTGCATTGGATTGGATGGAACTTGAAGCTGGAAGGGCACTTTATCGACAGGGAGATGATGCTGGTGCAGCCTATATCATTTTAAATGGGCGTGTTAGGTCAGTAGTCCATAAATCAGATGGAAAGAAGGAATTGGTGGATGAGTATGGCAGAGGAGAGAACATTGGATTAGTGAGAATGATTCAATTGATAAACAAATGTATCATTCCTGTTTAAAACAAATTGTAGGTTGAGGTCATGACCAATTCTACTTGTGCCACTACAGTCCATGCTATTAGAGACACTGAACTTGCTTGCCTTCCTAGTGGTTTACTCAGCACTATCAAACTGAAACAACCTCAAGTAGTGTCTCGGTTAATTCAAATGCTGGGTGAACGTATCCTTGGCAGCTATAACAGAGTCAACACTCCTCTCTCTAGATCTCTGCAGACAGGTTGTGTCTCACCTTTATTCAACATAATAATAATTGAAAATTTTATGCATGTATAGGTTCACTTGATTCCAAGAAGCATATGGTATCCAACTTGTCTACAGTAGCAGTAGTGCCTATCACTCATGATGTTCCTCTCTCTCATTTCACAACACATCTTTCTGCTGCTATCAATGATATTGGTATGGTTTAGAAAGGGGTTGTTTAGAAAGAGGGTGTTGGTATGAATATGTGTTGCTTGATTTTCTTTAGCACCGTGCTTGAAGCTAACTAATGAACTTGTTGAAAAAGAACTTGGTAGTACAGCTTTGGAAAGGTTAGTTTTGTAGTTTAACTTTATTGTGTGTAACCTCATGTAACCTTCCCTCAATGTTATGCATCTTTAAATGATGAAATGTAGAAACTTCCATTGGGATTTTATTATTGTAGTGTGCATGAATACCGATTAAGAACTTGGTTGGGTCATCAAGAAGACAACCATCGAATAGTTCTTTATCAAGCTGATGCTGCTGTGTCTCCATGGACTGCAAGATGTATTCGACAGGTAGTGCATTTTAGATTGCTATGATAAAGGTAGGCATTTAAAGTATTTGTATATTGTGTATAGGCTGACTGTATACTTTTAGTTGGATTGGCTGAAAAAACTCCTTCAGAATCAATGTCACATATAGTGAAACAAGTGGAGTCCATATCCATGCGAGTTCAGAAGGAGTTAGTTCTGCTTCATAGAGAGGGAGTGTTGCATCCAAATGGTACCGTCAAGTGGCTGAACGCTTTAGGTTGGCTGTCATCATACTTCCATGTGAACATTTAAATTGGTTATGAAGTGCCACTTATTTGTCTCAAAACTAGTAACCAGTGGAGATATATAAATATTAGGGGAGGTATGTCACACAGGCATCACTGATGATCCAAGGTGTGGCTCATCATGTGATGCTTATTTGACATGTCTCAACTGGGATTATATAATACCTTACTAGTTTTGAGACAGGTGGCATCTCATAATTGATAGTTATATTTTGACTATGGAGTAATGCTTCTCTGTTACAACTACCATAGGTGTGTTGCCCTAATTCATTCTTTACTTCTGAAGTAGGGAGTGATAACATCACACTTGTAAGTAGACTTAAGTGATTAGCAATACACAATGACTTTATCGTTTGTACTTGTAGGATATCAAGGGGATCAACAGGCACTCAGACTGTGCTCGACTTGCAAGACAACTGACAGGAACTTCTGTGGGACTTGTGTTAGGAGGGGGTGGTGCTCGAGGCATTGCTCATATTGGAGCCCTCCAGGCTCTGGCAGAAGAAGGTATAGAATAATGCTGACCGACAGGGTTGAGATGTTTTACTATACCTGTAGGTGTCCCTATAGATATGATAGCTGGAACTAGCATAGGATCTTTTGTGGGTGCTCTGTATTGTGAAGAGAGAGATGCTGAAAAGGTAGAGAGAAGGGCTAGAGAGTGGTCTAAAGGCATGGCTAGTATAGGCAATAAGGTGGTGGATCTCACTTACCCATCTACATCTATGTTCACTGGTAATTTAAAGCTTGTGTCCAAAACTTTTGTGACTAATTATTTTTGAGCAGGAAGTTCATTTAATGGCTTGATTCATAAAGTGTTTGGAGAGAAGCAGATAGAGGTACATTTGAAGTGCAATATGAGACCACTATGCATTGATTTTCTTCTGTAGGACCTCTGGATCCCATATCTCTGTGTAACAACTGACATAACTGAATCAAAAATGAGGGTGCATAGTTCAGGTAGTTTGTGGCGCTATGTCCGTGCCAGTATGTCTCTGTCTGGCTATTTGCCCCCACTTTGTGATCCTGTGGATGGTCACCTTCTGCTTGATGGTGGCTATGTTAACAATCTACCTGGTATGGATAATATTATAGCAGGAAAACAGTCCATTATATTTTTACTATTATTGTGTAGCGGATGTTATTTCAGCTCATGGAGCAGAAACTATCATTGCTATTGACGTTGGTTCACAAAATAATAATGATCTGACAAATTATGGTGACCATATCTCTGGTTGGTATCTACTTTGGAATAAAATAAATCCATTTGCCAAGAAACTTAGAGTATGTAATAATGTTATGCATAATTACACTCCAGATGACTACTTTGTATAGGTACCTAACTTGACAGAAATTCAATCTCGCCTAGCATATGTGTCTTGCATCAGACAACTAGAAGCTGTCAAATCTGATGGGATGTGTGAGTATATTCGTCCTCCTATTGACAAGTGGGTATATTGTACATAATATTGTGTGCCACAACTTTTAATTTTTTTCTCTAGCATTGGCACTCTTCAATTTGGCAGTTTTGAAAGTATTTTGGTAAGCAGGCTACAGGTAATTATTTGATATCAATGCATATTTCTCTTAGCCACTTGGATATCAACATTGTAAGACAGTATTGACAGGTTGGCACAGTAACCTAAAGATGCACCATCTACTTGGTACGGCTCATGAAGATAAAAAGCGTCATATTCATGAGAAATTTGACAAACTCTCCCATCAAAATTCAAGTTCTGTACGTGACTTGGTGACACTTGCAACTCAAATTGCTCGTCCTCAACCAGAAGAGGAAGAACCTAGTACAAGCCGTGGATATTGGTCAAACCCTGAAGACCAGGTTAGATAACATTGTTGCATTGTAGACAAAATAATAATAATAATAATTGTGACTATTGTAGGTTTATTGCAGCGAAGAAGATAACACAGCTAAAAGTACACCTCAAACACTGTTCACTCTATCAGATTCAGAACTAACATAAACTCTATTACCTATTACACACATTATAATGTCAGTTTTTAAAGAATTTAACTCCTTTTCTCATTCTTGTGGTTACTTCAACACACTGCTTAACCTTCTCTCCCCCACGTAAAGAGCCTTCATTACGACTGACTAAATCGGTAACTTCTTCAAGCAATTGCTGTAGTGTACGCACGTATACTAAATGTGGATCTGTTAACTTTTGTTTTATAGCATTTGCAAACCATGAGCCATTCAGAGGACTGGTATATGCTGGGTTACCTTCAGTGGATGCGTTAACAATCAAAATATCATGATCAAGAAAGGATTTAGAAGGCTCAAGTGAGCATAATTCTGAGTAATCTGGAGCAACACGACATGCTTGGAAGAAAAACAGTTTAGGTTTATTCAATAAAGATCCACAAGATTTTACCAAATCAATGAAGGAAATACGATGAATGAGCTTGCCATCACTTCCATAAACTCCAAGCTGGTTACCATGAGATGATACACAACAAATGAAGCTATCGTATAAGGAGTGATCTAATGTGCTGACTTCTGACATAACACTTCTTATTTCATCAGCTGTTAGATTGTAATGAACCTTAACCACATAATTTAAAAATTCAAATGTCTGTAAAAAACAAGCAGCATCCTTCTCAGCTCCCATTCTTGAATGCAAGGTAATATTCAGAGTAGGATCAAATTTTTCATTGATAAATACAATGGCCATTCCATGTGGCTGTTGACTCATACTATAGAGTGGAACATCATCTTTTTTCCACAGTAAGTCTTGAAGTTTAGTCAGTTGAAGCTGTAGGAAATCCATTTCTTCTATTTTCTTTTTGAGATCCGTTCTTAACAATTGCACCTGCTTCCTTTGATTTTCAAAATGTTTCTTGGCTTCAAGTTCACTACTCATATTTTCTACCTTTGCTTGATACTCTTCCAACATAATTTCCTGCTCTACTATCTTCGACAATAGTTTAGAAGTGCTTAATGTGGAGTCAGTCTCGCTAACACTGAGTGTGGAGCAGGTCATGTTAACACTGGATAAAACTGAAATCATCATAATAATTGACATATTTCTTATTGATGTATTTTTATATACTTACTTCCAACATTTTTCTCTTCTTCAGGAGTGCTAAGGCTATTACACTGCCACACACCTGAATTAAAGTCATCAATGCAAGATGCCAAATCACACCTGCCTAAAAGAACCAAAACTTGGCGAAGTGGCTGGAGTTGTCCAATCCCAAGAATGTGACTTTCCTGGAGTTTAGAAAAAAGCTGTTCAGCAGATATCTGACCCACTTTTTGATAATTAATGGATTCACATATCTCAGAGAAAAATAGACACAGATCATAGACGTTGTCAGTAGATAAATTATCAGACATTTCTCCAAGAAATTTCTTAATTTCAAGTAGTTTTGGTTGTTCATGTGGAAGCTTTTGTGGCAACGGTTGAGGGTTGTGTATAAATAGTGAAACAGAAGAACCCAAGGAGAAGCTACTTCGCACACAGTCACTTTTACCTACTTCCTGCAAAACTTCTTCCAGAAAGGAATAGTTATCTGGTGAGAGAAGTTCACACCTAGTTGACATCAGACAAAGGAGATCGAAACCACTCCTTGTTTTTTCTAGCTGCTGCCTAGGTAGAAAATCCGACAGCATAAACTTAATTTTAGCTACATCAGAAGTCGTTAGCTTGTTAGATATCAAATACAAACCCTGCTTGAACAAGAACTTCTTCGCTCTGTCGTCCATTTATAGACCCTTAGACTACGGTCGTAATATTAAATTAACCGCAATGGAATGGGAGAAAGTGCTGTTTAGGAAACAAGACTTTCTAGATAATTATGTTGAGCCCAGCTACTTTCTGAAAGAGCTGAAAAGAAACTGTAAGTCATAGCTAGCTAGGCTGGATATAGTGTTTTTTATTTTATTTTTTTTTTATTAAGGGGGGGGGTGGGATTGGGGAGTCGGAGGGGTGGTCAAGTTTTGAGCATTATTATTATTTTTATATAGTGTATACACCAACATACAGTAGAAAGGAGTTAATATATTCATCAGCAGTTGTTATAAGGCCATTCACTTCGTGAGCTAATTTGATGATGTCCTACTAAAATTGACCCTTTTTTTACAGGGTCTGTTTCTTTGTGTGTTTGTACTTTTATCTCAAAGAAGGATTGATCAACTCCCTCACCTTATTCACTGTATTTACCTTATGTTTCATCCTCATTGCTTTGATCACTACAGAAGGTTATGTATACCATTTTAATATAAATTTAGTTAATTAACCTTATCACTACAGATGCCATAAATAGTTTTCTTCAACCATCTGCATTTCTTCATGTTTTCCTCTGCGGAGTGGCTCCGATTCTTTGTACTCTAACACAATCTATTAGCTCTGATACTCTTTGGGCCATGACGGTAATGTCAGTTGATGTTAATGGTAAATTATGTTGTATTATGCCATAGGTCAGCATGCTGCTGTTTCATTTGATTTTTTATAGCTACAGGATAGGAGAGGTTATGTAAGATATTAACATGTTTTCTTCCTAATATAATATTTGTAATAGAATTAATAATGCTATATCTCTAAATGCTGCCATGTTTGCTGCTGTGTGTCTGGCATCAACATTGAGAGTACCACTGGATGGATTTGTGTTAGTATCTATGTCAGTGCACATTTTTATATTTTCTCCACAATTTGATAGAGTAAGTAGCCGCAAAAATATCACTAACAATGTAACTGTTTAATTTTCCAGTGTTCCTCTCGCATTACGATTCTACTTGTTGTAATAACATCCTTTGCATTAATATCAATTTCATTCACTGCAACTGCAGTTTTTTTTGTCATGATTATTTCATTATTAATCCTTTTCCCAATGTGGCTGCATACTTTACAAGATTTAAAGAAGTAAGGAAAATAACTTGATTGGTGCTTACATGAATCCTTTTTGTCTTTATAGCAACATTTATGGACCCTGGGATGAAGCAGTCATACAGTAACCTATGTGATAAATCATTAAAATACATTCAAAGATACTGTTCAAATAATATATTAGTTTTTGGCAGTCCCAGTAAAAGTCCTTGGAGGGGTCAAAGGACAATTCCCCTTTGATGATGTAATATTCCGAGAGGTCAAAGTTTGCGGAAATCACTGCAGTTCATTCACCACACACGTAGATCTTAACAGCAAGCCAAACAATGCGACATACAAAGAAAATTTCTACCCCCCCTCCCCAACCCTAGCAAACAAGCAGAGCAGTCTTCGAGGGGTGTGCAAAAATTTTCTTTGACGCATCCTTGCATATTATTAATTTTTATGGAACATTTGCAAAGACTTGATGGTGGTAGAAGACAGTAGGGTAGATGCCTATGAGTCAGGGGGTATTATGGGTCACTTTTATAAAACGCCTCCAAACTCAAAAACAACCTTTCTTTGACCTACCTCGAACTGATAAAAACCTTCCAGCACAAATTATTGCACTTTCTAATAGCTCATGCGTTCAAATGACCTTTGACCTGTCTGCAGCTGCCTAGTCAGCAGCTTCCTTGAAACTGCTGCAAACTAAGCCAAAAGGTGAGAATAAGAGTTAGTCTAAGGTGGTAAATGAGCAGTTGAGAGAAGTCTTTAGAGTGAGAATGAGTGTGATAGGCTGAGTTCTGCACTTGGTTCATGACCACATTCCTTTTTTACACCACACTACTTTTTACAGATGTCTCGAAAGCAATGGTCCAAGGAAAGTATGGCTGCTGCCCTACAGGATGTGAAAGATGGAATGAGTGTCCGTGAGGCAGCCAAGCTGTACAATCTAGGGCTAGGGTTGGGGTTAGGGCTGGGGCTGGGCCTCAGCCTATAATGGCAGCCAACTTAGAGATTATCTGCTAGGGGGCGTTCCCTGCCTTGGGGGTGTGGTGCGTGGCTCCTAATGGGGTGGTGGTGCCTGTGGGTGGCTCTCAGGTTGTAATATTGTGTGTGGGGGTGTGGCACTGGTGCTGTGGCTCCCCTGATTACTGCATGAACTGTAAGCAAGGCCTAGTGACTTTACTCTAAGGATCCACTAATTGGATACTACTTGGACCATTATCTTAGGACTCTGAACTAGCGAACCATTGAGAGAAAAACTTGGGAAAAATCCAAGTCCCAACCGGGAATCGAACCCAGGACCTCCTGTATACTAGACAGGTGCTAGGGCTAGGGCCATGAAAACTGTCCCAGATTGTGTCCCAAACGGTCGAAATTGTGTCCCAAAATGGAAAATTGTGTCCCTAGTCGTAGTCTGTGTCCCAATTGTGTCCCAAAATGAGTCGTCCCGATTCGTGGAATCAAGTCCCATTAGAGTTTTTTCCGTATCAATTTTGTCCCGAGGACACTTTTGTGTCCCAATTTTACAAAAAATTTTTTTATGTACTTGTATCAGGCTTTTCATGCATATCTGGATATTTTAGGACTTTTATAGACTAAAATTACGAAGATTTCAATGCAGCATTCACTTTATTTTTACTCGTGAAGATTTCAATACAGCATTCGTTTATGATGTCATTATACAGCATTCACACACACATACAACATTCTCTGATCATGCCACCAGCTTTGACCAAACTATAGATTGTTTATACACGTGTACTAGATATATTAAATTCACTTCAATCACACAACTATATATAATATTATGATGTAATATTTTGATTAGCGGCTGTTGAATTCTTTGACAGCACAGTTAGTAATGAAAAACTAGACCAATACCACCATCTAATTTATATACAGACATCTGAATCATTTGATCAACATATATACACAAGGTGTCAAAAAATAATGCTGCTGCCATTATGTATATATTAACTTAATGTGCAGAAACAGTGACTTCTTGTAACATTTAGCTGCTGAAGATTGTATCAATGATGATACATTAGCCAGTGCCTAGCCCAATGTAATGTTTATTATAGTGCAATAGGCTAGAACTAGGGCTAGAATTAGATACAGTATTGTACACAATTAACTGAAAGCTAATATTGCTGAAGATAAAATTATACAGTACCTGATTCTGAATTGAAATGCAACTTAATATAGCAGCAGATTATGTTTAGGACCTATGCATTTTATTTGAACACATTCTTTTTCCACCCACAATTCCTTGTTGGATCCACAGATCTCCCTCCACTTAGCAGACCTGTCAACCTTCAGATAAAAGCTTTTACTTCATGCATGGATGGCTTGTGATCTGTACTTTACACCATTGCTAGCAACTGCTAAAGTTCAAGTGAAGTGACCTTCCTAGCTAGCTATATAGTATTGTGTGTAGACTAATAGCTAAGAGAGGGATCCTCCAGTGGTCTTGGCTACTAAGCCAGAAGTTAGTTCAAACTTCCAAGCAATCATGGCTGACTGTAGCGATTTGGACTCTGACAGTGCTTCAGAGTGTCCTTCTAAGAGGAAATCCTTACAACTTACAAAAGCAAGTTTAATGCAGCATGGACAGAGGAGTTTGACTTTATTTCAAATGTTAAGGACAACCTCACTATATAATACTGAGAACAATATAAAGTTTAGTGAAACAACCAACACATCTCACGCCAAGAGGGGCTAATCCTAATCTTAAGCCTAAATCCGAAAAATCTCACTCTAAACGATTTTGAAAGTTGAGAGGTCTGACTTAGCTAAAACTCCACCATTGACTAGAAGGAATCAAAGGTCAAAGTACAATAGGCTCGAAGAGCGGTAAACTAAGTAATTTCATGTAGCATGAGCTGCTCGTCACCGTGAACTTTGACCTCGGAAAACTATGAACTGCGTGCGCTACTTACTAGATCTCCTCGACCTTTGACCCTCATAGGACTTATTTTGCTGTGCAGCCAAAGACTAGCCGAAACTCCACCATTGACTAGAAGGAATCAAAAGTCAAAGTACAATAGGCTTGAAGAGCGGTGAACTAAGTAATTTCATGTGGCGTGCGCTGCTCGTCCCCGTGAACTTTGACCTCTGAACACCATGACTTGCGTGCGCTAGATATTATCGACCTTTGACCCCTCATAGGACTTATTTTGCTGTGCAGCCAAAGACTCAGGTAACCTTGTACAGTATTTTTAGATGTACTTTAAATGATCTTTGTATCTGGCAATAGACCTACCTGCTTTGAGAAAGGGGGGGTTTAGTTAGTATTGAATTTTAAATATTTGAAGCATTTTTCTATCATTAAAATAATTCTTTTAAGATGTAAAAAATACTAAACTCAAGATAGTTTTTTTGGCTTTAGATAATTAGGATTAGAGACAAGAGAGTTTGCAGCCAGTCCTGCTTTAACTTTCAATAATTTTTATTATATATGTGTGGTTGATGAAAATATTAGCTGATGTTCTGCAACAATGAATGTCTCAAAAGTATACATTCATAATTCTCTTTCCACAACTCTACACATGGATTTTCTTAGGGCTAGGGCTAGGGTTATGGCTAGGGTTGGGCTAGAGCTAGGGGTGTGGCCTAGGTGATGTAGGCTAGGGCTAGGGCTGGGGCTAGGGCTGGGGCTAGGGAATAAGTTGGGAGGTTGAATCTGGTTCGGAAACTGTCAGGGTTGTCCGTGGCGGCCGATCCCACACCTCGGGAGGCAGCGCTCTCCATGGCATCTGTGGCGTACGGAATCTTTTTCCTGTTAGCATTCCTCTTCGTGGGCATGGCTAGGGCTGGCGAGTGGTTGACTGATTAGTAAAGTCACTGAATTAGCAAAACTTAATATAACTCAACGTTTCGGCTATCTAACTAAGCCTTTATTAAGAGTGTGGTGTTTGTGCTGGTGCGTGGTTGACTTAAATAGCTATTGCTAGGAGTGTTTCTATTGGTCAGTTTGGTGACTTCTAATTAGTCGGTCCACTCTTCTGAAATTTCTTTTGTAGTCGTCAGCAGGAATGACGTCAGCTGGCTCACGTCCATGCTCAGATGACATGAACGTGAGCCAGTTTGCCTACGTGCATGCGTGGTTGCATACGCGTAGGCATAGCTCTAGAGTGGGAAGTGCAGCTCCCTCTCGAGCTTGAGGGGTGTGGCGGGGGGCGTAGGTTCCTTCTCGGTGATTGTTTTCTCTCAGTCTCGGTGAGTTTCTCTGGAGAACGAGAAAGACAAGGGCGAGGGTGAGTTTTGATTAGTATTAATATTGTTGTCTAGTTAATTGATTATTATTGTTACGGTTGTTTTTAGTTTTTTGTCTTATCTCTGGTCATCTCTGTGACCCGGGTTAGGTGGCCTAGGGGCTAGGGTTAGGTTTTAGCTAGGGTATGGGCTAGGGTTAGGTTTAGAGCTAGGTGGGGTTAGAGCTAGGGTTAGAGCTAGGGTTAGGCTTAGGGCTAGGGTTAGGTTTGAGGCTAGGGTTAGAGCTAGGGTTAGCACTAGGGTTAGGTTATGGGCTAGGGTTAGAGCTAGGGTTGGGATCAATGTTGATATTAGAGGCTCTAGCTGGCCTTGGGCTCTGGGTTTGGGTCCTGGCCTGGGGCAGGTTTGTGTTGCCTGAGCATGCAGGATTAGGTATTTGGTGTTTCTCAAATCTGCTGTTGAGTCCCTTTGGGTAGACTGTTTCCAGGGTGGTCATCCAGTGGGCTTCTCTGGTCAGGAGGAGGTCTTCGGTGGTCTTCTCCAGTATGGTGACTCTGGCATCCCTCTCAAAGTTGTGGTTGGGTTTACCTGCAAAATGCTTATAGAGAGGCAGATTAGGTTTAGTTGTTAGTGCCTGTCTGTGGCCTCCCATTCTCTCTTGTAGGGTTTTGCTAGTTTGACCCACATACTGATTTCTTCTGTTGCACTTGGTGCATTCTAGCAGGTAAATTACACAGTTGGTAGTGCAGTTTGTGTGCTTAGGGGTTGGGTAGGATTTATGGTTAGAACTTGATGTGATTCTTATCTTTCTGGACATTGTTCGGCAGCATTTACAGTATGGGTGTCTGCATGGTACCGAGCATCCATTAAAGTACGGGGTGATTTTGATATTTATTGGTTGGGTGGACTGTGGGGGGTCTCTTGCACCTTTCAGTTTGGCTCTGACCAGGGTTCTGCCCAAGTCTTTTGTTTTTCTGAGACTGAGGCAAGGTCTAGGGATCCACTGTTGTTCTTCAGTGGTGGGTTTAATTATTTTGTTCAGTTCTCTTACGTTCAGGTCTGGGGTGTAATCTACCACAAGGAATGTTTCAAATGGGCAGGGTGTGTCTGCCCTGTCAGCCAGGACCTGTTGTCTATTTGAGTAAGGGACCAGATCTTGTACTCTCTTTATTAGTTTGGATGGGTAACCCCTATCTCTGAAGAGTTTTAGTGTTTTGGTTTTTATCTTGTTGTATTCTGCTTCGTCAGAGCAAGCTCTGAGAAGCCTCGTCAGTTCACCCTTGATTAGGCCTCTGAACATGTTTCTGGGGTGTGCTGACGAGAATTCCAGGTATTGGAACTTGTTTGTTGGTTTGAAAAAGGGTTTTATGTCTAGTGTACCTGTTGATCTGTACCTGTCTCCCTTGTAGATGGTGACATCCAGGAAGTCCACGCTGTGTGGGGAGCTTTCGCAGGTAAACTTTATGGTGGGATGGGCTCCATTTAGGAACTGTGTGAAGTGGTCTAAGCTCTGTTGGGAGCCTGGCCAGATGCACAGGATGTCATCTATGTATCTCTTCCACAGGATGGGAACTGTTGGAGAGTTTCTGAGCAGTCTTTCCTCCAGTTCTGCCATGAAGAGGTTGGCATAGGAAGGAGCCATCTTGGTCCCCATTGCAGTGCCCTGTACTTGGTGGTACATGGAATCATTAAACTGAAAGTAGTTTTGTGTGAGGACAATTTTGAGGAGGTCAGACATGGCTCCAGGTGGTATGGAGACAGTGTCTGACTCTCTGTTTTTGTAGTACAGTCTGTTTTTGACTGCCTCCACCCCTTCTTTGTGTGGGATTTTGAGGTAGAGAGATTTAACATCTATGGTAGCTAGGATGCTGTTGGTGGGAATTTTGGTCTTCTCTAGCGTTGATTAGGTGTCCACTGTCCCTGATGTATGATTTGACCTTTGGGACAAATGGTTGCAGGTGGAGGTCTATGAATTGGGATATTCTCTCCGTAGGACCTCCACAGCCGCTGACTATGGGTCTAACAGCTATGGGATTTTTGTGTATCTTTTTGAGAAAGTACAGCTGTTGTGTTCTGGGCATGCTATCTGATTGGAAGGTGAGATAGTCTCTGGTGGTGTTGTCTATTATGCCTCTGCCGTGCAGGTACTTTACATAGTTATTTATTCCTGCAGTGAGGGGTATTGTTGGGTCACTGTCTATCTTTCTGTAGATGGTGTGGTCTGAGAGGTGATCTATGCCATCTTTGATGTAGCCGTCGGTGTCTTCTACTACTATTCCAGAGCCTTTGTCTGCCTGTTTTATGACTATTGTGGGGTCTTTGGCTAGTGACGTCAGGGCTCTGAGCTCAGGTTTTGTGAGGTTAGGTTTGAATGCTCTGAGTGTTAACCCACTTGTTTGTTCTCTCACTCTTTCTAGGTACATTTCTAGGGCTAGGGCTAGGGCTAGGGCTAGGGCTAGGGCTAAGGGCTAGGGCTAGAGAATTAGAAACCCGGTTGGAAAGATCGGGAGGGAGAGTGCACCCAACGCCAGTGGCACCTGCAATAGATGAAGGAACAACAAATTCATCCTCTCTAGAAGATTGCCTTGGAGGTAAGTGAACATCTCTAACAGTCTCTCTGTCTTCTTCTAGGTTGGAGTTGGGAGAACCTAAGACGTCCACATAAGTCTCCTTCTCAGAGTTGGACCTGAGATAGTAAGGGCCAGTAGTTCTGGAGGCCATCGGGAGAGACTTTCCAAGGTTAGAGTGATATTTATTTATTAAAGAAACTCAACTTTCAGTATTTCCAAACTTTTTTTTCCAGCAAATATTTCACCTGTACAAGCCAGGCTTCTTCAGTGCAAAAAAATGGAAACAACAACTGAAAATATGACTGTGTCCAGGTTCTTAAATAACCTGTGGGCACGTGAGGATGATGACAGAGTTGAAAACAAACTGAAAAGCTACCTTAAAAGGATAAGAGTCAATTTTCCACCAATCAGGTGAGTTCAAATGCAAAAGGAGACAAAACAGATGCAAACCCCTGCGGGTTACACCCCAAACAAAAAACATTATGATAAAGTTCAGACAGAAGGTTGAAGTTATCCATTCTTCTTTCAATTATGGTAGATTGAGTTAAGACCTCTTGGCAGCCTGGTATCCAATGCATGAATCCAATGACTCTCTCTCTCCAGGAGTCTATCAGTGACCTCAAGTACTGACACTATGGCACTGTCCAAAGTGTGTCCTCTCCTTCTAAAGTGATCATATAAAGGAAGGTTCTTCTTCTTGGCCGAAAAGGCAGCTCTATGTCCCCCCATCCTGGCTCTGAGAGTCCTCCTAGTTTGTCCGACATATTGACTCCTGCTGTCACAGAGCTTACATTCTATGCAATAGACGACATTTGATGTCGAACAGTCAGTGCCTGCAGGTAGCTTAAAATGTTTTCCATTTGAGGTGGATATGATATTGCATTTGGTAGACATGAAACTGCAACACCCACACAACTGCTTCATGCAGGGGAGGGAAGAGTTTGATGCCATTGAGAACAGAGCAAGTCTGAATGGTTGGGTAGGAGAGGCCAGGGGTACAGCACCAGCCTCAGAGCCAACTCCTGCTCTGACAACATAATTAGAGACAGTTTTGTTTTTTGTGAACACCAGCCTGACTCTAGGGAAGTCCAGTTCTGACCGGAGGGCAGAGTACAGATCTCTCTTATAGACTCTAGGGTTGTATTTTACAATGAAAGATATTATTTCACCTCTATTGTCTGGAGGGGTGGGGCTGTTCTGCGCAGAGTTGGATGCGCAGATCCGAGTAGAGTGGGCGGCGCTCTCTTCGAGCAGAACGGATCTGCCTTCGAACGGCACCTCAGAGAAGGCCTTCTTGACGAGGGATCCAGGGTATCCTCTGGCCACAAAGTGATGGAGCAACTTGTTCTTAATGTTCCTGAAGGTATTCTCGTCGGTGCAGGCTCTAAGAACTCTGACCGTCTCACCCTTAACAACGGCTCTAAAGATAGAAACGGGATGGCAGGATTTAAAATGAAGGTATTGGAAAGTGTTAGTGCCCTTAAAGAAGGGTTTTAAATCCAAGATTCCACTCTGTAGGAACCTAGGGCCCTTGTAAATGAGACAGTCCAAGAATTCCACCGAAGAAGTGGATTTTGTGTATGTAAACTTAATGGTGGGCCTGAAGTTGTTCAACTTGTTCATATAATCCTCCAGTTCATCTTCACCATGCTGCCAGATCATGAAGACGTCATCAATATATCTCCTCCAGACCATGGGTTTGAGAGGCTGAGATGTCATGAATTCTCTCTCCAAAACATCCATAAAGAGATTGGCATACTGGGGAGCCATCTTCGTGCCCATGGCCGTGCCTTGAACTTGCTTGAAAGGTTTGTCTGCAAATATAAAATAGTTATGTTTTAAAATGAAACTCAAAATATCCTCTGCCACTCTAGGAGGGAATGGTACTTCATCCTTCTGTGGATTGAGGGTATACAAGTGGTGGAGTGAGGCAGCAATGCCATCCTTGTGAGGTATATTCAGATAGAGAGCAGAGACATCCACCGTCACCAGAAAGACATCGCTCGGCAGGACCAGGGTTTCCAGGAACGATATAAGTGACTTGGAATCTCTGATGTAAGAATCCGTTTTAGGGACCAAAGGTTTGAGATAGTGTTCGATAAATGCCGATAACTTCTCCGTAGGACCCCCGCAACCACTGACAATTGGTCTCACAGCATGAGGAGTCTTGTGCAACTTCTTTAAAAAGTAAAGAAGCTGAGTCCTAACAGGCAATTGTAATGTGAGAAAGTCTTTAGTATGTCTGTCTATATATCCTTTGTTTTTCAGTTTAATAACATACCCATTGATGGTTTTAGCCAATTCTTGAGTGGGGTCGGTGGGGATGTTCTGATAGATAGACTGGTCGGAGAGGTGTTTCAGGCCCTCGGCGATGTAGTCTTCCCTGTTCTCCACCACCACCGAGGAGCCCTTATCTGCATTCTTGATGACTATGTCCTTGTTTTTCTTAAGGTTGATGATTGCTCTCCTTTCTGAGACCGAGACATTGCTCCTGATAGTACGGGTGGGCAGAACCTTGATAAGTTCGGATGTCTTGGACAGGTACAGTTCTATCTCAGGCGATGCCGTGGGTGGAGTCCAGCTAGAGGGCAACCTGAAAGGGTGAGTCTGCCGACCCTCCTCCCTGGAGGTGACGTTACGGAAGAAGTATCTTAGTCTGTGAGTCCTCTTAAATCTGGCCAGAGATTTGGCATAATCTGGTGAATCTGTAGGAGTTGGAATGAAATTTAGACCCTTGGTCAAGATACTCATTTCCTCCTCGGTCAGTTGATACCTAGAGAGGTTAACGACATGTTGACTATTATTTCTAACTGTATCCTTACGCCTTTGCTTTAGTCTCTTATAATCCAGTTTAGTTCGGAAAGTCCTATTATGTTTTTTCTTTTTCCTCCCATTAATGGGGTGGGTTCTAAGGTCGGGTCCGGGACCAAGGTTGGGATCGGGGTCTAAGACAGAGGCTAGGGCTAGGGCTAGGGCTGGGGCTGGGGCTGGGGCTGGGGCTGGGCTAGGGCTAGGGCTAGGGCTAGGGCTAGGGTTGGGGTTAGGGCTGGGGCTGGGCCTCAGCCTATAATGGCAGCCAACTTAGAGATTATCTGCTAGGGGGCGTTCCCTGCCTTGGGGGTGTGGTGCGTGGCTCCTAGTGGGGGGTGGTGCCTGTGAGTGGCACTGAGGCCTGTGGGTGGCTCTCATGTAATGTTGTGTGTGGGGGTGTGGCACTGGTGGTGTGGCTCCCCTGATTACTGCATGAACTGTAAGCAAGGCCTAGTGACTTTACTCTAAGGATCCACTAGTTGGATACTACTTGGACCATTATCTTAGGACTCTGAACTAACGAACCATTGAGAGAAAAACTTGGAAAAAATCCAAGTCCCAACCGGGAATCGAACCCAGGACCTCCTGTATACTAGACAGGTGCTCTTACCAATAGGCCATTGGGACCTACGGCAGTGGAGCACTACAAACTACCTCTTGTAGAGGCTAAGTTCAGAGACACCGGTTGTATCTCTGCAATGGCCAAGTCAGAGTCCAGTCTTACGGGCTAGGGTTGGGGTTAGGGCTGGGGCTGGGCCTCAGCCTATAATGGCAGCCAACTTAGAGATTATCTGCTAGGGGGCGTTCCCTGCCTTGGGGGTGTGGTGCGTGGCTCCTAGTGGGGGGTGGTGCCTGTGAGTGGCACTGAGGCCTGTGGGTGGCTCTCATGTAATGTTGTGTGTGGGGGTGTGGCACTGGTGGTGTGGCTCCCCTGATTACTGCATGAACTGTAAGCAAGGCCTAGTGACTTTACTCTAAGGATCCACTAGTTGGATACTACTTGGACCATTATCTTAGGACTCTGAACTAACGAACCATTGAGAGAAAAACTTGGAAAAAATCCAAGTCCCAACCGGGAATCGAACCCAGGACCTCCTGTATACTAGACAGGTGCTCTTACCAATAGGCCATTGGGACCTACGGCAGTGGAGCACTACAAACTACCTCTTGTAGAGGCTAAGTTCAGAGACACCGGTTGTATCTCTGCAATGGCCAAGTCAGAGTCCAGTCTTACGGGCTAGGGTTGGGGTTAGGGCTGGGGCTGGGCCTCAGCCTATAATGGCAGCCAACTTAGAGATTATCTGCTAGGGGGCGTTCCCTGCCTTGGGGGTGTGGTGCGTGGCTCCTAGTGGGGGGTGGTGCCTGTGAGTGGCACTGAGGCCTGTGGGTGGCTCTCATGTAATGTTGTGTGTGGGGGTGTGGCACTGGTGGTGTGGCTCCCCTGATTACTGCATGAACTGTAAGCAAGGCCTAGTGACTTTACTCTAAGGATCCACTAGTTGGATACTACTTGGACCATTATCTTAGGACTCTGAACTAACGAACCATTGAGAGAAAAACTTGGAAAAAATCCAAGTCCCAACCGGGAATCGAACCCAGGACCTCCTGTATACTAGACAGGTGCTCTTACCAATAGGCCATTGGGACCTACGGCAGTGGAGCACTACAAACTACCTCTTGTAGAGGCTAAGTTCAGAGACACCGGTTGTATCTCTGCAATGGCCAAGTCAGAGTCCAGTCTTACGGGCTAGGGTTGGGGTTAGGGCTGGGGCTGGGCCTCAGCCTATAATGGCAGCCTAGGGCTAGGGCTAGGGCTAGGGCTAGGGCTAGGGCTAGGGCTAGAGCTGGGGCTGGGGCAGGGCTGGGCCTGCCAAGGGTGCTGCCAACGCCTTGTGCTGCTGCCACAGCTGCTGCGGCATAAGTTAGGGGGATGTGGCGGGATCTGGTCCTTGGAACTTTCTGGGGGAGGGGTTCCACCGGGAAGATCTTGCCGGATCGAAGGGTAGAGTAGTTAGACATATTATTACTGTTGCACTATCTATAACTTAGTAGCACTTTAGTATTAAAGCTTTATTTTAAATAACTCAATATTTCACCTAATTGCCTAGGCTTCTTCGGGAGTTATGTATGAATTGTGTGTGCAGTGAGTATATAAACTAAAGTGCTGAGAGTAAATTAAAATAGTGCAAAAAAGATGAAAGGAAAGGTGTGAGGATCAGAGTTGGGGTGTGATATGGTGTGAGGATCAGATGGTGGAAAGTCTATTGGGCACGTGCAGAAGGGAGTTTAGTGAAAGTATCCTATTTCTAAGTTAAGCTTGCAGTTTGTGTTGTGCTGTGGAGAATAGATTCTTGTTTGGGAGTGCTGGGAACGATGTGAATGCAGTGCAGGTAGATGACTTGTTGCTGGGTGGTCGGGGGGGGTTCTTGCTTGGGAGTGCTTGCATGGGTGAAGGATGATTTAATATAGAGTGCAGTTTGTTGGGTTCTTGCTGGGTGGGTGCTTGCTTGGATGTGAGTGAAGTGCGGTTTGTTGGGTTCTTGTTTAGTGGTCGGGAGATTCTTGCTGGGGGGTGCTTGGTTGGGTGATGTAGGTGAAGTGCAGGTTGTTTGGTTCTTGCTGGGTGGTCAGGAGAGTAGAGGTGGATTTTCAGGAATAGTATTGGTGGTAGCAGACGAGTTTAATGTTGGGGCAGGGATAGTTGAGACGGCAGGGTTTAAGGGTTTGGAAGGGCAGACGGGGAGTTAGAGAATAGGTTTCTTGGTGATCCTCAAAGGAATTGTGCTTGGATGAAGAGTGAGTGGGTGAGAGGGTGAGTGGATAGGTAAGTGGGAGAGAATTAAAAATTAGGGAAGTAGGTGAGTGAGAGGATGGGTATATGGAGAGACAATACTGACAGTGGGTAGGTGAAATGTTCTTTAAAGTGGTGATTGTGTTCAGGGTGTGGTTGAATTGGGGGTTCTTGGGTGGTCTTCTGTTAGGGTAGGTGGCATGCGGGAGAGTGAAGAGGGGTGGGTTGGGTGGTCTTCTCTGGGTGGTGGGTTCTTCGTGCGAGTGTTGGGAGTGCTGAGGGTGTTGGCTTGGAGTGATGGTGAGTGAGGGTTCTTCTTTGAGTTAATGCGTGGGTGCGGGCTTCTTGGGTTTGGGTAGAGGGTGTGGTTGAAGGGTGGGGCTGGTTAGTGACTGAAGTGTTTGAAGGAGGAATTTGGGGGGATAATGAGGATGACGGTGTTGAGTTGGGTGTGGTTCCGGTGACTGGGTAGGATGGGGGGCGGAGGTTTGGTGGGAGTTGTGCTTGGTCAAACTTGCTGTTGAGTCCATGGGGGAATTTGGTGCAGAGGTGGTGGATAAAACGGGCTTCTTCTTGGAGGAGTTGGTTGTTGGGGGGTTGGGCTAGGATGGTGATGAGTGCGTCGTTGTGGAAGGAGTGCTGGGGTTTCTTGAAATGTTTATAGAGGAAGGGTTGCCTGGTGCCTAGTGTGAGGGCGGCTCTGTGTCCGGAGAGGCGGTGTTTGAGGGGTCGTGCGGTTTGTCCTACGTACTGGTTTCGGGTAGTGCATCTCTTACATTCTATGAGGTATATTACATTGGGGGTGTTGCAATTGGTGTTTTGGGGGGTAGGGAAGGAGTGACCGGTGTGGGAGGAGAAGATTCGGGGTTTGCGGGACATGTGAGGACAGCATTTGCATAGGGGGGTGTTGCAGGGTGCAGAGTGGCTCTTGAAGGAGGGTAGGTGCTTGAGAGTGATGGGTTCTTCGGATATCGGGGGGGTGGGTGTTGCAGGTAGGCGGGCTCTAACTAGGTGGTGTGCCGTGGTTTTATTGCGGGTGTAGGTGATTCTGGGTGTGGGGATGGTGGGGTCTTGAGGGTCCAGGGCCGACTTGAGGGAAGACTTGGAGATGGTGGGTGCAAAGAGAGTGATGAAGGGGGGCGGTTGTTGTGCAGAGGGTGGTGGTGGTTCTTGTAGTGTATGTACTCGGTGGTGGAAGGGGACTTCGTGCAGGACTTCTCTAACTAGTGCTCGGGGGTATTTGCGATGTCGGAATTGGGTTAGGGCTAGGGCTAGGGCTAGGGCTAGGGCTAGGGCTAGTGGCTAGGGGTAGGGTTTTAGGGGTGAGGCTCTAAGGGTCTAGAGGTTCTATCTAAGCGGATCCCACGCCTAGTGCAATGGATTCCAGAGCTAGGTTGCCTGGACGATCTCATAGAGCTAAGAACAGAACAGAAGTGCATATGCCAGGCTGGGGTGCCGCTATTAAGGCTAATATGCACATAAGAGAGAGCTAGACAGAAAGAGTTTAAAAGTGAGATCTACCATTACTTATGAAGAAAGCCATTACTCTGCTATCATCTCTACAAGGCTCACAGTGTATATAATGGAACCGACTGAGCTCTTTCTCCAGAGAGAGAAGAAAAAACTCAGTTCTCAGCCAGGATTTGAACCTAGGTCTCCTGCAAACCGGGCAGACGCTCTTACCACTGAGCTACCGAGAACCCAGTGGCATTGGAGCTAGAATTCAGTTCTTATACTAGCTGGCCACTCCCCCCATAGCTATGACAGAGATAAGCTTCCTTCTCTATCTGCAGTTAGACTCTATGTCGGCGGACTCATCGATCTCGAGATCACACTCATTATGGGCTAGTGGCTAGGGGTAGGGTTTTAGGGGTGAGGCTCTAAGGGTCTAGAGGTTCTATCTAAGCGGATCCCACGCCTAGTGCAATGGATTCCAGAGCTAGGTTGCCTGGACGATCTCATAGAGCTAAGAACAGAACAGAAGTGCATATGCCAGGCTGGGGTGCCGCTATTAAGGCTAATATGCACATAAGAGAGAGCTAGACAGAAAGAGTTTAAAAGTGAGATCTACCATTACTTATGAAGAAAGCCATTACTCTGCTATCATCTCTACAAGGCTCACAGTGTATATAATGGAACCGACTGAGCTCTTTCTCCAGAGAGAGAAGAAAAAACTCAGTTCTCAGCCAGGATTTGAACCTAGGTCTCCTGCAAACCGGGCAGACGCTCTTACCACTGAGCTACCGAGAACCCAGTGGCATTGGAGCTAGAATTCAGTTCTTATACTAGCTGGCCACTCCCCCCATAGCTATGACAGAGATAAGCTTCCTTCTCTATCTGCAGTTAGACTCTATGTCGGCGGACTCATCGATCTCGAGATCACACTCATTATGGGCTAGTGGCTAGGGGTAGGGTTTTAGGGGTGAGGCTCTAAGGGTCTAGAGGTTCTATCTAAGCGGATCCCACGCCTAGTGCAATGGATTCCAGAGCTAGGTTGCCTGGACGATCTCATAGAGCTAAGAACAGAACAGAAGTGCATATGCCAGGCTGGGGTGCCGCTATTAAGGCTAATATGCACATAAGAGAGAGCTAGACAGAAAGAGTTTAAAAGTGAGATCTACCATTACTTATGAAGAAAGCCATTACTCTGCTATCATCTCTACAAGGCTCACAGTGTATATAATGGAACCGACTGAGCTCTTTCTCCAGAGAGAGAAGAAAAAACTCAGTTCTCAGCCAGGATTTGAACCTAGGTCTCCTGCAAACCGGGCAGACGCTCTTACCACTGAGCTACCGAGAACCCAGTGGCATTGGAGCTAGAATTCAGTTCTTATACTAGCTGGCCACTCCCCCCATAGCTATGACAGAGATAAGCTTCCTTCTCTATCTGCAGTTAGACTCTATGTCGGCGGACTCATCGATCTCGAGATCACACTCATTATGGGCTAGTGGCTAGGGGTAGGGTTTTAGGGGTGAGGCTCTAAGGGTCTAGAGGTTCTATCTAAGCGGATCCCACGCCTAGTGCAATGGATTCCAGAGCTAGGTTGCCTGGACGATCTCATAGAGCTAAGAACAGAACAGAAGTGCATATGCCAGGCTGGGGTGCCGCTATTAAGGCTAATATGCACATAAGAGAGAGCTAGACAGAAAGAGTTTAAAAGTGAGATCTACCATTACTTATGAAGAAAGCCATTACTCTGCTATCATCTCTACAAGGCTCACAGTGTATATAATGGAACCGACTGAGCTCTTTCTCCAGAGAGAGAAGAAAAAACTCAGTTCTCAGCCAGGATTTGAACCTAGGTCTCCTGCAAACCGGGCAGACGCTCTTACCACTGAGCTACCGAGAACCCAGTGGCATTGGAGCTAGAATTCAGTTCTTATACTAGCTGGCCACTCCCCCCATAGCTATGACAGAGATAAGCTTCCTTCTCTATCTGCAGTTAGACTCTATGTCGGCGGACTCATCGATCTCGAGATCACACTCATTATGGGCTAGTGGCTAGGGGTAGGGTTTTAGGGGTGAGGCTCTAAGGGTCTAGAGGTTCTATCTAAGCGGATCCCACGCCTAGTGCAATGGATTCCAGAGCTAGGTTGCCTGGACGATCTCATAGAGCTAAGAACAGAACAGAAGTGCATATGCCAGGCTGGGGTGCCGCTATTAAGGCTAATATGCACATAAGAGAGAGCTAGACAGAAAGAGTTTAAAAGTGAGATCTACCATTACTTATGAAGAAAGCCATTACTCTGCTATCATCTCTACAAGGCTCACAGTGTATATAATGGAACCGACTGAGCTCTTTCTCCAGAGAGAGAAGAAAAAACTCAGTTCTCAGCCAGGATTTGAACCTAGGTCTCCTGCAAACCGGGCAGACGCTCTTACCACTGAGCTACCGAGAACCCAGTGGCATTGGAGCTAGAATTCAGTTCTTATACTAGCTGGCCACTCCCCCCATAGCTATGACAGAGATAAGCTTCCTTCTCTATCTGCAGTTAGACTCTATGTCGGCGGACTCATCGATCTCGAGATCACACTCATTATGGGCTAGTGGCTAGGGGTAGGGTTTTAGGGGTGAGGCTCTAAGGGTCTAGAGGTTCTATCTAAGCGGATCCCACGCCTAGTGCAATGGATTCCAGAGCTAGGTTGCCTGGACGATCTCATAGAGCTAAGAACAGAACAGAAGTGCATATGCCAGGCTGGGGTGCCGCTATTAAGGCTAATATGCACATAAGAGAGAGCTAGACAGAAAGAGTTTAAAAGTGAGATCTACCATTACTTATGAAGAAAGCCATTACTCTGCTATCATCTCTACAAGGCTCACAGTGTATATAATGGAACCGACTGAGCTCTTTCTCCAGAGAGAGAAGAAAAAACTCAGTTCTCAGCCAGGATTTGAACCTAGGTCTCCTGCAAACCGGGCAGACGCTCTTACCACTGAGCTACCGAGAACCCAGTGGCATTGGAGCTAGAATTCAGTTCTTATACTAGCTGGCCACTCCCCCCATAGCTATGACAGAGATAAGCTTCCTTCTCTATCTGCAGTTAGACTCTATGTCGGCGGACTCATCGATCTCGAGATCACACTCATTATGGGCTAGTGGCTAGGGGTAGGGTTTTAGGGGTGAGGCTCTAAGGGTCTAGAGGTTCTATCTAAGCGGATCCCACGCCTAGTGCAATGGATTCCAGAGCTAGGTTGCCTGGACGATCTCATAGAGCTAAGAACAGAACAGAAGTGCATATGCCAGGCTGGGGTGCCGCTATTAAGGCTAATATGCACATAAGAGAGAGCTAGACAGAAAGAGTTTAAAAGTGAGATCTACCATTACTTATGAAGAAAGCCATTACTCTGCTATCATCTCTACAAGGCTCACAGTGTATATAATGGAACCGACTGAGCTCTTTCTCCAGAGAGAGAAGAAAAAACTCAGTTCTCAGCCAGGATTTGAACCTAGGTCTCCTGCAAACCGGGCAGACGCTCTTACCACTGAGCTACCGAGAACCCAGTGGCATTGGAGCTAGAATTCAGTTCTTATACTAGCTGGCCACTCCCCCCATAGCTATGACAGAGATAAGCTTCCTTCTCTATCTGCAGTTAGACTCTATGTCGGCGGACTCATCGATCTCGAGATCACACTCATTATGGGCTAGTGGCTAGGGGTAGGGTTTTAGGGGTGAGGCTCTAAGGGTCTAGAGGTTCTATCTAAGCGGATCCCACGCCTAGTGCAATGGATTCCAGAGCTAGGTTGCCTGGACGATCTCATAGAGCTAAGAACAGAACAGAAGTGCATATGCCAGGCTGGGGTGCCGCTATTAAGGCTAATATGCACATAAGAGAGAGCTAGACAGAAAGAGTTTAAAAGTGAGATCTACCATTACTTATGAAGAAAGCCATTACTCTGCTATCATCTCTACAAGGCTCACAGTGTATATAATGGAACCGACTGAGCTCTTTCTCCAGAGAGAGAAGAAAAAACTCAGTTCTCAGCCAGGATTTGAACCTAGGTCTCCTGCAAACCGGGCAGACGCTCTTACCACTGAGCTACCGAGAACCCAGTGGCATTGGAGCTAGAATTCAGTTCTTATACTAGCTGGCCACTCCCCCCATAGCTATGACAGAGATAAGCTTCCTTCTCTATCTGCAGTTAGACTCTATGTCGGCGGACTCATCGATCTCGAGATCACACTCATTATGGGCTAGTGGCTAGGGGTAGGGTTTTAGGGGTGAGGCTCTAAGGGTCTAGAGGTTCTATCTAAGCGGATCCCACGCCTAGTGCAATGGATTCCAGAGCTAGGTTGCCTGGACGATCTCATAGAGCTAAGAACAGAACAGAAGTGCATATGCCAGGCTGGGGTGCCGCTATTAAGGCTAATATGCACATAAGAGAGAGCTAGACAGAAAGAGTTTAAAAGTGAGATCTACCATTACTTATGAAGAAAGCCATTACTCTGCTATCATCTCTACAAGGCTCACAGTGTATATAATGGAACCGACTGAGCTCTTTCTCCAGAGAGAGAAGAAAAAACTCAGTTCTCAGCCAGGATTTGAACCTAGGTCTCCTGCAAACCGGGCAGACGCTCTTACCACTGAGCTACCGAGAACCCAGTGGCATTGGAGCTAGAATTCAGTTCTTATACTAGCTGGCCACTCCCCCCATAGCTATGACAGAGATAAGCTTCCTTCTCTATCTGCAGTTAGACTCTATGTCGGCGGACTCATCGATCTCGAGATCACACTCATTATGGGCTAGTGGCTAGGGGTAGGGTTTTAGGGGTGAGGCTCTAAGGGTCTAGAGGTTCTATCTAAGCGGATCCCACGCCTAGTGCAATGGATTCCAGAGCTAGGTTGCCTGGACGATCTCATAGAGCTAAGAACAGAACAGAAGTGCATATGCCAGGCTGGGGTGCCGCTATTAAGGCTAATATGCACATAAGAGAGAGCTAGACAGAAAGAGTTTAAAAGTGAGATCTACCATTACTTATGAAGAAAGCCATTACTCTGCTATCATCTCTACAAGGCTCACAGTGTATATAATGGAACCGACTGAGCTCTTTCTCCAGAGAGAGAAGAAAAAACTAGGGCTAGGGCTAGTGGCTAGGGGTAGGGTTTTAGGGGCGAGGCTCTAAGGTTCTAATAGGCTCTATCTAAGCGGATCCCACGCCTAGTGCAATGGATTCCAAAGCTAGGTTGCCTGGACGATCTCATAGAACTAAGAACAGAACAGAAGTGCATATGCCAGGCTGGGGTGCCGCTATTAAGGCTAATATGCACATGAGAGAGAGCTAGACAGAAAGAGTTTAAAAGTGAGATCTACCATTACTTATGAAGAAAGCCATTACTCTGCTATCATCTCTACAAGGCTCACAGTGTATATAATGGAACCGACTGAGCTCTTTCTCCAGAGAGAGAAGAAAAAACTCAGTTCTCAGCCAGGATTTGAACCTAGGTCTCCTGCAAACCGGGCAGACGCTCTTACCACTGAGCTACCGAGAACCCAGAGGCATTGGAGCTAGAATTCAGTTCTTATACTAGCTGGCCACTCCCCCCATAGCTATGACAGAGATAAGCTTCCTTCTCTATCTGCAGTTAGACTCTATGTCGGCGGACTCATCGATCTCGAGATCACACTCATTATGGGCTAGTGGCTAGGGGTAGGGTTTTAGGGGCGAGGCTCTAAGGTTCTAATAGGCTCTATCTAAGCGGATCCCACGCCTAGTGCAATGGATTCCAAAGCTAGGTTGCCTGGACGATCTCATAGAACTAAGAACAGAACAGAAGTGCATATGCCAGGCTGGGGTGCCGCTATTAAGGCTAATATGCACATGAGAGAGAGCTAGACAGAAAGAGTTTAAAAGTGAGATCTACCATTACTTATGAAGAAAGCCATTACTCTGCTATCATCTCTACAAGGCTCACAGTGTATATAATGGAACCGACTGAGCTCTTTCTCCAGAGAGAGAAGAAAAAACTCAGTTCTCAGCCAGGATTTGAACCTAGGTCTCCTGCAAACCGGGCAGACGCTCTTACCACTGAGCTACCGAGAACCCAGAGGCATTGGAGCTAGAATTCAGTTCTTATACTAGCTGGCCACTCCCCCCATAGCTATGACAGAGATAAGCTTCCTTCTCTATCTGCAGTTAGACTCTATGTCGGCGGACTCATCGATCTCGAGATCACACTCATTATGGGCTAGTGGCTAGGGGTAGGGTTTTAGGGGCGAGGCTCTAAGGTTCTAATAGGCTCTATCTAAGCGGATCCCACGCCTAGTGCAATGGATTCCAAAGCTAGGTTGCCTGGACGATCTCATAGAACTAAGAACAGAACAGAAGTGCATATGCCAGGCTGGGGTGCCGCTATTAAGGCTAATATGCACATGAGAGAGAGCTAGACAGAAAGAGTTTAAAAGTGAGATCTACCATTACTTATGAAGAAAGCCATTACTCTGCTATCATCTCTACAAGGCTCACAGTGTATATAATGGAACCGACTGAGCTCTTTCTCCAGAGAGAGAAGAAAAAACTCAGTTCTCAGCCAGGATTTGAACCTAGGTCTCCTGCAAACCGGGCAGACGCTCTTACCACTGAGCTACCGAGAACCCAGAGGCATTGGAGCTAGAATTCAGTTCTTATACTAGCTGGCCACTCCCCCCATAGCTATGACAGAGATAAGCTTCCTTCTCTATCTGCAGTTAGACTCTATGTCGGCGGACTCATCGATCTCGAGATCACACTCATTATGGGCTAGTGGCTAGGGGTAGGGTTTTAGGGGCGAGGCTCTAAGGTTCTAATAGGCTCTATCTAAGCGGATCCCACGCCTAGTGCAATGGATTCCAAAGCTAGGTTGCCTGGACGATCTCATAGAACTAAGAACAGAACAGAAGTGCATATGCCAGGCTGGGGTGCCGCTATTAAGGCTAATATGCACATGAGAGAGAGCTAGACAGAAAGAGTTTAAAAGTGAGATCTACCATTACTTATGAAGAAAGCCATTACTCTGCTATCATCTCTACAAGGCTCACAGTGTATATAATGGAACCGACTGAGCTCTTTCTCCAGAGAGAGAAGAAAAAACTCAGTTCTCAGCCAGGATTTGAACCTAGGTCTCCTGCAAACCGGGCAGACGCTCTTACCACTGAGCTACCGAGAACCCAGAGGCATTGGAGCTAGAATTCAGTTCTTATACTAGCTGGCCACTCCCCCCATAGCTATGACAGAGATAAGCTTCCTTCTCTATCTGCAGTTAGACTCTATGTCGGCGGACTCATCGATCTCGAGATCACACTCATTATGGGCTAGTGGCTAGGGGTAGGGTTTTAGGGGCGAGGCTCTAAGGTTCTAATAGGCTCTATCTAAGCGGATCCCACGCCTAGTGCAATGGATTCCAAAGCTAGGTTGCCTGGACGATCTCATAGAACTAAGAACAGAACAGAAGTGCATATGCCAGGCTGGGGTGCCGCTATTAAGGCTAATATGCACATGAGAGAGAGCTAGACAGAAAGAGTTTAAAAGTGAGATCTACCATTACTTATGAAGAAAGCCATTACTCTGCTATCATCTCTACAAGGCTCACAGTGTATATAATGGAACCGACTGAGCTCTTTCTCCAGAGAGAGAAGAAAAAACTCAGTTCTCAGCCAGGATTTGAACCTAGGTCTCCTGCAAACCGGGCAGACGCTCTTACCACTGAGCTACCGAGAACCCAGAGGCATTGGAGCTAGAATTCAGTTCTTATACTAGCTGGCCACTCCCCCCATAGCTATGACAGAGATAAGCTTCCTTCTCTATCTGCAGTTAGACTCTATGTCGGCGGACTCATCGATCTCGAGATCACACTCATTATGGGCTAGTGGCTAGGGGTAGGGTTTTAGGGGCGAGGCTCTAAGGTTCTAATAGGCTCTATCTAAGCGGATCCCACGCCTAGTGCAATGGATTCCAAAGCTAGGTTGCCTGGACGATCTCATAGAACTAAGAACAGAACAGAAGTGCATATGCCAGGCTGGGGTGCCGCTATTAAGGCTAATATGCACATGAGAGAGAGCTAGACAGAAAGAGTTTAAAAGTGAGATCTACCATTACTTATGAAGAAAGCCATTACTCTGCTATCATCTCTACAAGGCTCACAGTGTATATAATGGAACCGACTGAGCTCTTTCTCCAGAGAGAGAAGAAAAAACTCAGTTCTCAGCCAGGATTTGAACCTAGGTCTCCTGCAAACCGGGCAGACGCTCTTACCACTGAGCTACCGAGAACCCAGAGGCATTGGAGCTAGAATTCAGTTCTTATACTAGCTGGCCACTCCCCCCATAGCTATGACAGAGATAAGCTTCCTTCTCTATCTGCAGTTAGACTCTATGTCGGCGGACTCATCGATCTCGAGATCACACTCATTATGGGCTAGTGGCTAGGGGTAGGGTTTTAGGGGCGAGGCTCTAAGGTTCTAATAGGCTCTATCTAAGCGGATCCCACGCCTAGTGCAATGGATTCCAAAGCTAGGTTGCCTGGACGATCTCATAGAACTAAGAACAGAACAGAAGTGCATATGCCAGGCTGGGGTGCCGCTATTAAGGCTAATATGCACATGAGAGAGAGCTAGACAGAAAGAGTTTAAAAGTGAGATCTACCATTACTTATGAAGAAAGCCATTACTCTGCTATCATCTCTACAAGGCTCACAGTGTATATAATGGAACCGACTGAGCTCTTTCTCCAGAGAGAGAAGAAAAAACTCAGTTCTCAGCCAGGATTTGAACCTAGGTCTCCTGCAAACCGGGCAGACGCTCTTACCACTGAGCTACCGAGAACCCAGAGGCATTGGAGCTAGAATTCAGTTCTTATACTAGCTGGCCACTCCCCCCATAGCTATGACAGAGATAAGCTTCCTTCTCTATCTGCAGTTAGACTCTATGTCGGCGGACTCATCGATCTCGAGATCACACTCATTATGGGCTAGTGGCTAGGGGTAGGGTTTTAGGGGCGAGGCTCTAAGGTTCTAATAGGCTCTATCTAAGCGGATCCCACGCCTAGTGCAATGGATTCCAAAGCTAGGTTGCCTGGACGATCTCATAGAACTAAGAACAGAACAGAAGTGCATATGCCAGGCTGGGGTGCCGCTATTAAGGCTAATATGCACATGAGAGAGAGCTAGACAGAAAGAGTTTAAAAGTGAGATCTACCATTACTTATGAAGAAAGCCATTACTCTGCTATCATCTCTACAAGGCTCACAGTGTATATAATGGAACCGACTGAGCTCTTTCTCCAGAGAGAGAAGAAAAAACTCAGTTCTCAGCCAGGATTTGAACCTAGGTCTCCTGCAAACCGGGCAGACGCTCTTACCACTGAGCTACCGAGAACCCAGAGGCATTGGAGCTAGAATTCAGTTCTTATACTAGCTGGCCACTCCCCCCATAGCTATGACAGAGATAAGCTTCCTTCTCTATCTGCAGTTAGACTCTATGTCGGCGGACTCATCGATCTCGAGATCACACTCATTATGGGCTAGTGGCTAGGGGTAGGGTTTTAGGGGCGAGGCTCTAAGGTTCTAATAGGCTCTATCTAAGCGGATCCCACGCCTAGTGCAATGGATTCCAAAGCTAGGTTGCCTGGACGATCTCATAGAACTAAGAACAGAACAGAAGTGCATATGCCAGGCTGGGGTGCCGCTATTAAGGCTAATATGCACATGAGAGAGAGCTAGACAGAAAGAGTTTAAAAGTGAGATCTACCATTACTTATGAAGAAAGCCATTACTCTGCTATCATCTCTACAAGGCTCACAGTGTATATAATGGAACCGACTGAGCTCTTTCTCCAGAGAGAGAAGAAAAAACTCAGTTCTCAGCCAGGATTTGAACCTAGGTCTCCTGCAAACCGGGCAGACGCTCTTACCACTGAGCTACCGAGAACCCAGAGGCATTGGAGCTAGAATTCAGTTCTTATACTAGCTGGCCACTCCCCCCATAGCTATGACAGAGATAAGCTTCCTTCTCTATCTGCAGTTAGACTCTATGTCGGCGGACTCATCGATCTCGAGATCACACTCATTATGGGCTAGTGGCTAGGGGTAGGGTTTTAGGGGCGAGGCTCTAAGGTTCTAATAGGCTCTATCTAAGCGGATCCCACGCCTAGTGCAATGGATTCCAAAGCTAGGTTGCCTGGACGATCTCATAGAACTAAGAACAGAACAGAAGTGCATATGCCAGGCTGGGGTGCCGCTATTAAGGCTAATATGCACATGAGAGAGAGCTAGACAGAAAGAGTTTAAAAGTGAGATCTACCATTACTTATGAAGAAAGCCATTACTCTGCTATCATCTCTACAAGGCTCACAGTGTATATAATGGAACCGACTGAGCTCTTTCTCCAGAGAGAGAAGAAAAAACTCAGTTCTCAGCCAGGATTTGAACCTAGGTCTCCTGCAAACCGGGCAGACGCTCTTACCACTGAGCTACCGAGAACCCAGAGGCATTGGAGCTAGAATTCAGTTCTTATACTAGCTGGCCACTCCCCCCATAGCTATGACAGAGATAAGCTTCCTTCTCTATCTGCAGTTAGACTCTATGTCGGCGGACTCATCGATCTCGAGATCACACTCATTATGGGCTAGTGGCTAGGGGTAGGGTTTTAGGGGCGAGGCTCTAAGGTTCTAATAGGCTCTATCTAAGCGGATCCCACGCCTAGTGCAATGGATTCCAAAGCTAGGTTGCCTGGACGATCTCATAGAACTAAGAACAGAACAGAAGTGCATATGCCAGGCTGGGGTGCCGCTATTAAGGCTAATATGCACATGAGAGAGAGCTAGACAGAAAGAGTTTAAAAGTGAGATCTACCATTACTTATGAAGAAAGCCATTACTCTGCTATCATCTCTACAAGGCTCACAGTGTATATAATGGAACCGACTGAGCTCTTTCTCCAGAGAGAGAAGAAAAAACTCAGTTCTCAGCCAGGATTTGAACCTAGGTCTCCTGCAAACCGGGCAGACGCTCTTACCACTGAGCTACCGAGAACCCAGAGGCATTGGAGCTAGAATTCAGTTCTTATACTAGCTGGCCACTCCCCCCATAGCTATGACAGAGATAAGCTTCCTTCTCTATCTGCAGTTAGACTCTATGTCGGCGGACTCATCGATCTCGAGATCACACTCATTATGGGCTAGTGGCTAGGGGTAGGGTTTTAGGGGCGAGGCTCTAAGGTTCTAATAGGCTCTATCTAAGCGGATCCCACGCCTAGTGCAATGGATTCCAAAGCTAGGTTGCCTGGACGATCTCATAGAACTAAGAACAGAACAGAAGTGCATATGCCAGGCTGGGGTGCCGCTATTAAGGCTAATATGCACATGAGAGAGAGCTAGACAGAAAGAGTTTAAAAGTGAGATCTACCATTACTTATGAAGAAAGCCATTACTCTGCTATCATCTCTACAAGGCTCACAGTGTATATAATGGAACCGACTGAGCTCTTTCTCCAGAGAGAGAAGAAAAAACTCAGTTCTCAGCCAGGATTTGAACCTAGGTCTCCTGCAAACCGGGCAGACGCTCTTACCACTGAGCTACCGAGAACCCAGAGGCATTGGAGCTAGAATTCAGTTCTTATACTAGCTGGCCACTCCCCCCATAGCTATGACAGAGATAAGCTTCCTTCTCTATCTGCAGTTAGACTCTATGTCGGCGGACTCATCGATCTCGAGATCACACTCATTATGGGCTAGTGGCTAGGGGTAGGGTTTTAGGGGCGAGGCTCTAAGGTTCTAATAGGCTCTATCTAAGCGGATCCCACGCCTAGTGCAATGGATTCCAAAGCTAGGTTGCCTGGACGATCTCATAGAACTAAGAACAGAACAGAAGTGCATATGCCAGGCTGGGGTGCCGCTATTAAGGCTAATATGCACATGAGAGAGAGCTAGACAGAAAGAGTTTAAAAGTGAGATCTACCATTACTTATGAAGAAAGCCATTACTCTGCTATCATCTCTACAAGGCTCACAGTGTATATAATGGAACCGACTGAGCTCTTTCTCCAGAGAGAGAAGAAAAAACTCAGTTCTCAGCCAGGATTTGAACCTAGGTCTCCTGCAAACCGGGCAGACGCTCTTACCACTGAGCTACCGAGAACCCAGAGGCATTGGAGCTAGAATTCAGTTCTTATACTAGCTGGCCACTCCCCCCATAGCTATGACAGAGATAAGCTTCCTTCTCTATCTGCAGTTAGACTCTATGTCGGCGGACTCATCGATCTCGAGATCACACTCATTATGGGCTAGTGGCTAGGGGTAGGGTTTTAGGGGCGAGGCTCTAAGGTTCTAATAGGCTCTATCTAAGCGGATCCCACGCCTAGTGCAATGGATTCCAAAGCTAGGTTGCCTGGACGATCTCATAGAACTAAGAACAGAACAGAAGTGCATATGCCAGGCTGGGGTGCCGCTATTAAGGCTAATATGCACATGAGAGAGAGCTAGACAGAAAGAGTTTAAAAGTGAGATCTACCATTACTTATGAAGAAAGCCATTACTCTGCTATCATCTCTACAAGGCTCACAGTGTATATAATGGAACCGACTGAGCTCTTTCTCCAGAGAGAGAAGAAAAAACTCAGTTCTCAGCCAGGATTTGAACCTAGGTCTCCTGCAAACCGGGCAGACGCTCTTACCACTGAGCTACCGAGAACCCAGAGGCATTGGAGCTAGAATTCAGTTCTTATACTAGCTGGCCACTCCCCCCATAGCTATGACAGAGATAAGCTTCCTTCTCTATCTGCAGTTAGACTCTATGTCGGCGGACTCATCGATCTCGAGATCACACTCATTATGGGCTAGTGGCTAGGGGTAGGGTTTTAGGGGCGAGGCTCTAAGGTTCTAATAGGCTCTATCTAAGCGGATCCCACGCCTAGTGCAATGGATTCCAAAGCTAGGTTGCCTGGACGATCTCATAGAACTAAGAACAGAACAGAAGTGCATATGCCAGGCTGGGGTGCCGCTATTAAGGCTAATATGCACATGAGAGAGAGCTAGACAGAAAGAGTTTAAAAGTGAGATCTACCATTACTTATGAAGAAAGCCATTACTCTGCTATCATCTCTACAAGGCTCACAGTGTATATAATGGAACCGACTGAGCTCTTTCTCCAGAGAGAGAAGAAAAAACTCAGTTCTCAGCCAGGATTTGAACCTAGGTCTCCTGCAAACCGGGCAGACGCTCTTACCACTGAGCTACCGAGAACCCAGAGGCATTGGAGCTAGAATTCAGTTCTTATACTAGCTGGCCACTCCCCCCATAGCTATGACAGAGATAAGCTTCCTTCTCTATCTGCAGTTAGACTCTATGTCGGCGGACTCATCGATCTCGAGATCACACTCATTATGGGCTAGTGGCTAGGGGTAGGGTTTTAGGGGCGAGGCTCTAAGGTTCTAATAGGCTCTATCTAAGCGGATCCCACGCCTAGTGCAATGGATTCCAAAGCTAGGTTGCCTGGACGATCTCATAGAACTAAGAACAGAACAGAAGTGCATATGCCAGGCTGGGGTGCCGCTATTAAGGCTAATATGCACATGAGAGAGAGCTAGACAGAAAGAGTTTAAAAGTGAGATCTACCATTACTTATGAAGAAAGCCATTACTCTGCTATCATCTCTACAAGGCTCACAGTGTATATAATGGAACCGACTGAGCTCTTTCTCCAGAGAGAGAAGAAAAAACTCAGTTCTCAGCCAGGATTTGAACCTAGGTCTCCTGCAAACCGGGCAGACGCTCTTACCACTGAGCTACCGAGAACCCAGAGGCATTGGAGCTAGAATTCAGTTCTTATACTAGCTGGCCACTCCCCCCATAGCTATGACAGAGATAAGCTTCCTTCTCTATCTGCAGTTAGACTCTATGTCGGCGGACTCATCGATCTCGAGATCACACTCATTATGGGCTAGTGGCTAGGGGTAGGGTTTTAGGGGTGAGGCTCTAAGGGTCTAGAGGTTCTATCTAAGCGGATCCCACGCCTAGTGCAATGGATTCCAGAGCTAGGTTGCCTGGACGATCTCATAGAGCTAAGAACAGAACAGAAGTGCATATGCCAGGCTGGGGTGCCGCTATTAAGGCTAATATGCACATAAGAGAGAGCTAGACAGAAAGAGTTTAAAAGTGAGATCTACCATTACTTATGAAGAAAGCCATTACTCTGCTATCATCTCTACAAGGCTCACAGTGTATATAATGGAACCGACTGAGCTCTTTCTCCAGAGAGAGAAGAAAAAACTCAGTTCTCAGCCAGGATTTGAACCTAGGTCTCCTGCAAACCGGGCAGACGCTCTTACCACTGAGCTACCGAGAACCCAGTGGCATTGGAGCTAGAATTCAGTTCTTATACTAGCTGGCCACTCCCCCCATAGCTATGACAGAGATAAGCTTCCTTCTCTATCTGCAGTTAGACTCTATGTCGGCGGACTCATCGATCTCGAGATCACACTCATTATGGGCTAGTGGCTAGGGGTAGGGTTTTAGGGGTGAGGCTCTAAGGGTCTAGAGGTTCTATCTAAGCGGATCCCACGCCTAGTGCAATGGATTCCAGAGCTAGGTTGCCTGGACGATCTCATAGAGCTAAGAACAGAACAGAAGTGCATATGCCAGGCTGGGGTGCCGCTATTAAGGCTAATATGCACATAAGAGAGAGCTAGACAGAAAGAGTTTAAAAGTGAGATCTACCATTACTTATGAAGAAAGCCATTACTCTGCTATCATCTCTACAAGGCTCACAGTGTATATAATGGAACCGACTGAGCTCTTTCTCCAGAGAGAGAAGAAAAAACTCAGTTCTCAGCCAGGATTTGAACCTAGGTCTCCTGCAAACCGGGCAGACGCTCTTACCACTAGGGCTAGGGCTAGGGCTAGGGCTAGGGCTAGGGCTAGGGCTAGGGCTAGGGCTAGGGCTAGGGCTAGGGCTAGGGCTAGGGCTAGGGCTAGGGCTAGGGCTAGGGCTAGGGCTAGGGCTAGGGCTAGGGCTAGGGCTAGGGCTAGGGCTAGGGCTAGGGCTAGGGCTAGGGCTAGGGCTAGGGCTAGGGCTAGGGCTAGGGCTAGGGCTAGGGCTAGGGCTAGGGCTAGGGCTAGGGCTAGGGCTAGGGCTAGGGCTAGGGCTAGGGCTAGGGCTAGGGCTAGGGCTAGGGCTAGGGCTAGGGCTAGGGCTAGGGCTAGGGCTAGGGCTAGGGCTAGGGCTAGGGCTAGGGCTAGGGCTAGGGCTAGGGCTAGGGCTAGGGCTAGGGCTAGGGCTAGGGCTAGGGCTAGGGCTAGGGCTAGGGCTAGGGCTAGGGCTAGGGCTAGGGCTAGGGCTAGGGCTAGGGCTAGGGCTAGGGCTAGGGCTAGGGCTAGGGCTAGGGCTAGGGCTAGGGCTAGGGCTAGGGCTAGGGCTAGGGCTAGGGCTAGGGCTAGGGCTAGGGCTAGGGCTAGGGCTAGGGCTAGGGCTAGGGCTAGGGCTAGGGCTAGGGCTAGGGCTAGGGCTAGGGCTAGGGCTAGGGCTAGGGCTAGGGCTAGGGCTAGGGCTAGGGCTAGGGCTAGGGCTAGGGCTAGGGCTAGGGCTAGGGCTAGGGCTAGGGCTAGGGCTAGGGCTAGGGCTAGGGCTAGGGCTAGGGCTAGGGCTAGGGCTAGGGCTAGGGCTAGGGCTAGGGCTAGGGCTAGGGCTAGGGCTAGGGCTAGGGCTAGGGCTAGGGCTAG